>OY720107.1:22524856-23037483 GCA_963082835.1 Leptogaster cylindrica
CATGGTAAAACATAATTTCTGTAGTAAAATGACGGTCTGCAGCATAACTATGATTTACCACGTAGTTTACTATAGTAAAGTTTTTGAACGCGCTCAAAGTATGCCAACGATTTTATTGACAGCTGGCGTGACGTGACTACGTGCTCGTATTTTCAAAGGCGTAATATTTTGCCGCACTTTTTAATTGGTACTGAAAGCATTTCCCTCGGCAATTCATCTGAGAAATTATTTTAAATTATTAAAACAGTTTTTTTTTATTAATAATGATTTGTGTAAAAGCAGCTGTTATACATATATTTTGCTATTTATTGCAAATATTTTTTAATGAAACAACTGAACGTTTATATTATAATCGATCATAGAAATATTATCATTTTCAAATTAAATATAGACGAAACAATAAAACAATAAATTTTATGTTCAATTTTTTATTTTTTTTTTATTTTTTTTATTTTCTTAGTCAACTATTGTTAACTTTGGTCGTTCATAAACTCCGTGGATTCGTGGATTAGTATAACATAACTATGAGCATAACTGTTTTGCGTTCAAAAACTCCCATAGTTAACTATCTCGTAGTTTAATTTTGACTATATAGCCCAGTCAAATTAGATTTTCAGCTCGGAAAAATTCCCATTAAGCTGAATTTTGGTACACACCTTTATAACGTCGTTATAAACAACGTGTGAAAAATCGGCCACGAGATCATGTTCGCTTTAAAGGTTATTCAAGGTCAAAGGTCATAAAAATGACCTTTTTGTAAATATCTCGCTTTTCGTTCATCCTACTGCAAAAAGTTGTGAGTAAATATTATAGAAGAGATAATTATCTACAAAAAAGGTCTTATAACATTTTAATGTAAAACATACGGTTTTTGAGTTATAAGGCCCACAATGTACGAACTTTTCAAGAAATGTGAATTTTTTATTAAAAGCGAATCGCCTTTTCGTAAATATCTCACTTTATATTGCTTGTACAAAAAAAAAGGTTCTAATAAAAATTGTACAGGAGACAATTATCTATAAGGTTATTGGTTTTTGTTTATGTACAAGTTATCGTTATTGCGGTATATCCGAATTTTAACGTTCACCATACAAAATTATAAGTATAGAGCAATACTGAGAATGCATTCGTTTCCACACCACCATTGAGGTAGAAAGTAAGGTGCGTTTTTTTTCATGGTTTCTCCGGTAGGCCTAGTCCATGTAGTCGAAAATTTGTTATAATTCGGAGTAATTAAATATTATATTTTAATTATATTAAACAATAATAATAATACTTTCATCATGTAATCGCAAGTTTTCCATTTCTTCTTCCTCTTCCTAGTGTTTTTTTCAAGATCGTCTTCTCCAGACATATCCTGTATCCTAGCGGATACAGTAGAGTGGGTTCATGCTTTCATATTCGTAATGGTCATCTATATTCTTATCAAGAGTTTCGTCAGAATTTGAATTGAAGCATGATTGACCACGGCAATGTCCACAAATAATTGAACATTTGATTCCAATTTTTCTGCAGTCGCAGTTAGTATACCATAGCCTTTTGTACATTTACAAAAAATCATAAAGGAAAAAAGGAAGCATTGCTTTTGTAGCATTTGAGTGTCCTGCCCAATTTCCTAGTCTTTCAGATCTAATAAAGTCTTTGGCTATAGACAACTTATAAAAATATTGTACCCATAATTTTGCCGTGGGTCCTCGATCTTGTATTTTTCCAGAATATCATGAAACTGTTCTATATATGGTTTGACTGTTTGAGTATAGAGCTATAGAACCATCTACACCTTCATATGAAACATTTTGTTTAATTATTTCTATAATATAACCTCTCAGATATTCGTCAGTATGGTCATCTATTTGTATATCTTTAGCAACAATGGTCGATAACGCTAAATAGAGTAATATGGGACCTCTATTTCTAACTGCTCTTGCATAAGCAATAAGCATGTCCATTTAACATTTTATCCACAGAATTTGGGGCATAAATTACACTTAGAGCTTCTTTAAGTCCACTATCTGCCATTATGTATCCTATCGATCCAAGAAAAGATATGAGTAAATGAAAACCTCCAAGACGTATTACAATTTTTGACTGTACTGATCCAGGTTCAGAAGTTGCAACTATTTCACGAGCTTTCAGAAATAACGGTTGAAAGGAAACACTCTATTGAAACGTCGTAACATATATTTTCTACTTCAATTTTGCTCATTCCAGACACACCATAATTGTAATGATTGTATATGTATATGATTTTTTGTAAATGTACAAAAGGCTATTGTACTAACTGCGACTGCAGAAAAATTGGAATCAAATGTTCAATTATTTGTGGACATTGCCGTGGTCAATCATGCTTCAATTCAAATTCTGACGAAACTCTTGATAAGAATATAGATGACCATTACGAATATGAAAGCATGAACCCACTCTACTGTATCCGCTGGGATACAGGATATGTCTGGAGAAGACGATCTTGAAAAAAACACTAGGAAGAGGAAGAAGAAATGGAAAACTTGCGATTACATGATGAAAGTATTATTATTATTGTTTAATATAATTAAAATATAATATTTAATTACTCCGAATTATAACAAATTTTCGACTACATGGACTAGGCCTACCGGAGAAACCATGAAAAAAAACGCACCTTACTTTCTACCTCAATGGTGGTGTGGAAACGAATGCATTTTCAGTATTGCTCTATACTTGTAATTTTGTATGGTGAACGTTAAAATTCGGATACCGCAATAACGATAACTTGTACATAAACAAAAAACAATAACGTTATAGATAATTGTCTCCTGTACAATTTTTGTTAGAACCTTTTTTTTTTACAAGCAATATAAAGTGAGATATTTACGAAAAGGCGATTCGCTTTTAATAAAAAATTCACATTTCTTGAAAAGTTCGTACATTGTGGGCCTTATAACTCAAAAACCGTAAGTTTTACAGTAAAATGTTATAAGACCTTTTTTGTAGATAATTATCTCTTCTATAATATTTACTCACAACTTTTTGCTGTAGGATGAACGAAAAGCGAGATATTTACAAAAAGGTCATTTTCGTGACCTTTGACCTTGAATAACCTTTAAAGCGAACATGATCTCGTGGCCGATTTTTCACACGTTGTTTATAACGACGTTATAAAGCTGTGTACCAAAATTCAGCTTAATGGGAATTTTTCCGAGCTGAAAATCTAATTTGACTGGGCTATATAGTAGTAAGTGATGGGAGCACTTGATCTCCCTCGAAGCATTTGAATATATATTCAGCTTCCTTTTCTTCCAAGCCCCAGTCAGTGGTCATGAATCTCTGTGTCGTGCGTGACCCATTTCAGTTTTGTGTATTTTGTACCAAAACAAATGAAAAGTTGATATCATTCACTGAGAAAACTATACAAAAATGTAGTTCTATATTGGAAATTCGAAAAAAAAAATAATTTATGTCTTAAATTTGGTAAAGTGCCGTTAGAATTTGACGATGTTCATAAGTATCATTCGAAGTGTTATCGCCAATTCACCGCATTACCTCCAAAATATAGAAAATTTGTTGAAACTCCTTCAACATCTACAGCATCAAGGTAAGTTATATTATTATTGCATAAGTACTTTTATTGAAACGCAATTTTATCTATTTTGTTACATATTAAACAATAAAAGATTTTCTTTCAGCTCGGAGAGAAACGCTCAAATTTCAGATGAATGCTCTGAATATGAAAATATTTGCATCGCAATTCCAGCAGAATCAAGCGAGCAATCTGCTAAAAACGAAAACAGTTTTTCAAATATTTCATCAAGTACCGGGGATCAATCTGAAGTTTTGAATATTTCTATAATCGATGAGGGTAAAAAAACGACAGCACGGGATGTTTCTAGCGTTCAGGAAGTTAGAGATTCCATGGAGCAGGTGTGTATTTTTTGCAATAAGAGGCGCAAAAAACATCATGGTCGCGTGCAACCGTTACAAATCTGTACAACAGAGGATAGTGTAGATAATTTGAAACGTAACGTGATCAAAGTAGGTGACGTGAATTTGTTGGATAGAATTTACGAACAATATTCAACAACGCAAATAGTTTCCTATCACAAATTTTGCCGATCCAATTGTCGAAATGCACTAAAATTGCAGAATGTCGCAAAGAGCAATAAAACAGAATGGCACAAATCCCGAGAAGTTCACAAAAAAGCATTTGAACAAGTGTGTCGTTTTGTTTCGGAAAATATTGTAGAGAAACAACAGTGCTTTTTTTATCATTTTTAAAATCTCTTTTTATTGATTATGCTCATGCTGATAATGTTGACTCCTCTGCAGACGTGGAACCGTATTATTTGGAAAATAGGTTACTAGCAACATTTTCAAAAAAAATTGCCGTGGTCTCCATGAACAACAAAAAAGTTGTTAAACCCTACACCGGATTTTTAGTCAAAAATGATTTGGACACTTTGGAAAAACAAGATATTTTGGATAAAGCTATTTTAATTTTGCGAGCAGAAATCCGCAATATTAAACGTAAACCATTACCCGAAAAACTGACAACACAAGACTTAATAAGAGGAGAATGCGAAAATCCAAAAGTTTTGCTTGATTTTTATTCAAAATTAATATGTTCTACTTTTCGGCGCAAGCGTAATTCAAACGTAGACAGAGTGGCCAAATCATTTTCGGAAGATTTAATTTATGCTGCGTCGAACGGTGAAATAAAGCCTTCAAAGCATATTAATCTTGGGTTGGCATTAAAAAGTTTAACAAACAGTAAGAAAATAATTAACATTATGAACAAATTCGGGCACTGCTGTGGCTACACTGTATTAGAGGAATTAGAAACTGAAGCTACATTTTCTTCTACTGTTCGATCAGATATTTGTCCTGAAGATATCATTCGCTCAAGTACTTTATGCACAGGGTTAGCGTACGACAATTTTGATCGGTTTGTAGATACTCCAACTGGCAAAGATACATTGCATGACACTGTTGGCATTATATTTCAAAATGTTGTTGATAGTGCTCGGCAGGATTTCACAAACGAACCTCCTCGATACTTCCATAATAGCGTGGATTCCGAAACTATTGAACTAAATGCTGGGAGTTCTGGTATTTCAAAAAAAAGACGTCGCGCTTTTGATGCAATAACGTTTGAATTGGAACCATATAACAAAAAGCCAAAATTACGTGAAACCTTAGAACCTGTCGAAAATGCATTGCGATTATATATTCCTGAAAATCTTCGGTCATGGAAACATCTTGATCTCGCTTGGGTACTTTCTCATTTTCTAAAATTACCAAATACTCCATCATGGGTTGGATTTAATAGCATGATTTATCATGATACAGGACGAAAACAAAAAATATCATACTTAACTACAATAAATTCTTCTCCAACAAATACGACAGTTGTTATGGAAACAATGAAGCAGAGCCAACAAGTAGCTTCAGAATGTCAGGAAAATTATATGGAAGTGACGTACGATTTAGCTATTGCCAAAATTGCACTGCAAATCCAAAGTATGGAAAAACCACTATTTGATAACTTATTTATTCATATTGGTTCATTTCACATCATGATGGCATATTTTAAAGCAGTGGGCAAATTCATCGACGGTTGCGGAATTACAAATGTTATGGTTAATAGTGAGATACTGGCAAGTGGCTCCATAAACAGCTTTATAAGTGGCAAACATTTCAACAGGTGTAAACGGCTACACACTCTTTTGTCTTTAGCTATTCAAACTCTTCATTTCGAAAAGTTCTTGAGTGACGACACTATAGACATATCTGATGAAATTAAGAACTATTTATCAGATTTCACTAAAGAAAAATCTATCAATCCTTCAATTACACAAGAAGAATTAATTGATTTATTTGAAAAGTACGAAGAGTATAAACAACGCACTCTTAATGGCGAGCATGGCAAAACTCCACTATTTTATACCATTTATTTAAATATTATTGAGAATTATTTTATGTTATGCAGAAGTATTCGCACAGGCAATATTGATCTTTTTCGTTTTATATTGCCGAAAATAACAAATCTCTTTTTCACTTTTAATCAACACAATTATTCACGCTATACCGTACTATATCACGAGAAATTGATAAAAGTACACGAATCTCACCCAGGATTACAGTTGAAACTCGAAGGAGGATCCTTTGGCATTAAAAGAACTGACAAACCATTTTCGAGACAACCTATCGATCTTACGCTAGAGCAAACGATAAATGCGGATGCTGCAAATAAATTGACAGGCATAAATTGACAACGTTGGTGCAAAAGCCATAGCATTCGCTCTACCATTATCAGTCATATCATGCAGCAAACAGGGTTGAAAAAGTCTCAGGATATTACTGCTGACCTTGAAAAAAGTGCAATAAAAAGAAATTCGTTACAGCTTGACAATGTTATTACTAATATTAAACAGAATATCAACCCATTTTCAAACGATTTAGACAATAGTTTGTTGTATAATATTTCAACAGGTCAAGCAGTACCAAACAACATTTTACAATTTTTGCTCAATGTTGAGCACCGTGGAAACGAACTACGTGAACAATTTATTAAAGAATGTTCTGAAGATGTAGAAAGATTTGAAAAACCAATAAAAAAGAATAAAACTTTTACTTTCGTGGATGCAGTACCAAAAAAAAAAGTTGCTATTTCTGGAAAACTAGTACAAGTGCGAATGCAACGCGACTTATTTGCCCAGTTGCTATTAATTTCGCTTGAGCAAACATTAAATATCGATAAAGTTTTGTCGTATCCACTAACGCCAGTTCCTTTAGCTATGTGTCATGCAGATGGGGTCATTTGTAAAACTGATAAATCAGTTTTGATAAAAATTCTGCAAAAAGAAACAGACAACAACACACCACAAAGATCTGACGTAGTAATTTTTGATGGGTTTTTTATGCTTCATGCAATGAAAGACGTTCCTTCTACATTTGGGAATATTTCCAAAAAACTCCTTCAAATGTTTACTAAAAATAATGCGCGCATTGTTGTAATTGCATTAGATCGTTACTTTTCGCCATCAATTAAAGACAACGAGCACCTGTTAAGAGGGAGGATAAGAGGGCCACAGTACCGTATAAATGGTCCTGATCAAGTACGCCCAGCTAATTTTGCAAAGGAACTTAAGAACACCTATTTCAAAATTGCCCTAGTGGAATTTCTTTGTGACAACTGGAAAAATAATTACATGGCTAGCTATATAGGTGCTAAGACAATTTATATTAATCACGACCTTTGTTACAAATATGAAGTTGAATGTGATGAAGTTGTAAGAACCGTCGACCATAACCTATCTTGTCCAGCTCACGAAGAAGCCGATACAAAAATTGTATTCCATGTTTGCAAGCTAGATTTTAATGCTCACGTCACGATAAGATGTTCTGATACAGACATTTTTATCATAATGCTCGGCAATATGAGATTTGTTTACAACGATTTACAAATAACAATGCACATTGGTTCGGGGAATTCCCAAAGATTCGTTAACATTACGAAATTATATGAAAAGTTGGGGACCAATTTGTGCTCTGCATTGCCGGGTTTCCATGCCCTCACTGGCTGCGATTTTAATCCCGCATTTTACAGGAAAGGGAAAACTAAGCCTCTACAATTATTGCGAAAATCTCCCTTATATATGCAAGCATTGACTGATATTACAAATATCCCGAATTGTTTATTAGACGAAGCCTTCGTCACTATCGAAGAATTTGTTTGCCGCCTGTACGGTTTTAAAACAATAAACGATGTGAACGCTACACGAGTATCTACGTTCATTAAAAATTATCAAATAAATGACAAGAACGCTATGCTCAAATTGGGAAATCGTATCGACGGAGCAATTTTTCCACCCTGCAAATCTGAGCTACGCCAGCATTTATTGCGGACTTCGTACATAGCGCACCTTTGGAGCCATGCTTCTCTCCAAGAACCGTCGCAATTATCTCCCACTGACTGGGGTTGGGAGGAAAAGGAATCTAAATATATATTCAAATGGTTCGACGGAGATCAAGTACCCCCATCACTTTCTACTATTACGGATAGCAGCGAAATTATTGCAGGTATGGAACTATTTTTGGTGATACTTTCTTTCAGCGGGTACATTTCTGGTAGCCTAATTTTGATGATTAACATGTTCGTTTACAGATAATGGCGAAAATGGCGAGGATCGACATCAAGATGAAGAAGATGAAGAGACGAATTTCATGGAAGACAGTTCTGATGACGACTCATCAGAATACAATTCTGATAGTGATGAAATTTATATATAATTTGTAAATTTAATTAATAAAAAAATTATAAATACTTTGTGCAAAAATTACTGATTGCTAATTTTTTTTTATATATTACCTGCCTTAATATTAGTTTTTCTAGTGTATATATGCATCTACTATATCGAAATATGAGTTTAAAAGGAAAAATCGTGGTAGAAATATTCGAATAATTTTTACCTTTAGGGCGTCAGCTGACGCCCTTTGCACCGCTACACATGCAGCTGATTGTTATTTTCGTACTTTAAATTGTTTAAAGAATCACATATATCAATTTCATTCGGCGTACTATTACTTTATTTTAGGCGCTTTTTTTACAAGTTCATGCGACCAGCTGACGCATACTGCACCCTCCACGAGGCAGCTGACGATGTTTTTCCAACTCACTATGGCGCCAACTATTTATGCAAAAAATTTCTGCCGGCGTACTATTATTTAAATTTTTTATATTTTTTACCACTTTTGCAGCCTCTCACACCCAAACGCACCGCGGGTGCGTCAGCTGACGATTGGTTCACTTATTAGTCATTCCAGATCTATCGAAAAAAATAACTAAGGATCGGCGTAAAATCACTACCTAAAATGCAACGCTACCTCCCGGACTAGAGTGCATCGTTAACACCAGACCACTGACATATGTTCCGCTGGAAGACGGCAACGACGCACAGTGGTTCCAAATCCCAAAAAGCTGGCCAAAACTAGAAGATATTGCATAATCCTTACGAAATTTAGTACTCGGGGGTTTTCGAGGTCGCTGATTACGAATATGAGGTTAAATGTGCAAAAAACAAAATGGCGGCCCAAAAATGGCGGACCATATTATTCAAAATTGAAGCAATCTTTACGAAATTTGGTACTCGGGGGTTTTCGAGGTCGCTGATTACGAATCTGATGTCAAATGCGCAAAAAACAAAATGGCGGCCCAAAAATGGCGGACCATATTATTCAAAATTGAAGCAATCTGTACGAAATTTGGTACTCGGGGGTTTTCGAGGTCGCTGATTACGAATCTGAGGCCAAATGTGCAAAATAAAAAATGTGCAGATAAAATATCTCAACAATTATGACGATAAATACTCTATTAGACTCCATACTAATATTAGAAAAACCAAAATTTAATATTAATTTTATTTTTATAGTATTTTATAGCGCACGAAAACTTTAAGAATTTCCGAAATTACTCACTTTTTAATGGTAAAAAAATTCTGTTTTCCGTATTCAAACATTAATTCAAAGAGTAAAAAAAATTTTTTTTTTATAAAGTTTTGCATTTTTAAATACCTAAGGAGATAAAGAATGTATTTCAATAAAAAAAATTAAGTTTTTGAAAATTTTTAAAACCACTTTTGGCCAGCTTTTTGCGATTTGGAACCACTGTGCGACGAAGCGTTAACACCTAACCAATTCCTTGTGGGATCATCGAGCGGTGCTAAAAATATTGGCGAGGCAAGTGATGACGGCGTCGTGTTGCGAAAGAACTGGAAGACGGCGGAGCAATTTGCGAATACGTTCTGGAAACGATGGATACGAGAGTACCTACCCACGTTAACGAGACGAACCAAGTGGCACGTTCCAGCGAAGCCGCTCGTGAAGGGTGACATAGTCATAATTGTGGACCCCAATAACGCCAGGAACCACTGGCCAAAAGGCATAGTAACTGAGGTTTTCCCGAGTAAAGATGGGCAAGTTCGCAGCGCAGTTGTGCAAACAGCAACGGGACCCTATCATAGACCAGCAACAAAGATAGCTAAGCTAGACGTCCTTCGCCAGTTTGAAGAGAAGATGGTAACCAGCACCGATGGTCCAGCTTACCAGGGGGGGCTATTACCAAACCTGGCTACGCCATAGCCCGCAAATGGTGGCAGTACGGGAGGAGTGACACTTCCGCCTGGTACTCTCTACTAGCTGGAGGACAAAAGAGGTTAAAACCACGAGGACAAAAACGAAAATTTTAGTCTCCTTTCTTTTTCCTTTATTACTTTGTATTGATAGTGTTAGAATAAAGTGTTTAAAAAAAAATTCTAAAATTTCGGAATTTTCGCTCTAAAGTTTAACAACAGTTGCTTTTCAAGTAAATACAAAAAATAGGTAGATCGAAAGCTGGACAAAGCCTGGACAAACCATAAAAAGTTGTTTGCAATATTGTAAATTGTTTAAAACTGATTTTTAGTTTTACTCGGACTTGTTAATATCATGTAAGGTTTTATTTCGTTGATGTTTTTGGAATTTGTATCAAAAACAGAAAGGCTAAACTTTTTGTTTCAGGTCAATAATTGAAGAATTCAAAACGGAAGCTTCCATTGTGTGTAAAAGTTGCAGTAGAGCAATTGACTTCCAAGAAAGCGCTACTCTTACTGCCAAAGGATCGTCTTCCATCAATACTTTCAGTAAAAGTAGAGGAAGTGATATTGTAGTTACTCCAGGATGTAAAGAACACACAACATGCCGTAAAACATTTACACACAAAAGAATGTTTGGTAAATCCTCCTCACAAAAAGATGTTCACAAGAGAAGTAGTCGCTCAATCAGCGAAAACTACAATTCAAAGATCGATTGCCTCTTTTGTTGCACTTTCATTGAACTAATACATAATAAAAAGCTTGAGTCACCAAAAAGCGAGTGTAAAAAAGTTCTGACACACGAATTTGGGAAGAGTATTTTGAATATTTGCGCTGAAAGAAAAGGTGAATGGTCTTTTGCTGTTAAGGGTCGCATAGAGTTTTTACAAGGTTTTATTTAACTTCGTTTTCGGTTTCTCTGTTTCTCTGTTTCTCTGTTTCACTGTTCGGAACAAATATTGCAGTTTTTAACCAATTTCTACCACATAAATTTTCATGAATTTTTTTTACATAGCACAGATTTCAGGAAGAGAACATGTTTTTAAAAAAAAAATAAAATGTTTATTGTCAAAATCATTGCAATTAGAGCATAATTGTTAATCAAGTATTACTGAAATTGCATACGCATTTCAGTCAATTTCAAGGCAAAATTAACATTTGCCAAGAAGAAGACTGCTTACTGCCTGCGCACATTTTTATGTCGCTGAGCAGCGGTGGTTCGTTGCCGAAAACAAGTCTCCTGCTTCGAAACACGAACGCATATTTTCTTTTTGCTCTCAACGAGGGGGAGATTTTTGTGTGCTGGCGAGTTCTGAATTAGGATAAATTTGTGCCTATTTGGTCGATGCACATTTTGGTTTATTAATTATTTTCAATAATAAACCTATGTAATCGAACACGAAAAAAAAAATTATTACCCCCCCTCTGAAATTTTGTCAGTTTACGTTTTGAGATATGTAGATTTCAAAAAACGAATAAAAAAAAATCCGTCCTTCCGCCGTCCCCCGTCCACCGTCCAGGCTTTTTCTCGGAAACTACTGGAGATAAATTAATTAAATTTGGTTCAAAAATCAAGTGACATCTGACAATGGTCCTAACAGCTCGTGAGTCCGATCGACGTATTTTGAGGGGGGGAAATTGAGGAACCAAATATTGAAAAAATCATATTTCCGAAACCGTTCAAGCTTTTTTCATAAAACTCGGAATATACAATGCTCTAATATTACTCAATAGAACACATTTTATTGTATGAATTTATATCAATTGGTTTTTGAGTAATAGAATTTTGAAATTTTTAATCTCCATAAATTATTCCATTTCTTGGTGGATCAAAAAACGTGAAATCATTTCACATGATCACTACTGCCATCTAGCCGTCACTTGAAAAATGTCACATTTTTTGGAAATAATAAACCGTTGTGTAAAATTTGCAGTGTTTTGTTATGATTCTTTTTTAGCTGAGGGGAGGGTAATTCTATTCTTCATATTTTTTAAAAGAAATGTTTTCTATTTGGCAAATGAGTAACACCGCAAGAAGTATGGAGTGGGAGCTTTTCTAATATGATTTTATAATCATTTACTAAAGCTGAAAGCACCATTAATTGCATATTATTATATATATATATCTATGTAATATTTGTATAACATATTATTTATATTATAATAATAAATAAATACTATATGAATATATTCAGTTGGATATGTTTTGTGGTAAACACCTGGATAATATATGCGCATTGCGCATATAAGTATATATTTATTGATAACACCGTGCTCTCGGCTCACACGTTAAAAGGTAAGCTCCGCCGAAGGAATCAGAAATAAAATTTTACTTAAAACATTAGATTACAAAATTTTATTTTAAAAAGCACTAAAAACTAAGAAAATAAAAAATTAATAAATTAAAAAAATTAAATAACAATGTTTTATTTTAAAAAGCACTAAAAACTAATTAATAAACTTTCTACTTATACCGCAGTATTTTGGTTACATCTAGTTTAAAATAAAAACTTGGGGTGCTGATGATACCAAAATGCACACACACACACTTCTAAATATAATTTATAACTTAACTTAACGATAACTTAACGATAACTTAAATTTAAAATTATCAATTGGAAATATTATGAACAGTTAGTGATTGCTTTTACTTATCATTGAAACGAAACATATACAAAATATTAAATTTTATCTAACTATATGCAGATGCAACCCTTCGGCTGATTATGAGACGCATAATAGTGAAGCATTTCACGAAGGCGGCGAAATTTTTTGGATAAACTTAGGGGGTTAATATAATATATTATTCATTGTGGAAATATTTTGTTTCCACACTACTAGGTCTAAGGCGCTATGGAGTGACACATAAGGCGTTAATTCAATATGTGCTAGAGCGAGAAACAAAAAGGCTTACACATTTATAGCGCTTCCTTTTTTATACTCTAAGATGCACCCCAAGTTTTTATTTTAAACTAGATGTAACCAAAATACTGCGGTATAAGTAGAAAGTTTATTTATTAGTTTTTAGTGCTTTTTAAAATAAAACATTGTTATTTAATTTTTTTAATTTATTAATTTTTTTATCTGATCTACTTGTCGCCGCTTGTGTGTACCACCAATCATGTAGTGTGAATTTCCGCACAGGAAAACAAATGCCTATTGCATACAAATCGGAGTGTGTCGTTAACAAAAAACTGAAAACAGTTGGTCGACCAGTATCTGAAGTCCAATATGAAGCCTTTCTGAAATATTGTGATTATTTCGAAAACAATGACATGGAGGACAAACAAGTAACAATCACCGAACTTACAAAATTAATGGAAATCAACTTGATGGGAAAAAATGTGGCAGCGTATAAGTCTCAATATATGAAGCGAAAGTTAGTAGAACACTTTGGAAAACGTATTGTGAATAGCAATGCTAGTGGAGTGGACGATATAATGAGTTTGCAAGAATCTGCTGATATAATATTAAGAGAGTATTATAATAAGAAAAAAGATGTAGATATTAGGTCACAAGAAGCTATTCTATTAGAAGCGGCTGCGAAAATAATCAAAAACGAGATAAAATCAAAAGCTGTAACTTGTAAGTAATAAAGACACGTATCCAGGCCCTGATGATCTAAATCCTGAAGTTGCTTTAAATTAATCAATGATGTCAATGATTTTTGCTGGAAAGAATACAGAGCTAAAAGTTGCATCCATTGGTCAATCCATAATGCAATCTGCTTGTCCACGATCCATAGCATCACCACTACAGATAGGTCTTCGTCTTGGTGTGCAACTTTACCATCATTTCCGTTCGAGATATCTCATAGATACCCTGCACGCACTTGGATTTTCAACATCTTATAATAATGTTCAGCTGTTTGAGAGGAATTCAGCATTTGTATCGTCAACCAATTTACCAGCTACAAATGAATCTGGAGTAATTATTATGGTTGCCGACAATGTGGACTACAATGTATGTACTCTTGATGGAAGGAACACAATTCATGCAATGGGAATGATTGCAGCAATATCACCAACCGGACAATCAATGACATCTTTGACGCGCCGTAAAATAACCAATGAGGAACTTCTCCAACGAATAAGGATAACGATTCTGGACTATAAAGCAGCAAGAGTGCTTTTAAAGAGCACTGTCTTTAAAGACCTCCATGCAATGACAAACAATCACAGTGTGATGGTGGATCTTGTTTGGCAAATCTCTGGATTGTTGAATCCAACCAGAGGACAATGGTCCGGTATGATGCAAATTGTGTATGGTAATGAAGAATTAGTCCACACTGGAAAGGCGGGTATCAAATTTTTACCTATGATCGACTTAAATCCAAGTGACATGAGCTGCATTTTGTCAACCGTACATTTCCTTAAAGAATTGGCTAAAAAGAATAATGTTCCAGCTATAATTACATTAGACCAACCATTGTTCCGGAAGGCTTCAATTATAAAGGAAGAATATCCCGATCTCAAATCCATCGTGTTGTTACTTGGCAATTTCCACACGAGTATGAATTTACTGGGTGCAATTGGTTGTCTAATGGCAGGTTCGGGTCTTGCAGAGGTACTTGAAGAAATATATGCAGAGCACACTGTTCCCTATATAATGAGTGGGAAAGCCTATTCACGTGCTGTTAGAGCTCATTTGATAGTGGATTCTGTATTAACAAAACTGCTTCTTGAAGATATGTTTCCTACTAATGATTCTAGTGAAGATTTGAAAGAAGAATTGATTTTGACGTATGATATGTTAATGAGTGGTGTAATTCAAGCAAGGAATTTAGAATCGAGAGAGGATCTAAAGTTCATTGGTGATATATTGGAATCAGCACAAACTACATTAAGGATAGCTTCAAAGACTAGCTTACTTTGGCTTGAGTATCAGTCTGCTATTAGAACTCTCCGTAAGTTAATCACTGCAGATCGTATAGGTTCGTTTTCATTACTCCTTGAAGCATTGCGAGAAGCATTACCGATTTTCGCAGCTTCCGGTACAGAAATTATACAAAATCTTTTGGGGCTCCACAATACACATCCACACGTCCATGCAATATTTAAGAAAGGCGGTCATGTGATTAGGCGATCTAATGGAAACTGGGCTGGCCTGGCCCCAGACATGATCATAGACCATTTTCTAATGAGATCATTGAAAACTAATGGCGGATTGACAAGCGGAGTGGCATGTCTGAAATCCAGGGAATAATTTGGTTGTTATCAATGCCAGTGTACTCTGAATACAACCAGGCAATGCAAAATTTTACGAATGTTTCGTATGAGTGCAGTGAACAACACAGGGATTTGGCTCCAGCAAGAGTGAAACGTGACAAAGAAGATGCAGATAAAATTTACAACATATTAAAACCCATTTCACCCTACAGTTGTGAACCAGAGTTGCAGAACATAGTCACAGGTGTTACTGCAGCAGAAATTGTTAATGTTGAAAATTTCCGCGACATCGGAAGTGCCTGGTATACAAGTACCTAGCCCAGCAGATAATACAGATGATGTCTTAGATTAGCTAGACCAGCCAGACTCAATGGCTCAACCGTTAAGTAGTGAGACAGACACTGAAAGTGATAGTTATGCTCAAGTGTTAAACAAACCCATCCTTTTCACTCAATATGATTTGAGCGATTTAATCAGAGACTTGGGGCATTCGAAAACTGCTGCAGAGGTTTTAGGTTCAAGATTAAAGGAGAAAAATAAGTTGGCTTCTGGTACGTCCATTTCGTGGTATCGACATAGAGAAAAAGAGTTTGTGCCATATTTTTCTCAAGAAGCTGACCTAGAATTTTGTAACAATGTTCCTGGACTTATGGGAACTTTTGATATAATATATGCCGGAAGATTCGAGACTTTTCATATATTCTTCAAAAACAAGTTTAAAAGCTGTCCTGTTGCATAAAGGCAACAAGTTTGCTGTGTATGTTGGACATTCAGTTCATTTGAAGGAAACCTACGAAAATTTTGAGCTAATCCTTAACAAACTTTCGTATTCAGAGCACAGATGAAAGATTTGTGGGGATTTGAAAGTTATATCGATGTTACTTGGCCAACAGACCGGATATACTAAGTATCCATGTTTTTTTGTGTAAATGGGATAGCCGTGACAGACAACAACATTATATTAAGAAAGATTGGCCAGTTAGAGAAAAGTTAGTGGTTGGTGAACGTTAAGAGGGAGAGTTTTGTGTTACTTCCTCCACTTCACATAAAATTAGGACTAATGAAATAATTTGTAAAAGCACTGCCAAAGGAAGTGGATTGTTTTAGAATCTTAGATACATTTGTGAGCAGTTTCCTGGTTTGTCAGAGGCGAAAATAAAAGAAGGAATATTTATTGGACCTGACATCTGAAAACTTATGAGGGACGCCAACTTCGAGATGCAAATGAACGAAAAGGAAAAAGGAGCTTGGTTATCTTTTGAACTTATTGCAACTGGTTTTATTGGAAACAACAAGAATCCTAACTACAAGCAGAGAGCAGTGGAATATATAATGCTCTAACGAAAATCTTGTCAGCAGCTTGTTGGCGAGCATCACACAGAGCGCGTGTCGACAGGGGGGTTGTTTGCAAAAGCTTCTGGCGTTTTTCTGCGAGTTGAAATCGCACTCTGCCCAAAGAATATCTACAATAAGAAAGGTTACTCTTCTGCATATTTGTGTGGGTACATTTTTGTCCAAAAATAAAAAATAAAACGCGTCATAAGCGGAAGCAGGTATATTCTATCATGCTGTCAAATGTGATTTAGAAAGAAAGAGTTCGAACTATCTTTTGCATGCTAAAATGTAGGGTGCTGTCTTCGATAGCGCTTTATTATATACAACCACCGCTTTATGCAATGCAAACGCAGCTCATGAATTTTCATTTGGTTTTTGTAATGTATGTAATTGTAAAGGCGAGCGGAACTTTAATTTGCGCGGGCTGAACTTAAAGCATCGCGAGTGGAACTTAAAGCGTTGCGAGCGGAACTTTAAAGTTTCGCGAGCAAAACTTAAAGTTCTGTGTTGTTTACAAGCACTCATTGGTTGAAACGTGACGCCTACATTTCCTTTTAGTCCGGTCATTAAAGAGAAATATTTTGTGGAGATTCAACAAAATTGTTTCAAAAGGTTTCTCAACGGATTTCAATAGTTTTATACCTCTACATAACACAAAAAAAGTCGATCGGAATCTGACTTAGGGAAGTACCGGATAATAGGGTATTTAAATCAAAGTAATAAGTGCTCGCAGAAAAAATCAGTTAAAAACTTTATTGCTAGATATAGGATGTAGTATATCGATTTTAATGTTTTTGAGGGTGGGGAAGCTAAATATGCAACGTAAAATGTGATTCTACCTCATTTAGCGCAACAAAATGGCCGCCAAAATACGTTCCATGGAGAAAAAACTGAAAAAAACTTACTTTTAGATATGTGATGTAGTATATCGATTTTAATGTTTATAAGGGTGAAAAAACCAAATATGCAACATGAATTATTATTTAACCTAATTTGAAGTCACAAAATGGCCAGCAAAGTACGCTCAATGGAGACAAAAAGTCAAAAAACGTTACCTTTAGAATTTAGATAGAGGATGTAGTATACCAATTTTAATGTTTATAAGAGCGAGGAAACTAAATATGCAACTTAAATATGATTTGACATCATCAGGCGATGGCGCAAGATGGGATGCCGGGGTATATGGATTATTTTCACATAGAATATAATAACGGTAGTATAAAATTGGTGGAAATCGATTTCAATGAACACACTTTTTAATATAAAGAAAGCTGAAAGCAAAGTCATACTGCTAATATAGTGCACTCATTTTAGTTCTGAACCCCGAAAAAATTGCAACACGAGAGATTTTTTTTTTAAATGATAGGTAAGAGTACCCTTAATCACCCCTCCAAAATCGCCATAAATTCGCAACAAGAAAGATGCCCGAGTTACGTGTAGCCCTTAATAATAATTACATCAATAAGTTTCTCATAGCTTAAGAGTTAAGATTATTCAAAATTCTCAGTAGCAGATTATTTAGTGTTCAATTCCCATAGCTTCATTTTCAATAGGAGTTCAATGTTTCAATTCATTATAATTGCAGCCGGCTCATTTATGTATAATTGCCACCTGCATTAATCTTGTCGATTCGATTGCACAAGCATTTTCCCATAGATCCACAAAATCCATGTACCTAGGTGTAATGAAGTTTGTAAATGAGCAGGGCAGTCAGTCTAACTCTGAAGACGAGTTTAATCGGATAGAAAATCAATAAAGCTACTAATATCTAAAAAAAAACAAAGTCTTTTCTTTATTATTTATTTTTTTTTGATAACTTGAAGGAAGCGGTCCTTAACTGGCGCAGTCGGTAGGATTCACTCTATGAATCCTTAAACACAAAACGCGAAAAACGACGGTTTATCGATTCAAGTAAAAAACTATCGCGCAGTGTTTAAAACAAAAGAGTGAACGAGTGTACGGTAAAAGAATTGTGTGAAAAACTTTGCAAAGAAAACCTTGTGTGCATTAAAGGACGAAGGAACATCGCCCAGACCATACCCATCGAAGGATCATCGATTGGAGCATTGAATCAACTATCATCAGCTTTCATCGAAAGAACATCGCTGGAAAAATAATAGTATTTTGCACGTAAGTCAAATTTGAATATTGTTTTCCTCTACAATCCCGATTGCCGTATGCATTTAAGAAAAAGAAACCCTCCTTCAAGTCCATACCCTACAAATAAAGGAATTTTTAAATTAACTAAATTTAAGAAAACTGGTGAAAGTGAATCATCAAGTGATAGTGAAAGTGTTTTTGTCACTCCAAAAGTGAAATATATTAAATCAAAGCGGTCTTTCTCTCTTGAAAACTTATTAGGCATTTTTAAGAAACCCAAAGCGTCAAATAATAGTAAACCCGAAGGTATTTTTGAAGAACCAATCATGACAAGCACAGGGGGCGGTTCGCAGGGTACTCCTGACCCTGCAATGGTTACTATTACCGATATTTATAATAGTTTACGAGTACCGGATGCTATTAAGGATCTCCCCAAATTTGACGGGAATCCTAGATTACTGTTCGACTTCCTCGATAACGTTGACGAAATTCTCGACATAATATCTGTAACTAGCGGTTCAGCCTACGGTCAATTACTTCTAAGAGCAATTAGAAATAAAATTGTGGGACCGACTAACGAAGTCTTAAATATGTACGGAACTTATTTAAACTGGGACCAAATCAAAGAAAACCTCATACTGATTAATGTAGTATAAAAGAAATGAAACCTCTTTAATCAGAGATCTCCATACAGTAAAACAAAACAATAGGACTATTGAAGCATTTTACAGCGAGATCGTGGAATTGTTATCAAGTATGACAAATCACGTAAACATTCACGAAAAGAATTCTAGTGTCGTTACTGCGAAGAAATCCCTTTACGCTGAAATGTGCTTAAATTCATTCTCATTAGGGTTAAGGGAACCTCTTGGATCGACAATCCGGGCAATGAAGCCCTTAACTCTTGCGGAAGCCTTCTCATTTTGTATTAAAGAACAAAATATATATTATTCCAAATCGGGCCCTATTTATAGAAACGCAGTGTATAAAACAGCGCAAAATAACCCAAACATGAGAAGTCAATTACCACAATCGCAGCAAAGATTGCCCCAAAAACATCATCCTTTGCCAATTGTTCAACAACAAAGATATAATCAAACAAAGGTATTTCCCTCGTGTTAAAATCAAAGATTCCCTCAATCAACTAACCTTCAACCAAGGTATCAGCAACCACTTTTCCAAAATAATCGACAGAATTTTCAACCAAACTAACCTGTTTTCTATAACGGACAGAATAATTCATCCTTTCCGAAACCCGAAACCATGGATACTTCTTCTGGAAACGCCAGAACCATTCATCCCCATAATCAAAACAGGCCACCTCCCAACAATTTCTTCAGATCTTACTCTCGACCCAAATTTATAAGTAAGAAATTGTTTCATATTACTGAAAGGGAATCAGGTATACCATGTGAGGATTTGTCTAATAATTCTGTTAAATCTAACCTGGATAAATATTATGATTATTACAATGGCAAAAATCAAGCAGACCAATACACAGACCAATATCCCTCTATAAACCCTGAAAGATACCCCGATTAAGAGATCAATCCAGACATTAACGAAATAGAAGATGTAAATTTTCAAGTACCCGCCTTGATAAACCAATCGGATACGTAGATATAAACAAACACGGTTCCATACTTCCGTATAATAACATATTACCCCCTTCCGGGAAATCGTTACAATTTTTAATCGATACGGGAGCATCTTCTTCTTTTATAAACCCTGAATACGTCCATCCCGACGACATTGTAAAAACAGACCATACAGTTATATCCACTATTTTTAACAAACATTACTTAAATAAGGAAATCATTCTTCCAAATTTTTATGAGTTTAGACACCCAGGAAAAATTAGATTTCTCATTTTTCGTTTTCACAATTATTTTGATGATCTTCTCGGTCTGGACACATTAAGCGCCTTGAATGCGAAAATAGATTTTGCCAACAAATTACTAATAACTAAAAATTCAAAAATCCATTTACAATTTAAACTAAATTTGACTTAAAAAACGCATCTTATTCCTCCCAGAACAAAAATTATGGCAGAAATGCCCGTAGACATACAAAAAGGCGACATTTTTGTTAAAACAACGGAAATTAAACTAAACCTTTATATTTCTGAAGGAATTTATTGCGCAAAGGATTGGTGCAGCCTAGTTGAGATTACAAAGATATCTGATCAAGAGCAAACTCTCTGTTCGGAATTCTGGTACAACTACAGAAGTTCAGCTGGACGTAAAAGAGAGTGAGCGATTCAAAACGGTATTTCTTCAGGCCCGTCGAAAATAATACAGTTCTACCGTATTCACTTCACTTGGAAGTTATCTGTGGACGAAGCTCGACGTAGTTTCAACATTTGTAATTATTATAGAAATTCAATTGAAAGTGTTTTATTAAGAAATTAGTCAATACAGTTTTATCGGTGAAAAACAGGAGTCGAAAGTGTTTTCGTTTGTTCTCAGCAGACCCTTGGATCCCTATTCTCATAACAAAATTCCCCTAAAAAATCGACACCCTCACACACTCTCTTTATCGAGCAACCTTTAAAAGCAGAAAAATTCTCCTCTGAAATTATTACAGAAGTAAACAATTTCAATTATTTCTCAAAAAAACGAAAGGTTTGAGCGTGCAAAAAATATCTCCAACCTTCACAGAACTATACACTTAAACGCAGAAGAAGAAAAATCTCTACTCAAAATCTGCAGAAAATTTGAAGATATTTTCTTTAACACGTTGAATGCCGCGCTAATTTTACATGGCTTGCATGTCTGGCCAAAATGAATTTCTCCGTATGTGTTGTATATTTTGGTGAAATATTATTTACAACAGAATAGTTAATTTGTCTAATCATTCGTGACGCATTTAAATCACTGAGGTCACCGGTGACCCCCACGGCGCTGAAAGGCAGTCACTATTTTATTTTATTTGGTTATTCTTGTTGCAGTAGTCCATTATCTCCATCGTTATTTTATTCGCACATATGAACATATTTCTATTAGAAAAACTCAAACACAATTTATAAAAAATAAATAGAACTCGACAAAATTGAAAACATTCTTAGTATAACATACAGGGTGTCCCAGGCAACCTGTACTAATGAACGTCTGTGGTCAGGGGAGACTATAAATGCCCATCGATTGGACCCCCATGTATGTTCTACGATTCTTGCTAGTTTACGAGTTATGAATTTTTTTACGTGATTTTTCACCAAACTACTAATTTGAAGACATTTTTGGTCGTAGTGCATTGAATAATTGAGATAAAGTTCCCATTTATTTTTTTCAATTTAGCCTAATATTAGAACTATCTAACCAAAGACTATATAAACATTAAGACGTCCCAAGCTGTGAAGTGCACACTTGACTCGACCGAGAATGCTGATCGGAACTTCAGAGAAAAGAGCTTTTTGCGGGCGTCAGTTTCAGCGCCCACTGTTCAAAGCACCAGAGAGCACAGACTGTGTAATACAGCAACGCACGGGGTGCGCAGCGGCAGACGGGTTGTTTCAAAAAGCGTTTTTCTGCTAGCTGATATCTCGCTATCTGCCGGCGCACTGCTCTGGTTTCAGAGTGCCACAAAAAATATTGATTTTCTGATGGCATTGTATTGGTGCTGCTTTGAATTGTTTTCATGACAATATTTCAATAGCACTTTGCACCTGTGGAAAAAAAGATTGCCTCTTGAGTGAATTTTACGAATGTGAATGGATAAAAAAAAATTTTCTTTGAATTTGTTGATTATTTTTGTTCTGTGAAATTATTTGTGAAGGAGATAAAAGGATACCAGATTTGCGTTAATTCCATTTATCAATGAATTTTCAGATTTCTGAATGCTGGCAAGGATATTGTATTTTATAAAATTATAATCGTTCGCTCAATTTTGTAATTTAAGGACATTTTTTCACCTTTTTTACATAGTTTCTCCGACCATGACCCCTGGACCCCAAAATATATATAACGCATTTTACAGTGTTCTTAGGGACACGATAACTGCCGCAATTTTGAAGATATTTGAACCAAATTTTATTATGTTATTTTTAGGGTTAATAGCTCAGTTAAGTTCGTTAATAAACGGTGGAAATTCAAAATTTTTAGATGCACGTCTTGTAGGATATCGTTGATGAGTAGTTTCTAAAACAATAACTAGTTTCTTGATTTTGAAAAAAAATTACCCCAAAAAATGCAATTAAAAACACTTCGAAATCAACCTTAGCCTGTAGGCCTGCCGAAAAGAATTTTTTTTTTCAGGGTGAACGAATTATATTATAGGGAAGCTGTGGCTGTTTCATTTCTAAAAAAATCTTCAATTTAATTTACTGCATCATAATGTTTAATTTATTTTTATTAGCTGAAATGCTAGTTTCCGTTTTTATTTTCCACGTACAATTTTTTCTTAAAAGGACAAGTATCATGAAATCAAGAACTTTTTTCGTATGCTCAAAGCAAGGATTTGTGTCGGAAAACCAACTGGGGAAATTTTTATTGGTTTCAGTAATACATGCGTTTAAAATAGTTGTCTTTAAATTTAGAATATGTAACGATGTTTTAAAATAATATTCAAATACATCAAAATGCAACTGACAGATCTTAAAAAATGCATCTGATGGAGATTGCAGATAATGTTTGTTCGTGTTCGAATAATCTCTATTAATAATAAATATTTCTGAAGGAAGACATATGTCTGCGTGCTCTTCTTTGATCATTTCGATCTTACAGGTTTCACAATTTATTTTATTGACTACCATTTTAAAAACTACGTAGCCTATAAAATATCTCCTACTGTTGGACTCAATGTGAAAATCACTAGTTTCATTTGGAATAGGAATGTCAGGCTCAATTTCGGCCCAGGGTACTTCTTGTAGTATATTTTCCACATTTATTGAGTCCATATTTGTATTCGCAGGTGAATTATAGCACAGATCCTGGGAAGTGGAAGTTAAACTATTGTAATCCCACTCAAGAATATCGTCTTCGTCATCCTCACAATTTTTTGAAAAAGACGATGCAGTTATTTTCATAGACATTATTCTAGCAATAGAATGATTGAACTCGCAAACAGAGGGATTTCTATTATTTCCTCCTTTTGCTCGAATTTGTCCAAATATATTTTCAACTGGATCTTGGTTAAGACGAGCAGTAAGTAGGAAAGAAGATGAAGGTTCTGTTTCTAATATCTCGGTTGAAAGCGTTAGGATGCCAGAAATTGTTTGCAGAAGCCCGTTGATGCAATAGGTTTTTTTGCCCTTTGGAAGTTTAAGTCCACGTAAGAAACCCTGTACCTCAATTAAATACTGATATACAGCATTGTTTGGCCTTAATGGGCCTTTGTACATATTAACTTCGTGTACAAGCTTGCTATTTAAACAGTCAAATAATTTGTCAATTTTTAAAATGAATTCTTTGGTTGCTTTTGCAGTATCTATAAATTTGTCTTCAAACATGTTCATATCAATGCAAGTTTGTATTGCCGCAGCTACAGTTCGACTGAATATCTGGGTCGCATACTTTACGCGCATTTTATCGAACGTATTTGGCTCTATATGCTTTTTTGTGATTTTCGGACACATCTTTGTTATTTTGGAAGAGTCAAAATTAAAAACTTTTACCAAAACTTGCCAACTGACTTTCCCATCTACAGAAATAATATCTGTACTAAGAAGAGTATTTCTCAGGGATTTAATTAGATGTGGAACATCATAAAGAGCGAATATTTTATGTGAATCAAAATTAAAATGTGGAGTATCAATTGAAACTTCTAGTAATCTGTAACACTTCCTATTGTTTGGCCCCTGATCGGAAGTAATTGCCTTCACGTCTAAACCTATTTCAAATAAAATATGCAAATTCTCATTAAGAGTGTTAACAAGTTTTTCTCCACATATACCGGTATCTGAGACAAAGTAACTAAGTGCGTACTTCCAATTATCAAAAAGTCCCCGGATAAGAAAAAGGCATATATAATTTCCAATTTTACTTGCTCTGTCTCCTTTGCCATAATCAACTAGACCTTCAATTTGATCTGCATACTGGCAATACTCAAGATCCTTTCTAATTTTTAATTCATCACATATTATTACACATCGCTTCGATAATGAGGTCATTTTTTCAACCTGTAATTTTAAATTTTTGACTATGCAATTATTATACCCTGGATGAAGTCTTTTAATGGGAGCCCATCTTTGCAGCGATGATTTCGATGGTAACGGAAAACCAAGATTCTCACGCATAAAGAAATATGTAGAGTTCGATTTATAATTTAAATTCTGAGCAATTAATTTTTGGTTCGCACTCCACTCAGTGGTTTTTGACCTAGGGGTTAACAGCATTGTGCAAAACTCTTTCGTGTTCTTATTAACGTGACTTAGCTTATTTATAATATGACTAATATTTTTCTCATTTGATTTTCTTTTATACAATTTAATAAGTTTTAATTGCTTTGTGTTTTTCAATTTAAGTCGTTCAATTTGGGTTTTTAATTTTTTGTATTCTTTTTTATAAAAATTTGCAGCTTTTATTTTCTTCTCACAATTGGAGCAATTATATTCAATTTGATCTAGCCAGGTAGAGTTTTCATTTTGGGAGGGTTCCAACATATTCAATTCTTCTACTGTTAATTCATTGTTTGCAGGAGAATTAACATTGAATTCACTCGATTTTGAACGATGTTCTTCTTGCCTTAAATAGGAAAACTCACCTATGTAATTAGGAAGTACAGTACTAACGTTTTCTTCAAATGAAAATTGATCAATGTATTTTACATTAGGTACAGCATTGGCACGTAATTTTCGTTTTCCCAAATCATCTGGTTTGAAATGGGAGGCACACAGAAATTTGTTCGAAACATTTATAGTACGATCTAAGCCACAAGCCTCGATCCAAGAATTACACAAGGAACCATTTTTAGTAGGAAACCCGAATAAACGGGAACTCCTATTAGTATTTTTACAAGTTTCTAAAGCACATTTTCTTAAACATGTGTTTTTCTTTCGAATAGATGTAAGAGGACGAGTTGAATTTCCCAATAAAAGAGTAGGTACGGAGCCAGATTTCAATTTTTTAACACCGAAACAATCGTTTTCAAAGTGATTTTCGCAAACAAATTTTCCCCTAGTAGCTTCCGCAGAAATATTGCAATTTTGTGCCCAGATTTCATTTAACTGCTTGTTAGCTAGAGGAAATTTGAATGTCCTAATTTTATCTTTCTTAAAGTTTGTACTGCAATCTTTAATAATGCAATACGAATAAAACATTTTTCCTTCATTTGATTTAGCCTTGAAAAAGGCTGAGTTTTTTACATTATCTGCCATAACTACAGCAAGAATAAAACAACAACAAAGAGTATTAAATTAGCAAGTTCGTCAAGCCAGTCAAATAAAAACGTCTTGTGTCTTGCTATCGCTCGTACTAAATGAACCGCGAATGTCACTTGACTATACACAGTGATAGATATTGGACAGCATTTGAATGCAAGCAGAAGCAGCATGCATGGATATATCTTTTGGTTCTCATTTCGCACACAAACGCCTCAAGTTGAGATCCACTTGCGTGTACATATCGAAATTTTTGCTGTGTTCGCCGCTGTGCTGCGACTGCCTTGTGCGCTTTAGTGCTTTGTACAGTGGGCGCTGAAACTGACGCCCGCAAAAAGCTCTTTTCTCTGAAGTTCCGATCAGCATTCTCGGTCGAGTCAAGTGTGCACTTCACAGCTTGGGACGTCTTAATGTTTATATAGTCTTTGATCTAACCCCTAATGTGGTTAGAATGGTACGAAATTGGTGTTCCGGGGGTTGTTCGATATGCTGAATTCATTTTTGAGGTTCACAGAGTAGCATGTCTGCCTGTTTTAATTAAAAAAAAAAAAAAAAAAAAAAAAAAAAAATTATTCTGCCTTGTATGGCAAGACCAGGAAAGTGTTGCCCGATTTTGCTCATATTTGATTTTGACCTTACAATTTAAACGAAGAATTATTGTACTGAATTTTGATTCTCTATCTATAAGCATTCTCAAGTTATCGGCTGTACGACCAAAAATGTCTTCAAATTAGTAGTTTGGTGAAAGATCACGAAAAATATTCATAACTCGAAAACCAGCAAGAATTGTAGAACATACATGGGGGTCCAATCGAAGGGCATTAGTGTCTCCTGACTACAGACGGTTTCCTGGGACACCCTGTATCAAATAAGTGCAGTCAAACTGTCACTTCAACTACGTTTGGACTCGAGTTCGACTCGATCCTTCAATCCGGAGTGTTCAAAAACGCGGGTCGAAGTCGAAACCAGTTTTCGAAACCTGATTTAGTAACTGTAAAAAGATCCTGAGTAGTTCAGCAGATTACTTTCGTGCACGGTCATTTAGTAGATGTTTAAATCGTGAAGTACTAACGAAATAATACAGCGGAGTAATTTTTGGCGAGATATTTTACAGTAGCGAATAGTTTTTTTTTTTCAAGTAATTTTACAATCAGGTAATAATATCTATGTTATGCTTTTACCCGATATATTAATTTTTGCCTTTTCGATCCTGTATTTTATTTCTAAGTGAGCCCTAAAATTAATATGACGACAAGTGAAGATCATTCCTCAAATAGTTCGTCTGACGATGTGTTTTCATCAACATCCTCTAAACGACGCCGAATACTGTCAGATAGTGAAGTAAGTTCTTCAAGCAGTGACCCGATAGCATCACTCTTATCACATACCCGTCGAAATGAATCAGATAGTGAAGATGAGTCTGATGATGATGATGAAAGTGATAATGATCAGGACCAGGAAATAAATTGGCGTATTCCCCAGGGCAAACAAGCAAATATCTCTTTTTCGGGTTCTTCTGGAGTTAGTAGTGCCTGTGATCCTGAGATTTTCAGTTATACCGAACCGCATAGCTTTTATTTTCTCTTTGCTAACGATGAAATATTTGAAATTATTGCGGCTCAAACGAATGTATATGCCGCGCAAGTCAAATCAGAAAAGACATCGTATCGCTTAGATAAATGGTTTGAAACTAATCCTAATGAAATAAAGCGCTTTTTTGGGTTGATCATTTGGATGGGTCTAGTGCGATTACCTCAAATTCATTTATATTGGAGTACAGATGAAGGATATAATCAGACATTCCCACGTACAATAATGTCAAGGAATCGTTTTGAAATACTATTGCGGTTCATTCATTTTAGCAACAACGAAGAAAATGACCCTAATAATCGATTGTGTAAGATTATTAAAATTATTGATATACTAAACAGTAACTTTAAAAAATATTACAACCCGCAAGAAGTGTTATGTGTAGATGAATCATTAGTGCCTTTTCGGGGACGTATAAAATTTCGTCAATATTCGACACAAAAACGTCATCGATATGGAATAAAAATATTTAAATTATGTGGTGGAGCAGGCTATACTTATTCCTTTCAAATATATACAGGAAAAGAAGAAAATACAAGTCAAGTACCAGGATACAAATCGTCTGCAATTGTGATGTCTCTCTGCGAGGAAATATTGGGAAAAGGCCACACTATTTGCACAGATAATTGGTACACAAGTGTTGAGCTAGCGGAAAAATTAATCGACAATCGCACACATTTAGTGGGTACCCTGCGCAAAAATCGTCGAGGAAATCCAAAAGAGGTAATAAACCAAAAATTAAAACGTGGAGAAGTCATAGGTAGAGAAAATGAAAACGGTATAACAGTCTTGAAATGGAAGGATAAAAGGGATGTACTTATGCTTTCTACTAAACATTCAACGGAAATGACGACTGTAAATAAAAAATGGTATTCATGTGATAAACCAAAAGTGGTTGTCGAATATAATTTAGGAAAGGCTTCAGTTGATTTATCGGATCAAATGATAGCATATTGTTCACCATTACGTAGGACTGTAAAATGGTATAGAAAGTTAGCAATAGAGCTGCTATTGAATACTTGTATTGTGAATGCATTAGTAATGTTCAAGCAGGTAACTAATAAAAATATAGAAATACCTGATTTTCGAATGAAAATTGCCATGTATTTAACAAAATGCAAAGATAATGAAACCGATGATTGCCTTTCTTCACGTTCAAGCCTACACAATTTTCTACGTACTTTACAATAGAAACCGGGTACGTGTTTGTGTTATATTGTTGGACCTATATTACTCACAGAAAACCATTATTTTATTTCTTTCACGTAAATAGGATGGATTTAATAAACAATATGAATGCTGCAGTAAATCGCACTCTCTGCATTATTTGTCAGAAGAGGAAGTAATATAGGTCCAACAATATAACACAAACACGTACCCGGTTTCTATTGTAAAGTACGTAGAAAATTGTGTAGTTACTGTGGCAAGCGCTACCGGGCAAAATGTTCAGCGGACTATATTACTTCTTATTCAATTTCTCACTATGTCTCTCTCCTTTTTTATTACACTTTTCTCACTTCACATTATTTCCTACACCTTAAATTGCTTTAAATCACTTTCACCAACTCTCTTAATCACACCACTTTTTTTTCCAAAGCAAAGCTAAGACGACAACATTGACTTTGATGACGTGCATGTTAGAGCGATAGCATTCGGGCTTGTCGTTGCTCGGAGACCATTGGTGCGAATGTTGTGTATTGTATATGAAGTAGATAGACGCTCAGTATCGAGTGATGGAATTGAAGCCACTCAACCGTTTTTTTAATTTCGAAATCTCGATTTCGGTTTATTGATTTTCGTGTCCATTATTTAATAATCTTCTGATTTGAGATATAGGTACGTATGATTTAGTAGTAAAACTTGGTTTTCATGTATTGCAACGCCTTCCTGAGCTTCGAAAACCCCTTATGAGTACTTTCAATCACGTTTCTAGGTCAAGTAATATGCGAGATATTAAAATCAGTGTATCTGATGCCATCTTGGATTCTGGGCCTTCGGTCCAGGTTTCCAGAGCCTCGAAAACCCACAGTGAGCACTTTAAATCACGTTTCTAGGCCAAATAATAGGCGAGATATTGAAATCAGGGTATCTGACGCCATCTTGGACGCCATATTGGACGCCATCTTGGATTCCAGACCTCTGGTCTAGATTTCCTGAGCCTCGAAAACCACCTATGAGCACTTTAAATCATGTTTCTAGGCCTCCAAATAATAGGCGAGATATTGAAATCAGGGTATCTGACGCCATCTTGGACGCCATATTGAACGCCATCTTGGATTCCGGACCTCTGGTCTAGATTTCCTGAGCCTCGAAAACCACCTATGAGCACTTTAAATCACGTTTCTAGGCCAAATAATAGGCGAAATATTGAAATCAGTATATCTGACGCCATCTTGGATTCCGGGCTTCCGGTCCAGATTTCGAGATGCCAACAGCGATTTTCGAACTCAGACGGGTCCAATTAGTCTAAATTCGTCTGATATCAAATTGTTATATAAAATGCTTCTTGCATCGTATACAGAGGGATTTATTCAAATCCATCCTAGACTATTCCTTTACCACCACAAAAGTGTCTGCCGGCAAGTGATAAGACTGTTCCACACTTCTTTGTGGCTGACGCTGCATTCCCTCTAAAAACCAATATAATGAGGCCATGTCCTCGTTGTCGCCTTTCCAGCGAAACAAGCATTTTTAATTATAGACTTTCTAGAGCCCGCAATACAATAGAAAATGCGTTTGGAATTTTAGCAGCACGTTGGAGGATTTTGTTAACAACACTGAATATGTACCCCCTGAACGCAGAAAAGGTTGTGCTAGCTTCGGTGGCCCTTCACAATTTTATAAAACTGAATGACTCAACTGTGTATATCCCACATCAATTTACAGACTTCGATGATGGCCATGGAAATTTAACTCCTGGAGCTTGGCGTAATGAAGTGGAAACACCACTAAGATCAATAACTGGGAACGCAGCTCACAATTGCACAAATAGAGCGTTTGAAATAAGGGATATTATAAAGGATTATGTTAATGATGAGGGTTCCATACCATGGCAAAACCGATACATGTAAAAACTATATTTTTTGTTATATGTAATCTTTTATTTTTTCTAACATTAAACATTTATACTCCAACTTGTTTTTTTCAGTCATTTTTTTTTTAATTCCATTTCTATAGATTTTAAGAAATACTTATCGCTAGAGTCGCTAGATAAATGCATGACTTCTTAAAAACCTAAAGGAACAATAAATTAAACAAATAAACCGACAAAATCAAGTACAAATCTCTTACTGCGATGAAATATGCCACACAAATATGTCTGCGACATATGTACTTCTTCAGAGGGATTGATTTGACGTTCGCCCTCTTTGTGTTTTGACAGTGAAGCAAAATCGCAAAATATCACGATCTAGGTAAAGTTTTGCTCATATTTGTGAGTTTACTTAATTAATCATGTTTTCTACAGATTCAGTAATTATCATGGATACATCAATAGAAAGCTTCATCGAAGACGTTCGTGCGTTACCTGAATTGTTTGATAAATCGGACAAAAAGTACAGAGAAACGCACAAAAAAGATGAGACTTGGCACAATTTAACAGAAAAATATGGTTTTGACGGTAATGAAAATGTGTTCATGCGCAAACTCTTAATAATGTAAACCAATTTCAGTTAAAAAAAAATGGAGCTATCTCCGAGATCAGTACGTGAAAGAATCGAAGAAAGGAATGATGCCGTCGGGGTCTGCAGCAAAAGACGACGACTCGAAGTGGTTTTTGTTCGACAGTTTAGATTTTTTGAGACAAACAATTAAACCCCGCAGGTAAATTTGGGTGTTTTGTTTAACATATTGTTATCAAATTTTTCTTTTTTTGAACTAGGTTGAGGGAGAATTCGAAAACCAATAACTCCGAAACGCCGTCTCCAGAAGTACCATTTCATCCGGAGCAATGGGCAATGGGCAATGACGATTTAGAAAACAGCATACAATTGTCAACAAGTTCAACGCCATCACCGACTAATATGACGGAAAAGTGACGAATAAAAAAGAAAAACCTTAGTGATGACACTGTAGACAAGGCCTTCAGTGAAGTATTAACAGCTATCAAAACTAAATTCGAGAAGGACGACAATGTTGAGGATTCTTCTGACAAGTTCTTTTTAAAATCTATCGAAATGGAGATGAAAAAGATGACTGAGAAAAACAAAATTGAGTACAAATGTTTGATGTTATCAAAATTAAAGGATTATATTTAATACTAGCTGGTGTCTACCCGGTTTCACCCGGGGCGGTGAAAATCCCGTAGGTCGGGTTTCAATAATAGTTGGTTAATTTTTTCAATGGAGGGTAGTTTTGGGGGTTGAATTAGGATAAAGGTTGGTAGCTCTCATTGAGCTTTTTTTCTAATCAAAAAGGCGAAATACCAATTTTATTGAATTTTTTACTTTAAAAATGGCGGATTTTCATTGAAACTTTCATCCGCTAGTTTACTCGTCAGTCGTGGTGATTTTTTATTTACAAAACATATTTTAAAATATTTTATTTAAAACACGCGCATAGCGAAAAAGCAAATATAGAAACAAAAAGCTGAGAACTTAAAAAGAAAAATGTAAACAAATTTTACCATGCGCATCATCATAATAATATACCATAATTGTGTATCTGGGAATGGGATAATAGTCAGTTGCGCATGGTGAAATAATTTATGTACACAAAATATATAGGTAAATAAAAATCTAAGATAAGAACCATTTCAAATAGAAAAACTTTTCACCATAATTCTAACTATCGAAAGTCAGAACCGAACATCTAATGTGCTTTCAAATTTCCCTGATAATTGCCCATTTCTCAGATAATTGCCCAGATGGGAAATTTAATAATTTGATAATATGTACTGGAGCTATATATTAACAGGATTGTAGGCTGATAAAAAGTAGCGTTGAGATCAATTTGGCAGTATATAAAATAATGTAGAAAATTTCATGAAAATCGATCCAGCCGTTTTGCAGTGATGCTCGGACAAACTAATTACCCATTGCAATTTTATTTATATAGATATACATGTGTTCTTACTACTAGTTAGAATTATTTCAAATTACAATTAACATTTGACAGCACTAAATGAAAACTCTGCTCTCTCTTTGACAATTCGTCCTCTCCGACAAAAGTCCAAAAGTTCGAACCCAATTCGTTTTCGCACGGTCCGCACAGCAGCAATTCGTCTCTATGTGGGCTGCTCAAAGCAAGTGCTTGGTTTGGATTTTGACAGCCAATTTGCGGAAACGAATTCTATCTGTTCCGGGGGTTAGATTCTCAAATCCCGACTTCTAGTTCGTCTGGTTCTTCTTCAAATCCATCTTCTTCTTTTGTGCCGCCGGCTCAAGTAATACCCGAATTCCGTTGAAATTCTAGATCCTGAAGATTTAGAAATAGACAACGTCGACGATCCTATAGATATAGCTTCGAGAGGATATTTTGCGGGTTTTGTTTTATTTAAACTTTTGGGTAAGACCGACTGTCCAGAATGCAAATTAAAGTTTCCAAAATCCGAGTACTCACTAGTAAATCCTTCTGAATCTCTTCTAGTCTTTAAAAACTATAAGACTAATTCAAATCGCCAGTTTTGTCCATTTTATGGACATATTCGCCTCTTCGCAGCACGACATAAAATGATTCCCTGAACGCACCAGGGAAACATAAACACACATTTCCTCCCGTCACTAACATGTGATTCTCAAATTATCAGTCACAATGAACCCAGTAATTCCATCCAAAAGTGACATAAACTCGTTCCTCACAAAGATCCACAGTGAAATCCACAATTCGGAAAGTCATCCCCACCACAAACAAACGGGAGAACCCAGCTCCGAATTTGTATAAATTCGACAGCGGAGCCCCATACAAACTAGGTTTTCTCAGGTTTCCACCAAGTGCGCCTCGCAAAAGATCAGGTATACACCGATCTTTTTTTCCTAGTTCTGGTATACACCGAACGAACTCCTCACCTAATAAAAGATCGGTTTCCACCATCTTGCTCCATCCCATTTCAATTTAATTATTTAGTTTCAATTGCATGAAGTCGGTGTCCAGTCCACCATTTCGATTGTGCATAGGGTTTCGTGTCACTAACGGCATCTTCATTTCAGAAATACGCAACGGCAAATTGAATCGCGAATGAAATTTGTGCAGCAGAAACAAGAAGAATTTTCATTTAGGAAATTTAATTTGAATTATATTTTTTTTGTTTTTTTTTTCTCTTTTCATTTTATTTTTGTTGGATTAAATGACTATTTTTTTTTCTTTTTATTTTCTTTGTTTGAATTTTCTTATTATTGGATTTCTTGAATTATGTTTTTAATCTATAATTATTGAATAAATCATTATTATACCCTAGATGTAGGGTATATTAGTTTTGAGCGAACGATTGCAACGCCAAGAAATAATCGTCGCAGAAAAGAAAGAACTATATATTCATGATTGGGAAGTGAAAAGAAACCGTTTTATGCATGTCCGTCTGTCCGTCTGTCTGTCTGTCTGTCTGTGTGTCTGTCTGTCTGTTTGTCCAGACGATAACTCGAGAACGCTTGTAGCTAGAGACTTGTAATTTGGTACAATAATATTTGATTAAAATTGCAAGGTCAAGTTTGAAGATGAGCAAAATCGGGCAACTCCTTCTTAGTGTTGCCATATAAGCCTGAGTCGTTTTTATACAAAAATGTTGATATAAGAATGAGTATATTTTTCTACATCTAGGGTATCACGTAATTGGTGTGACCAATTGCTTCCTTACTAGTTTTTAGAATAAAATTGAAGCAAGTGCTTTAAGTCAACAATTTGATCCTTCATCCTTTACAGGAAACATCGGGGCAAATTTCCTCTATTTGGATTTTCGTTAATTTTCAATATTTTAAAAATTTAATGCTACAGCTACTAAGACCGCAACACCTCATATTAAAAATTTAAAGGCCTTTATTATAGAAAATTGTTTGAAAAAGATTAAATATGAATTCCCAGAATTTTTAGATCCCACAGTTCCTTGCTATGACCAAGTTTGAAATCTGTTAGATTACACCATTTTAGTGCTTATTAGAAAGCATTGTTCATGGCGAACAAAATTAGAAAGTCCTTCAAACAGGGCCGGTTTCCATGGTTTCCGGAACCAATAGGTACGAGTAGCTTCACTCCAAGTATCATCCATATCCTTAATTGTAAATCTGTGTTTTAAAGACGCACCATGGGCGGAATTCATACCAAATTGGACTTGTGCTAGTATATGCACCTTTAGCAACAGGTGCACCATATTGGTATGAATTTAGGGCCAATAGGCAAATAAATAAATTATTTATTGAATTAATTAATAAATGTTTTTTATTTTAAAAGAAACCCACAAAAATTCTGTTCACTTATAACTTCTTTATAGTCCTTTAAATTGCATGATGATGATAATGATTATGGTGAAATACCTAAGAAGAACTTTCTGTAAATGACTTGGAGAAAATAAGAGGAAGCCCCTGCTGAAGGAAAACTAAGAGGAAGCCCTTGTTGATGGAAAAATAATAATAAAGAAAAATAAGACAAACTTTGTATAATTTCTTTTATTCGATATAATTTTCAGTAATAAGTCATATCAGTTATCAGTAGTATCAGTAATAATCAGGAAGTAAGAAGTGATATATGTGTATAATGTTAAAATAACTTAAAATTGACTATGGCCATGTCCTCGCGTCATCAGGCCAGGCGTCACCACCTATAGGCCAGGCGTCATTATCATCATCAGGCCAGGTGCCATCACCCATAGTCAAGGTATCATCAGCCCAGACGCCATCAAACACAGGAAAGGAGTCGCCAGGCCACGCGGCATCATCCATAGTCAAGGTATCATCAGCCCAGGTACCATCAACCACAGGAAAGGAGTCGCCAGGCCAGGCGTCATCATCCATCTGGTCCTGAGCCCTTTTGAAACCAGGGCTGAAGAATAGGAACATGATGTGAGAGGTATTGTGATGTTGGAATTCAACTTGCTCGAACTGGAAATTTTTCAGCTTCTTAAAAAATTCCGCGGGACTGCCGAGTTCCAGTCCAAGATCATCTGGGCTGATGTATATCGATTGCGCTTCAGGCGCCCAGTGTACTCCATGGCTCTGATTGGCCAGTGCCCGCAACTTTCCCAGGAAGTCCATTTATATTTTAGCTATGACTTAAAACTGTTGAGACGCATAGATTGCCCGCTCCTTTTTATTATAAGCAGGCATTGTCCCAGCTCCCTTGTTGCAGGCTTAGCACTATCACGCATTGCAAACCTATTGTTTGAAACAAACCTAAAATGAGAAAAATATGAAGTCAAAACAAAGACAATGAATGAAATTGAAATACCTGAAGTTCTAAGTGCCGAAACTTCCAGGCCCACACTTTATTGGTTAAGTTGAAGAAATCTTAAATAAACAATAGAATACAATAAAATTTAAATAAGTAACAATGAATTAACATAAATGAAATAAGTACATGAATTTACAAAGTAAAACAAAAAAACATGCATTTCAAACGATCACAACATAAACACAATATGAAAAGAAAACCTCACAATTACACGAAAATGGATGTCATGAACAAAATTAACACACCAGATTTGAACAAAACAAGGAGTTTACGCATTACACATAACACAATTGTACTAAAAATAACACAAAAACACAGTACAAAAACAGCACGCCCGAAAGTCCGATTGTAAACAAACGCGAACTGGCATTTAAGTTTTGACGTATAAGGCAGATGACAAGTAATTCGCCGGACATGAAAACACTTAAAAAGGGCTCTTAACCATAACCCACATTAATAAAATCAACATTTTTATACAATTTATGTTGCCCAATAGTGGGAGAAGGACAACGCGAGGAAAAGAGACAGCTATTGATTACATTCTCTCAGCCATAATAAAGATCGGCCAAAATTCTGCATGAACAACCGACATGGATCAAATAAAATAATCAAACAATTTTCGCTAATTAAAAAATCAAATGCGCGTTCAGCGTAAGATTAGACATAGTCGAAGCCTAAAGATAATCATCAGGCATCAGTGATTATAAGTTGTAGAATTTTTTACCGGACATATTTCTCTCTTCCAGCAGTTACAAAAATATAAAGATCAGGGGGTCAATTCTGTTTCTGTGGAACGTAAAAATGTAAAGTTTTTACACGTTTACACCTCAATCGGTATTCTGAATGATCGTAAATGTGATATCATCTGTCAAAAACTTTACGATCGTAAAATTTGTTTACACGGTATAAATTTTTGTGCAAAGGGCTCAAGAATATTTAGATACAAATACAATTATTGAAACTAATTTTAAAAGTAAAACAAATTTGTTTGAATAACAAAATGGAAAAGATTGCTAGAGGCAAAAGAGCTAGTGAAGCGTTTAAAACATATTTGAATACTTTTTTAGAAGAGAACGCTGATTTGGCCCATGACCGGTAAGAATTTCAATTAACTTTTTTTGGTATATATAATATATATATATATAATTTTTTAAGACTTTAAGACAATTAAACGCCATCGGTGGAGCTTCAAAAGATCATATGAAATGGCGAAAATTTTGGGCTGACTAGAGGTAAGAACTTTCTCCTATTTTTTTTCTTATTAAGTATATTAGGGACATTTAACATATTTTTTAATTATTATTATAATTTAATTGCAGATATAATACAAAAGAAAAACAGAATATAATTAAAGATTGTCAAAGCAAATGTTAGGGGACCCAAACCTCTAACAGATTTAGAGGAGAGGGTACTAAAAATAATGACTCCGAAATATTTTGAAAGGGACTTACAGGTTGCAGAAATCGGCTTTGACACAACTGTAAGTTATTCATAATTCGTTATAAAGAATAATATCAGTACGATAATAAAATATGTATATATTTATTAATTTTCATTATTTTTTCAGAATGATATTCAGTTACAGCATGCAACAGATATGCAGCAGGCAGAAAGTAATTCAGCAGAGTGTTTGGATGAGGAGCCATTGGAAATTGAGCCTCTGCCTGTGCAAGCCCCAACAATTACAACAAAACGCCAAAGTGTGAGGCGGAGGAAAAAGAGTACAAATGTTCCTTGTGAGAACAATTCTTTGGAATTTTTAAACGCGGGAAAAAAACTAGAACTGGAGGAAGAAAATTTAAAATTAAGAAAAGAAGAACTGTAGAGAATCAAATTACCTTCAAGAATATAATATATTCTTTATTATTTAGTATACAGTATGATCAAAAAGGTACCGGGAATTCGTCATTTAAATGAATTGCTCTTTACAAATCCGGTTAATTTTATTTTTCTCATGTTGGTACATCTTTGACTAGCATCTATCAAGGCCATAAAAAAGAATGCGACGAAGGAGCTGAAGGCCATGACCATCCCTCTGACGGCCTATGAAAAGTGCGTGGATGATTGGGTCAAGCGTTGGCATATGTGTATCGCTTCAGATGCATGTTATTTTGAAGGAGATAAAATAAAGGAGAATGGGCAAAAATGTATGGGAGGTGGTCCTGGAACAAATACGGACGAAACCTATGTCATTCCATAGCTCTTACAAATTACTCCAATAGTTAATATGGCGGCTCATTTCAACTCGATGGAGGAAAAAAGTTATAGCGGTTCTAAGTGCTGAATTTCACCTGTGATTGACTATGAAATTCAGCATTTTAAACCGCTATAACTTTTTTCCCCCATCGAATTGAAATGAGCCGCCATACTAGCTATTGGAGTAGTTTGTAAGAGCTATCGAATGACATAGGTTTCATCCGTATTGGTTCCAGGACCAGCTGCCATACATTTTTGGCCATTAACCAACTCTTTTACGAAGGATATATCGTAAACGGTATGGTTTAGAATTTTTTAATTATTTTTCCCGTGATCAGCGCCCAAAAATCCTTCGGGAATCATAAACAAAGTGAACTTACGCAGTTATGCGTATTGTGCCTACATACCCAATCACTAGTGAAATTCAACATTTAGAACCGCTATAACTTTTTTCTTCCATCGAATTGAAATGAGCCGCCATATCAACTATTGGAGTACTTTATAAGAGCTATCTAATGACTTATGTCTTGTTCGTATTGGTCATGAGGACCAATTTGCCCATTCTCCTTTGCCAGAAAATTAACACAATTTTGTTTTATTCACAAATTCCCGGTACTTTTTGATCATACTGTATACATATGCCAAATAATATCCAACCTAATAACAGTTACAGCTGTAATATATTACAACAAAGAATGACGATTAACGGTAGACGGGACTGCTAGGCGGAGGGCGCCATTAACAACAGGCAGTAGCTATCGAAACGTCGAGCCTGACAGGCTAATCACATTGTAATGTAGAATTAAGAGTACTGTAATAAATAGCTTATAGTGCACCGAAGAAGTTTGTATTTTGTTGAACCCATATATTACAACAGCAATTTTAAGATTTTTCCTAAAATTTTACATTGTTTTTGGCCCGCGCAAATTTGGCCTGCGTCATTATGTTTTCGCCCCGCGCACATTTTCATGTCGCTGAGCAGACCGTGGTTGGTTACTCGAAACCATTTTTGCTGCTTGCAAAGAGTTTGCTGCGAACAAATTTTCTCGTATACTGCGCCATAAAGTCCACGATGAGTACTACTAATAATAATAAGTGTCCAGTGTGTGTTGAAGACGTCGTTAAAGGAAGTAAGGACGTTTCCGAGGTGAAACAGAAGGGAATACTGGGTCTTATAAAGGCAAGTAAGGATCGGAAAGATGACAAGCACCAAAGTTTTCGTGGTTTGACATCTCTTTTGACTCACACCATATGTCGTAAAAATTACACCCGAAGTGATACAATTAAACTAGTAAGGAAGCAATTGGTCACACCAATTATGTGATACCCTAGATGTGGAAATTCATTCATTCTTATATCAACATTTTTGTATAAAAACGACTCAGGCTTATATGGCAACACTAAGAAGGAGTTGCCCGATTTTGCTCATCTTCGAATTTGACCTTGCAATTTTAATCAAATATTATTGTACCAAATTACTAGTCTCTAGCTACAAGCGTTCTCGAGTTATCGTCTGGCCAGATAGACAGACAAACAGACAGACAGACAAACAGACAGACAGACAAACAGACGGCCAGACGGGCATGCATAAAACGGTTTCTTTTCACTTCCCAATCATGAATATATAGTTCTTTCTTTTCTGTGACGATTATTTCTTGGCGTTGCAAACGTTCGGTCAAAACTATAATATACCCTAGATCTAGGGTATAAAAAGATATTAGGGAGGCTTTCACGTCTAGGGAAATCCATTAATGATCTTGTTGCTGAGGGGCTGTATACCATAAATACTGTTATTATACTTTTGTAAAGCCTATCATTTGCCCAATTACGAAATCTGAGATTCCAAGGGATAGTCATGTCACACAAGCTATGGAGGAGATTTTTGCCTACTTAGAGGAAAGCACTGATTATCAGTTCTCCAAAGATGAGATACTTGCTGTCGTATCAAAGACTAAACCCCAGTGGCGAACTATCAAAGCAGAGTTGGAAAAGAAATTTGGGGTCGAATACTGATTACTCCAGGCGTCAACAGATTCAATGTGCCTGTGGTATGTTTTAGAGACATTGGGAACAAAATTATCAATGATGCGTGGTATAGCAACAGGGCCAAAAATGAAGAAGAGGAGAGATTGAGGATTGTTGCTAAAGCCATGGAGATTTTACGGCAAGACATTCACAGTCAAGTGTACAGCAAAGACGCATACCCACCTTGCGACGACTTCCTGAAAAACCCTGGTGCCCTGCCAAAATCCCTCACCTTTTTTCTTGAAGAACTTCTATTGGAGAAGACGAAGAGAGTAGAAGAAAAAAAGAGAAAATGTGGTGCATTGGGAAATGCTATTGTTGCGATTGTCAGACCAAGGAGCTTCATAACACCCCTATTGTCCAGCCTCTCCTTGTTCCTGTACAGAAAGTACGCCTCGAGGCACTTGATAGATCTCCTTGCTAATTTGGGTTTCTGTGCATCATATCACGAAGCCCAAATGTTAGAAGTGTCTGCAATATACAATGCGAAAGCAGGTTTCGGTGTAAAGAAAGAGGCTTTTAATCAATTTGTGTTTGACAACGTTGATTTTAATGTTTGCACAATTGATGAACTCAACACTCTCCATGCCATGGGTTAGACCGGGTGAAAATCCGGTTTTTTTTTACCGGATCATAATAGCGAAAAAAGTGGCCCTGCCACAAGGGGAATTCACACACAAAATTTGGTCGGGATCGGATAATATCTTCTGTCTCCAGTTTGGACCTCTAAATTTGCACATTTCGATCAAAAGCGTAAATATGACGATATGATACAACGTGCTACAAATACACCGAGTTAGTCCGGAAACTGTCACGAAGGATGATGGAGGTAGTGGGGGAAAGTATCCTTGCTTGTACCCCCCTTCCACCCACCCCGTATGTGCGTAGCTCCTATACTTCACTCGTTTGAAAACGAAAAAAGTGATTCACCACAGGACCAGAAGAATCGGACGGGTCGGTTTCGTTGACATCAACGAAACAAAGAAATTTGTTGAAAGAGCAAAACTGGTTGCTAAGAGGAAAATGCTGGAGTGTTCTTACTCTTCTTGCTCCAGTTTTTACACTCTTTCTCCGCAAGATCCATCTTCATCCTTAAACCAATCATTTACATCATACATGGTAGATGACGAAATGACAAAGATATTGATGCTGATACTGGCAACGATGACAAGGGCGATGGCGCCTGTAAAGAGAAAATTGATCAGGATAAGGATCAAGTTGAAAATCGTTTACCAAAGTTTGTTCTGAAGCCTAAACCCAAGCTTGACCTGTCTGAAGTCGTTAATATTACAAAGAGGTACGGTGTTAGTGAAAGAGCTACAGCTCACATAGTTTCGACAACAATTATATCCAACCATCGAATCTGTTTTTTTCTATGTACGAGTTCTCTCTGTTAACAAAAAATTAAACACATCGAAACACATTAGGTGGCAAAATGTACTAAAAGTACAAAATTTAGCGAACAATAATTTCATAAAAACGCAATTTCCCTCCCAGCATTCAGAAATCGTAAAATTCAGTGATAAATGGAATTTATACCAGTCTGGTAAATTTCAATACAAGTTAAATTAAACCAAAATTTCTTTTCGGGTATTCATAAAATTAATCCAAGAATGAAATTTACCGAAAAGCAGGAACGAAATATCTCCCTCGTCTTCTACTTCACTCTTCCCAGAAAAACAGAAAATCATTTTTCTCCACAGGCGCCAAGTGCTATTGAAATCGTCATGGAAACAAATCCACAACAGCACCAATATAATGCCATCAGAAAATCAATATTTTTTGTGTGTCTCTGAAACTAGAGAGCAGTGCGCAAGCTGAGTGAGATTTCAGCTCGCAGAAACCGATGAAAAAGCGCTTCAGACAAAAAGAGCTTTTTCAGACAGCCGAACTTTATGAGCCCGCACTTCAAAATAAAATGTATGGAAACTGATTTCGGTTCGTGGTTATATGGAGTTGGCTCTCTATATGTTCTTCTGCTCTCTACTCCTGGGCATCCATTTTTGCAGGCTCGATAACATACGTGCGTGGCCTCCATTTTTTTGATTGGTTCAAGATTGTCACATAGGAATGTAGAATGACTTTTTTTGTTAGGTGGAATCTTACCCACGAATTTAAGTTTTCGACGCATTTCTTTTATGTGATAAGTTCATGTTGATGTTTTTCGAGTGCTCAGCACACCGCAACTTTGATTATAAGCCTGCGTAACCGCTAAGGAACATGCTCCTGGGTGGGCATCAATTGTTGCAACTTGCAGGCTCAGCAACATGCGTGCAACGGCTAAATATTTTTTATTTTTTTGTTGGTTTTGCTTTGATCGGTTCTGCGTAGATTTTGCTTCCTATAAAAGGAATCAGATATACTCTTACTGGTCATTCGAAGCTTAGTAGTGAAGAAGTTAGGTTTCAGTGAGCAGTGCATAAAATGAGTTCGTGTTTAATGGAAATAATCCGTCGCCAGCGGTCTATTCAAAACAAAAGGCAGGATGAAAAGCGGCTTCTGCAATGGGTGCGGAAGTTGCATGAACAACCACTGACAGTGGAGCATGTGGAAATCACGGAAGTAGGAAGAATGATAAACTCTCTGCAGTGACACGCAAGAAAAGTTCGTTATGAAGCGCAGGCGCTGTTGTCAAAGTGGAAAGCAATGGCTCGCTCTGAAGTACGCTGGTGGTGTTCCCTTTGAAGTTTTAAAACCAGTTCTCAAGAGAGCAACTCCGCGACAACTGTTGAGACTCGAAGAACATAATCCTTATTTAAAGGACGACAATGAGGTTTTTTGGCAACAATATTGCATCACATTTTACCGCGGAAAGACTCGAGACGAATTTGAAAGCTGGAGAAAACTGTAGTAGTATGAAGCCACTCCTGACATAAAAATCCACTGGTGCGAGGAAACAGATAGCTGGTGACCTGGAAAGTGGCCAACGCTCGCCACTCGAGGTTAAAAATCTGTAAAGCGGGAAAAAGCCAAACTATTCTCGCTCATGCAAGAATTTTTGTTGTGATCCCATTGTTAGCAATTGTGCCCACTGTTGACAAATTGTGTCCACTCTGTGTATGACTTCGAGGTAAGTGCGGGCGGAAGGCAAGATCTTTTTGGGTTCTCGTTCTGCCTGGAAACTGGAAAGAACGGCTGTAGAGGTGGGGTCAAGTCCATTTTGATTGGAGTAGTGCAAAGTGTGGTGTATGAAAATCGGCAGTTTGTGTGAAAAGGACTAATGTTGTTGTGCGAACGATCGATCGTCTCTAAAAAAGCACGCGATCGATGCAAAGAACAAGTTTTTGTCCAAAAATCGAAGCTTCTTATTTTTAAAGCAAGAGCCATATGTTTTTTTTACTCTTGCTCTTGAGGTCGTTGTTTGTTCGAATTATAAAAACCCGGTTATCGTTGTGTGAAAAAAAAACCCCGTAGTAAATATTTATCGACGATGCGGAAACCTGCAGCAGGCAGTTATAGCAAAATAATAACTTGTTCAGACGAACTTGAACTTGAATAGGTATTTTGATTCAAAGTTTTGGGCTGTTTTTTTTTCGGAGCACCTGTATTTGTGGTGGGGTCATAAACATATTTATGCACTTCAAATATTTTTAAAATTTGATACCCTTTTTTAACAGCTAAAGCTACTGCAGGTATAACCCATGTACCGACAAGCTGTCGCTCGGTTTCGCTGTGATCAGCGGAATACATTGTTTGAGTTAGCACATGTTCTGCATAAATTAAAATATAATTTATTGTTACTCTTTAAGGGTAGTACAGGTAAAAATAAACTAGTTGGTGGAAGAATCGAACACAAAATAAATCCATGCATGTCTAAAACTTGGGAAATTGAAGGTATATTATCGTTTCTATAAACTGTAGGTGCCCCAATTGGGTATGGTGAATATTTGTTCACGAAAGGGTACAGACTTGTGAAGTCTAAATATCTAATAACTTGATTTTCATCAGTTTTATGATACAGTCTAAAAACTTCGACCTCCAAAAATAGCGTCTCGTGGATTAAGAGGTAGAACTACGCTGACTATATGTTTGTTCAATTCTACATCAATAGATGGGTTTTCTTTTAAAAATTGTTTGAATTCACACTCCCATATAAATTCCAAGAGGTAGCCGTTATTCTGTATTATATTGATTCTTTTCATAGTGCTTTCATTTCTCTGTTTTAAAGTTTCTAATAAGTTATTTTTTGTTTTTAAGTTTTCGACTCTATAGCATTTGTTGCAACCGTGAAATTCGTACACCTTGTTATTTTTTCGGCTGAACCCATCAACATATAAACCTCCTTTATCCAATTTTATCTCTCCAAAATTATGTGCACAGCAAATATCATTATCTGTTTCGGTTTTCAATTTTAACCATTTCAAACAGTTAAACGAATAGTTTTTTGACTTGAAATGACCGTTTTTTGGCTCTATAACCAAAGTATCACTTTTAAGAATTTTTTTACTGTAAACAAGCATAGGTACATGCAGATGCAATGGTTAGCGATTCTATAAAGGGATTAATATCAGTTATATTAAGAAAGTCACACATAAAGCGAATACATTCAACACGTAGAATATTAACATCGTTGCTACAATATTTTAACAACTCGTTTTTATTATTAAACTCTTCTTGTGATTTCGTATTATACCATGCTAAAAACCTCTCTCTCTCTTTCTGACACATTGTATCATAACCGTATGACTCGGGTGGTGGGTATTTACCAATATAATTAAAATTGGTCTGCGTATTAAAAAAGTAGGGATAGTATCCTTTAGCACACCCTGCGATATCAAAAACGTTTGGAAATTTAGAAAGTGCAAATGGCAAATAGTTTAGAGAATCAATGAAGGTTAAATTTTCACAGGTTAATTTCATTATCTTATTACCATTCATTATAGGTTGTATGGTTAATTTTCGCTCTACAAACTCAGAAATTAAAAAATGACCGTCATACCCCTGCAAATTATGTGCAATACAAAACACATTAGATATATTAGGTCTGTGTGTAAAACAATAATCTATAAAGTTTTTTACAACGTTTTCACCTTCTTTATACATAAAAACATGCTCTCTAATACCACAAATCCCACATTTGTTTTCAATATTTAAATCGTTGTAGCATGAAAAACAGACTTGGTGGGCAACGATTAAATTAACAATGTGAACGAAAGTAGAGGTACTGTTTCCATATAGAGTATCTTGAGTAGTTTCACAGTCGAAAAATATAAGAAGAAATTTTTGACTCGTCTTTTTGCAATACGGTTTAATGAAACAGGTATGTTCTTGAGGAACTATTTTATAACAATTCTGGCAATGGTATTCATTACAAACATGGTTTTCAACTTTTTTCTTCGATTAAAAGCTAAAAACTTACCACAAATTTTACATATTTGCAACGTTTTACAAACAACCTCCCCATCAATTTTATTTACAAGATGTTCATCAAAACAACTAACTCCTCTGAAAATACGATTACAATTAGTGCAATCTTTAGTCACATTGACAAAACTGCAGGGAGGTGAAGATAAACAATAAGAACATTTAAGTTCACATTTATGATATTTAGTGTTTGAAACTCTGTCACAATAATCACAGGAATATTTTTTATTAAAAAAACCTTTTAACGATTTTATTATAAAAATGTTTAAGCGCCTTTGAATAATAAAGATAAATTTTCTTTAAGGAATAACTTTGAAGTGTTATTTTAAACGTTATTTGATTGGGGTCGTGAATATTATCGTAAACAATAATCTGATAATCTTTAAGGAAAGTTTGGAAATTATACAAATCCTTTAAAACACAGCCTTGATTTTTATCAACAGAAACCTTAGCATTTTTACACAGTTCCACAGATAATATGTCTAGGTTGTTAAGAAGCTTCTGTTTTTCGGAACGATTTAATTTTTTTCCTGCTATTTCCATAGCGTAACAGATACTTCGCGGGAGACAGAAGACATTGTTAGTTTTACCAACATCTAGGATGCTGATTTTCTTCAATAGAACTTCATGCTCACTTGATGTGCGAGTGTTTATTTTACCTGCACCAGACGGGAGATTCAAAATATTTGCATCTATTAGCAAATCGTCCGACGATAGAAATACAAAATTTGAGTGAGTTACATTGGAAATAGCTCGTACAATATGTTCTGCTGTTAACTCACCGACAGCTCGTAAGCTACACCAAATAGGCTTCACTTGCGGTGAATTTGGAGGGTAGATGGAGAAACATATCTTACTCGCTTTTGTACAATCGCTGGTAAGTTGTTTAATAACATCGTTAAAAGCATTTTCCAAAAATTCGGAGGGGTTATTTACATTTAAATATAAACTATTAAGGAAGCACTTGATCAGGCCAATTACGTGATATCAAAAATGTAGGAAGGTATAATCATTCTATTTGAAAATCTAGAAACACTAGAAGGAAGACATTTGAAAAAATGTCATTTGATAACATTCAACAAAAACTTTAATTTGAAATCATATACGGATGAAAGTGGTTAGTCTCAAAGTGAAAGGATCCCCACCCCCACAACTCCCAAAACTAAATCAACGTAATACTTATTTAGTTTTTATGTAGCTGAATTTCAGTACATAAAGTTGAAATTTTTTATATAAAAACGGTTAAGACTTACATGACAACTCTAAGAAAGAGCTATCCGATTTGCTCCATCTTCAAACTTGATCTTACTATTTAAACAAAGTATATTATTGCATTATATGTTAGATATCTGACATCATACAGAGTGCATAAAATGATTTTTCCACATCCTAATCACGAATATATAACTCATTTTCTAACAACATTATTTCCCAATATTGCAAGCATTCACTTAAAACTGATATACCCCCATTTTAAGGATAAAACACGTGTTTGTTCTTAATTATGACATAGTTTTAACACAGAACCGTCTGCATGTACATACCTTTACAAAAAACTTTCCAAAAATCTGTTGTTTCCTGCAGGGCTGTCTTCTGGTTGAAATGGCTGCTTCCCAATTTCACTTTTAACTTTTCACTTAACACAAAACTTTTCAGTTCAAAGCGTAAAATATACGACTGATTGCATCGTTGTGATTTCTTCGTCTTTTATACAACTTTTACACGTCAAAAATAGTCAAATAAAATTAATTATTAACCACGACTTTTGTTAACAATAAATTAAAATAAACAATTGCAATCGTTTGACAACCTTATAACATTTCTTAATATCTGTGAATAAATTAAGAGTTTACTACAAAACATAAATTACAATATAAACAAAATATTGTCAAAATATCTCAAATGGAAAAAACAACCTGCAATTAATTTGCACAATGCAAATGCATTTCAAAATTCAGGTAAAGTTCACTCACTCAAAGTTTAAATCGCCACTATAAATATAAACAATTAATGTCATCTTCCAAAAAACTAACTTGTTTTTACTTGAGTTAAAATTTTATCAAAGTTATAAATTTCACAGCAGTGTCAGGATTACTTTAAAGAAATTAAAATAAGGGTTGCTAAAGTGTAAGTAGAAATATTAGCATAACTTCACAAAGAAATTCCAAATATTATGATTGGGTAATAAATTACAATCGAGCTGTTGTAAAAATTTGCATACGGGTCAGCGTAAACAAGTGCTTGTTCTGTTTCACCTTTTTTATTATTCGGTAAAGCTTGAACAATATATAAATGCATAACTTCATGAACAAATTTTATATAGTTTTTTGTGGAAAAAGTGTGAGTTGTATAGTTATTACGAGTGTCTCCAGATTCCGGAATTTAAAAACATGGTGAGTACCTGCAAAACTTAAATTTTTTGTTACCGTGTTCTGTAAAATGGGGAAAATCGGCCACAGGGGTTGGCCGGGGGAGGTGTTAATATTTTCAAAAATTATAACTTGATATCTATGAAGTTTAGAGAGAAACTTTTATTTGGATATATTAGAGTACTCTCGATGAGTTTTCTGATGACTCAATACTTGTAACTTGATATCGACAAGAGATGTTGATGCTTTTAAGTCTGATTATAAACCATACTAGCAGGTCTACCCGGTTTCATCATAATATAGTGTACTTCATATTACATTTTGAATAATTGTAACTATCCCCAAACGCAACCTAGACCTAGACAAATCCTTCGACGGCTAATTAACACACTTTCCGACATTAATCGAAATTTCAAAAAAATCTTGTATACGTGTTTTTTTATTTCTAACAAAAGGGCAAATACCAATTTTTTGAATTTTGAAGATGAAAACTTGGATTCAACTTCTGATGCCAAATTCGCGGTTGTCGCTCACTTTACCGCCAGGCATACATTTACTACGTTTACGTGTAGAGTCGAAAATAGTTTTTATTTCATTTTAAATAAAATTTACAACTTGATGACAGTTGTAATTGTAAGCATAAAAATCTCAGGTTAGAACCATAATACAGCAGAAAAAGGTTCAACTTCAATCGATTAAAAATTTAAAACAAACCTGAGTCAGAAACCAACTGTAATTAAAGCTTATCTAAAGTTTTTTTTATAAATTGAACATATTTTGTACTGGAGCTATATTAAAACGCGATCGAGGGCTAATATAAAGTAGCCTAGATGTCGTAAGTTGGAAGGATATAAAGTCATGTACAAAATTTCGTGCAAATCGATCGAGTCGATTCTGAGGTTACTCTACACAAAAATCCCGGACATTCGCATTTATATATATAAGGGATATTGTAATGCTAAGACATTACTCAATTTTCAGAATGCTTTTGAGCTGCTGCAAGACATTGCGGGGAGTGTCAATGATACTTTGATTCCTGTTACATCGTTGAAATTGGGGAAGGAGTACCCTGTCAAAACATTCAAGTTGATAAAAACAACTTACGGGTTATGTGTTACAACCCATTTCATGGATAACACATACATCTACCTACCACCACGGTTTGCAGAAAAAATAAAAACGCAAAAGCAGCTAGAAGAGCTGAACCAAACGGTCGGTACCTATATGATTTTTGACGGGAAGGATGAGTCTCGAGGAGGATTTGTTAAATTACAGTTTGTAAAACGTGCTTAAAATATATAGAAACCGTAAATAAAATGTTGGTTTTTCTAAAATAAAAAAGCTATTTTCAACTAATCCGTTTTTTATTCCAAACAATACCCGTTTCCCCTGACCTAGAAATCAACTATGTACTCCGAAAAAAAACAACCCAAAACTTTGAATCAAAATACCTATTCAAGTTCAAGTTCGTCTGAACAAGTTATTATTTTGCTATAACTGCCTGCTGCAGGTTTCCGCATCGTTGATAAATATTTACTACGGGTTTTTTTTTTTCGCACAACGATAACCGGGTTTTTATAATTCGACCAAACAACGACCTCAGGAGCAAGAGTAAAAAAACATATGGCTCTTGCTTTAAAAATAAAAGCTTTGATTTTTGGACAAAAACTTGTTCTTTGCATCGATCGCGTGCTTTTTTAGAGACGATCGATCGTTCGCACAACAACATTAGTCCTTTTCACACAAACTGCCGATTTTCATACACCACACTTTGCACTACTCCAATCAAAATGCACTTGACCCCACCTCTACAGCCGTTCTTTCCAGTTTCCAGGCAGAACGAGAACCCAAAAAGATCTTGCCTTCCGCCCGCACTTACCTCGAAGTCATACACAGAGTGGACACAATTTGTCAACAGTGGGCACAATTGCTAACAGTGGGATCACAACAAAAATTCTTGCATGAGCGAGAATAGTTTGGCTTTTTCCCGCTTTACAGATTTTTAACCTCGAGTGGCGAGCGTTGGCCACTTTCCAGGTCACCAGCTATCTGTTTCCTCGCACCAGTGGGTTTTTATGTCAGGAGTGGCTTCATATTACTTAACAGAAATCCGTCGGTGGCAATATTTAATGTATCAATCGCAAGGCTTATGTCGGCTAAAATTACGAAAATGAAATGTAACATTAAAAATTACGAAGATGATGACGATATGTTATTAGATTGGACCACAAATGCAATACTTCCCGCAAGCAATTATGGTAACAATGAAATTGAAAGCCTCGAGATATTGCCTTTAAACGAAAGAGATGAAAAAGAAATTGTTCAGGAAAAAATAATAGAAACTACACTGGATAGATACTTAGGGCAGGAATTTAAAGTTTCAGATGCAGCAAAACGTTACTTTGTAAGTTACGCCATTTTTAAAACTATAAAAAAATAATTAATTGTGATATTTGTAAGCATATAATGATTAACGACACTTCTAATAAATTAGAGCTACCTTCGGAATTCATGATTACAAGCAAAGACTATGGAACTGCAAACTTAGCTTGTGCACTTCAACCACCAACAGATTTCTTTTTCAATATTTGTAAAATATTTTTTAATGTTTACGAGCAAATATTTGCCAAATATTTTGAATAAGTCTAAATTACAACCAATTATAATAGAAGTCTTGGGAGAGAACAAATCCTATAAAGAATACTTTGTAGTTCTAGATAATATCAAGTTTAAATTTGAGTGTTTCCGAAGTGCACTTGACTTATGTTTCAAGTTATTCCATGTACTTAACATTGAATATCCTAATGAAAGTATTTTAGTGTGTGTAATGAGCAGGAAGTATTTTTACAATTGCATTGAAATATTCTAAATTTCCAATAAAAGCAATAATAGGCAAATATTCCCCAGAGTCGAGTTCTGAGTTAACGAATTCTGCAAATTGCATAAAAAAGCGAATTCCATTAAAGCGCATTGACTGCTCATTGCATTTACGTAATTGTTGCAATGTCAGCATGGGGAAATTGCCTATCAATTGGAAAGAAAGCTCACCTTTTGGGAGGGGCGCGATCAGGCCTATAAATTGAATGAGGTCTCAATTACCGGGATGATTAAAAAGAGTGATAACTTCGAGTGCGGTTAGAGTCTAGTATTTTTGAAATAAAGTATACATTAAAAAACGAGTATCCATATATTTTTTCTGTGTTAAATCAAACGGGAGTTGGTGAATTTCACTCAGTAGTAAGCAGTCCTAACTCCTTGTCGCCCTACGCCTGGTGCGGCAAAACATGTCGAACTTTATTCAAAAATTCTTTTATGGTATTCATACAAAATATAACGATAATAGCCCATCCATTACGACTCTAATAAGTGATTGAAGTCACTTAATAAATTTGAAAAAAGCTTAGAATTCAAGTATTCAATATAAATTGAGGACAACTGCGAATTTAAAATCGAAGTGATTTTTTTTTAGTTAATGTTAATTTACTGGGAAAATTAGTGTTTATACCTACCTATGTATACTTACTACCCTTATTACTTTATTTTGTGAATTATTGTTTAATTAAATATTAATCCGCAATGTGAATACGAATAGTCCAGTCGGTATAGGGTTTGTACGTGAAAAAATTCGGAACTTAATGAAACTATCAGGGATTGTTTATGGGTACCTAGTGTACCTACTCCTAAGTTTTCCAACAAAAATTCCTTGTGGAAAATTTTTGGCGGCCAAAAAACCGTTATATTTTGGCACTTTTTTCGGTTTTTTGCCTATATCTTATAAACAAAGCATATTTTGTTATTATATGCCTTTAGAAAGTTGTAGAGCATTAAATTTCCTTTAATTTGACTGGTCAAACGTATGTTTTGAGCTCATAGGTACTGAGACACAGGCCTTTGAAAAAGAGTTAACTTTTAGCAAAAAAGGGCCAAAATGTATTAGAATACAATTTTTGAATTGAAATTACTTTCTAACTTTATATAAAGGTATCAATAAATTAAGTTTAAAATCAAATTGTTTTTTTTATTTTGAGGAAGAGTAAGCGAAAGAAAATGTACGAGAATGTTGGCTAACTGCAGTGCGGGAAGAGATGAACTCCCATGAGCGTAACAATACTTGGGATTTGGTGGATTTGCCAGCAAAAAAAAGGCGATCGGTGGAAAATGGGTGTACAAAGTCAAATAGGGAGCAGATGGCGACGTGCAACGATATAAGGCAAGAATTGTAGCGCAAGGCTTCTCACAAAAATACTGCGAGGATTATGATGCAGTTTTTGCACCAGTGGTGTTTCATACAACATTTAGAGTACTTCTGTTCATAGCAGCTAAGAGGAAAATGTTAGTGCATCATTTGGACGCAAAAATAACATTTCTCAATGCAATGGAAGACTGGAGGAAACAATTTTGATGAAGCAGCCAAGAGGATTTGAAATCGCCGATGGCTCAAAAGTCTGTCTACTAAAGAAAAGTATATACGGGTTAAAGCAGGCGGCGAGATCATGGAACAGCGCACTTCATAAGGTTCTCGAAGAAACTGGGTTTCAACAAAGTTACAACGATCCGTGTCTTTATACAGCAAACACAAACAAGGGCTTTTGTTTCATTATTGTTTATGTTGATGATCTCATAGTGGTATGCTCAACGGGGCAACAGCTAAAGGAAATTGAGAAGGTTTTAAAGTCAAACTTTGAAATGAAAAATTTAGGACCCATCAAGCAGTTTGTGGGAATGGAGGTTGAGGCAAACAACAATGGTGACTTCTCACTCTGTCAATAGGCGTACATCATGCAAATTGCAAGTGAATTTGGACTAAAGGATGCGAAGCCAGCGAGGACACCTCTGGAAGTTAACTATGCCAAATCGGAAGAGTCAAATCAACTGAAAAACAATTCAGTTTACAGACGACTGATCGGACGATAGCTATATGTGTCAGTAAATACTAGACCACATATATCTCGGCAAGTGTGAGCATTTTGGCACAGGTTTCAAAGCCAAATGAGGAGGACTGGAACCAACTAAAGCGAGTTGTTAAGTATTTGAAAACAACAGCGACGATGAAGTTGATGCTAAGTAATAACAAATCAACAGACATGTCATTTTTTGGCTATGCGGACGCAACATGGACTGATAATAAGGCGGAAAGAAAATCAAATAGTGGTAGAATTTTCTTTTTCAACGGCGGAACAATTAGTTGGACGTGGCAAAAGCAGGGTATTGTGGCATCATCATCTTGTGAGGCGGAGTGCATCTCTATTTCTGAAGCGGCAAAGGAAACTAAATGGCTACGACAATTGCTGATTGAAATGAAAGAAGAAATTACTTCACCAACAGTCATCTATGAAGCAGGGAGTCATCATAACATTATACATAACGTTACTTTTTCGGTCAGAACTATACCGGTTCATTTTCCATAAAATAAAACGATATTTTTGTACCAAAATTATTTCGGTTGCATTGAACCGAAATCACTCCGACCGAAAGGATTTCGGTCCAGTTGAAACGTTTCGGTTGGACTTTTTCAGATAAAGGTCTGATCATAAAAGTGTGTAGCTACCTGTGACCCTGCCCATACGCGAGAGATTTTTGCCTCAAACTTAGTCTGCAAAAGTACAGTTTTGACCGTGTATGGCGGGGTTTGCGGGTTTAAAGAAAATTTTGTGAAAATATGTAAATCTTTTGATATTTTAGGCGCTGGACCAGTTTTATGAGGGGTTCACGGCTGAAAAATACTGAGGATCATTAAATTTCAGAAAACATTTGACCGTGTGTAGCCGACCAGCCAAACAAGATTGCAAACAGTTTTGAGGAAAAAATCTGTCGTGTATGGGCCGGGTGAAACACGTGTTGGAAAATCCATTTGTTTCTCTTTTTTATGACAGCTTACAGGACTGCTCAACAACGAGCAAGATCCGCGCCTGGCTTAACAGCCGACAACTACTCAGCAAGTAGCGCAGATCCACATCCTTAAGTGGACCGATATATTCAAAGACCTTTATTTTTCGGTCCTGGCAGACCGAAACAGAAAACAACCGAAATGAAACGTTCAAGGTTGTAACAAAATTTTTACGAAACGTTTCATCGCAAACGTTTTACGTTTCGGTAGGAATATAACGTTTAGTTTGAACCTTTTCATATTTTGGGATATCAGTCAGGTACCCTGCTATGAAGACAACCAAAGTTGTATAGAATTAGTTAAGGATCATAGATTTTCTTATAAAACTAAGCATATTGATACTAAATACAAGATGATACGTGATCTCATTAGAAATAAGGTTATCGAATGTAAATATTGTACTACAGAAGAAATGATTGCAGACCTTTTGACGAAACCATTGTCTGCAGTGAAACATGTATATTTTAGGGAAAAATGCAATATTATATAAAAGAGGAGAAGTGTTGAAAATAGACCAGAACAGATCATTCAGTCTAATTATGCATTTGCTATAAAACCAGTTGACAGCCGCTTCACGCACACTTTTACATTTCTACAGTAACATGTATCAATACAAAAACCATTCTGTCACTCTAAGCAAAATAGTCATATTACGAAGTTCTGTTTTTTCGCTGAATAAAATATTGTCACATAAAGTGAAGCAAATCTGTTCATTATATTATTTTGTAGCAACATCAACTGCACATTTCAACAAGAAAACCTTAAAATTGACTATGGCCATGTCCTGGCGTCATCAGGCCAGGTGTCACCACCTATAGGCCAGGCGTCATCATCATTATCAGGCCAGGTGCTATCACCCATAGTCAAGGTATCATCAGTCCAGATGCTATCAACCACAGAAAAGGAGTCGCCAGGCCAGCCGTCATCATTCATTGTCCAGGTGCCATCAACCACAGGAAAGGAGTCGCCAGACTAGGCATCATCATCCGTAGTCAAGGTATCATCAGCCCAGGGGCCATCAACCTCAGGAAAGGAGTCGCTAGGCCAGGCGGCATCATCCATTGTCAAGGCATCATCAGTCCAGATGCTATCAACCACAGAAAAGGAGTCGCCAGGCCAGCCGGTATCATTCATTGTCCAGGTGCCATCAAGCACAGGAAAGGAGTCGCCAGACTAGGTATCATCATCCGTAGTCAAGGTATCATCAGCCCAGGGGCCATCAACCTCAGGAAAGGAGTCGCCAGGCCAATTGTCATCATCCATCTGGTCCTGAGCCCTTTTGAATCGAGGGCTGAAGAATAGGAACATGATGTGAGAAGTATTACGATGTTTGAATTCAACTTGCTCGAACTGGAACTTTTTCAACTTCTTAAAAAATTCCGCGGGACTGCTGTGTTCCAGTCCAAGATCATCTGGGCTGATGTATATCGATTGCCCTTCAGGCGCCCAGTGTACTCTATGGCCCTGATCGGCCAGTGCCCGCAACTTTCCCAGGAAGTCCATTTCTATTTTAGGTATGACTTAAGACTGTTGAGATGCATGGATTGCCCGCTCCTTTTTATTATAAGGCTTAAAAAAGCAGGCATTGTCCCAGCTCCCTTGTTGCAGGCTTAGCACTATCACGCATTGCAAACCTATTGTTTGAAACAAACCTAAAATGAGAAAAATATGAAGTCAAAACAAAGACAATGAATGAAATTGAAATACCTGAAGTACTAAGTGCCGAAACTACCAGGCCCCACACTTTATAGGTTAAGTTGAAGAAATCTAAAATAAACAACAGAATACAATAAAATAAGTAACAATGAAATAACATAAATGAAATAAGTACATGAATTTGCAAAGTACAAAAAAAAAAAAAACATGCATTTCAAACGATCACAACTTCAAGTTCGCTTGACAGATCACAACATAAACACAATATGAAAACAAAAACTCACAATTACACGAAAATGCATGTCTTGAACAAAATTAACACACCAGATTTGAACAAAACAAGGAGTTTACGCATTACACATAACACAATTGTACACTAAACACTAAAAAATAACACAAAAACACAGTATAAAAACAGCACACCCGAAAGTCTGATTGTAAACAAACGCGAACTGGCATTCAAGTTTTGACGTATAAGGCAGATGACAAGTAATTCGCCGGACATGAAAACACTTAAAAAAGGCTCTTAACCATAACCCACATTATTAAAAACAACATTTTTATATAATTTATGTTGCCCAATAGTGGGAGAAGGACAACGCGAGGAAAAGAGACAGCTATTGATTACATTCTCTCAGCCATAAAAAAGATCGGACAAAATTCTGCATGATCGACTGACATGGATCAAATAAAATAATCAAACAATTTTCGCTAATTAAAAAATCAAATGCGCGTTCAGCGTAAAATTAGACATAGTCGAAACCTAAAGACAATCATCAGGCATCAGTGATAATAAGTTGTAGAATTTTTAACCGGACATATTTCTCTCTTCCAGCAGTTACAAAAATATAGAGACCAGGGGCTCAATTCTGTTTCTGTGAAACGTAAAAATGTAAAGTTTTTACACGTTTACACCGCAATCGGTATTCTGACTGATCGTAAACGTGATATCATCTTGGAAAAACTTTACGAACGTAAACATTTTTTACACCGTGTCAATTTCTGTGCAAAAATTTGTGAAGTCAAAGTGAAGTGAAAAATATTTAGAGAACTTCGAGGATAATTTTAAAATTGAAACAAATTTGAAAAATGGAGAAGATTGCTAGAGGCAAAAGAGCTAGCGAAGCTCAAAAAGCTTATTTAATTACATTTTTGGAACAGAACGCTGATTTGGCCCATGACCGGTAAGAATTTCTATTAATTTTTTTTGGTAAATAAAATATATATACATACAGAATATCATACATTTCTTATATAACCTTACATTATATAAGATTATTGTTTTCACTTTTTTTAATTTCTTTATTATTATTTTGTAAGACTTCAGACAGTAGACGGGGCAAAGCACCGGGACAACGAATGGAGGAAGCTGGCGGACCAATTAAACGCCATTGGCGGAGCCTCGAAAGATTATTTGAAATGGCGAAAATTTTGGGCGGAGGTAACTTTCTCCAATTATTCTTAATAAGTATATTACGGACATTTAACATATTGCTTAATTATTATTATAATTTAATTGCAGATGTAATACAAAAGAGAAGCAGAACGTAATTAAAGATACCGAAAGCAAAAGTGGAGTAAATGGTAGGGGACCCAAGCCTCTAACAGAGTTTCTAAGAGAGGGTGCTGAAAATTATGACTCCTCAATATTTTGAAGGGGACTTGCAGGGTGCAGAAATCGGTGTTGAAACAACTGTAAGTTATTCATAATTCGTTATAAAGAATAATATCAGTACGATAATAAAATATGTACATATTTATTAACTATCATTATTTTTCCAGAATGATATTCAGTTAGAGCAGCTAACAGACACGCAGCACCCAACAGACATTCAGCAGGCAGCAAGCACGTCAGCACAGTCTTTAGATGATGTGCCATCAGCAATTGAGACTGTGCAAGCGCCACTAACAAAAAAACGCCAAAATGTGAGGCGAAAGAAAAGAAACACAGTTCTTTGTGAGAACAACTCTGCGGAGTTTCTACGCATGGAACAAAAAAAATTGATCTGGAGCAAGAAAATTTGAGATTGAGAAAAGAAGAACTGGAAATAAGAAAATTAGAGTTAGATGAACAACGTCAAATTAAAAGGGGTGTTTTAGAAATATTAGATGTTTTAAAAAACAAATGAAATTTATTATTTAGCTTAAGTTACATAGTATTATAAGTTATAACATTACTTTGTGTATTAAGTGCATTATTAAAATTAAAATTATTATAAGTTAAAATTTTCTTTCATTCTTCATCAACTACACAATTCGTAATTCTTATTATTTTTATTGTTTTGAAAGTAAATCGAAATTTCTCGTACTATAGACACTTTTGCCTGTACTTTACTATTTCAAAATTATCGCGAAAAGTTTCTATTAACAATAGATGCGAGAATTCTGCGACCTTCAGCTAATAAATTATTATCACCCCCCTGTTGTACTGATGTATCTTCATGATCAGAATCTTCGTCGCTTTCTTCATCATAAATTTCATCAGGTATTGGTACTTTTGCTCTCATCAGAATATTGTGAAGTACAATACATGCGTTAATGATTTTTCCGGCTTTTACTGAATCATAATGCAATGTTCTGTATTTACACAAACAACGAAACCTGCTCTTAAGTATCCCAATGCATCTTTCCACGCGGCTTCTTGTTTTTTTATGCGCCCTATTGTATCTTTCTTCAGCTTCTGAATTCGGATTTTCAATAGGAGTCATCAACCATGGTTGCAGTGGATAACCACTATCTCCAAACAACCAAAAATTTCTCTCACCGGCCGTATATCTTTCTTGTAAAATTCTTTTAACTTTTTATGCAGAAATGCTTAATTGACAAAATTCAAGGAAGCTCAGTTGTCATTTTTATCGTGGGAACGACGGATTCAGCCTGGTAGATAAGATCAAGAATTAATAAGCGAATCAGTTGAGAACTCAGGGTCGTAAAGATTATATCAGTCGGAATCGTTCAATTTTTAAAAGTTAATCATAAGAGTGTAATTAGTAGTTTGTGAATCTGTGAAAGTTTCGGAATCTGTGAAAGTTATGATTTATTAAACAATAAACAATTATTTGTAAAATTGGTTGTTTGTTCTTTTAAATGGAGTTGGCTCTCTATATGTTCTTCTGCTCTCTACTCCTGGGCATCCATTTTTGCAGGCTCGATAACATACGTGCGCGGCCTCCATTTTTTTGATTGGTTCCTGATTGTCACATAGGAATGTAGAATGACTTTTTTTGGTAGGTGGAATCTTACCCACGAATTTAAGCTTTCGGCGCATTTCTTTTATGTGATAAGTTCATGTTGATGTTTTTCGAGTGCTCAGCACACCGCAACTTTGATTATAAGCCTGCGAAACCGCTAAGGAACATGCTCCTGGGTGGGAATCAATTGTTGCAGGCTCAGCAACATGCGTGCAACGGCTAAATATATTTTTTTTTTTTTTGGTTTTACTTTGATCGGTTCTGCGTAGATTTTGCTTCCTATAAAAGGATTCTGATATGCTCTTACGGGTCATTCGAAGTTTAGTAGTGAAGAAGTTAGGTTTCAGTGAGCAGTGCATAAAATGAGTTCGTGTTTAATGGAAATAATCCGTTGCCAGCGGTCTATTCAAAACAAAAGGCATGATGAATAGCGGCTTCTGCAATGGGTGCGGTAGTTGCATGAACTTTTCTTGCGTCTCACTGCAGAGACTTTATCATTCTTCCAACTCCCGTGATTTCCAGATGCTCTACTCACTACTGTCAGTGACAGTAGTGACAGTAGTGAGTAGAGCATCTGGAAATCACGGGAGTTGGAAGAATGATAAAGTCTCTGCAGTGAGACGCAAGAAAAGTTCGTTATGAAGCGCGGGCGCTGTTGTCAAAGTGGAAAGCAATGAATGGCTCGCTCTGAAGTACGTTGGTGGTGTTCCCTTTGAAGTTTTAAAATCAGTTCTCAAAAGAGCAACTCCGCGGCAACTGGTAAGACTCGAAGAACATCCTTATTTAAAGGACGACAATGATGTTTATTGGCAACAATATTGCATCAAATTTTACCGCGGAAAGACTCGAGACGAATTTGAATGCTGGAGAAAACTGTTTTTGCGGTGTAAGGAAGAAAAAAAAACTGAAGTTGTTAGTGAAAAACATTAAGCAATCACAAAAACAAATCGTGCTCCCTATGCGAAAAATTCAATTGGCAAACAATTACATTATTATAATGTATTTTTTAAATTGATTGTAACATAACATCCCAGAGCAATCTTAACATATCATAAACAAGAATGAAAGTCACACCAAGTTAATGGGTGACAATAATTTTGTGCATCGCTGCAACTATCATGGGGAACATATGTGAGATGCTATTGACGCAAAATATTCACGTGCGTTTACAAGCGTGCCCAAGTAATTACGACACTTGAGGCAAAAGCCGACCCGTGACCAAAACAATATGCAAGAGCAAGCATAAGTGCAAGCGACAAGGTTGCCTGATAAATGCAGCGCATGCAACCCCATTCCCGGTTCTCAAGCAGTCTGGCACTTGTGCAATTTGGGTAACCGAAATGTAAGTCTAAAAGTGCTTCCAGATGCGGAATTCCCAATTGGGTAAGAAATGCTAAGAATTGCTTAGTAAATAAGAATGCCAATTTGTTAGGAAATAGAGAGTAAATAGTACTTATGTATAGGGTAAGAATTTTGTATAAATATTCAATAACAGATTGAATAAACAGATCAGTTGCAACCTAGTCTTTGACTTAACGTTGTTATTGCTCCTTAGCGTACTCCAGCGACAAATCTGTCCAAGTCAACTGAGTTGAGCTATCATAGCTACTAAAAACCCGGAGCTGAGCCTTGTGGCTACTCCATAAACCCCAAATAATACCTTTAACACTACATTACAATTTTTTTTAATCAATAGAATAATATCCCCATGGCAGCGCGTGTGTTGAGTTTTCCATTATATGCCACTTGTCATCATGAGGGCTCAAAGCGATTTTGACCAGATTTAGAGTATAGACCTGATGCAGAAATGAGCGTATACTCTTTTGCTCCGCAGTGATGGTCTTGAAATTTTCCAGACAGTCGCTGAATGGCGGGCTTCGTTGAACATTTCTTTTCACTCGTTTCACTTTCTTGATGGGGTCCTCGCCTTGTATCTGAATGCTGTACATTTTGGAGCGCAAGCCGACAAATGCAGTCATAATTTTCCCGTTAAGCTCATCCTTCATCAGTCCTGGAACTTTTTTATACACTAGAGGAATATTGTCTTGTTTGTTGGCCGGATAATCAATGGTTTCAAATTTATCTAGGCTAAGTGTTCCAGCATGAACCTATAAATGTCAACATGTTTGACTTCATATATCAAAGTGTCTGTATCCATATACATAACTTTACAATTTCCAGGCAATTCTTTATGCATAAATTCGATTCGATTCCAACCTATAGCGGTTTATTGAACTTAACCTCCAGTTTTCGCAGTTCTATGGCAACCAAGTTCTCATCGAAAATGGTTCTGCTGTGGAAGTTGGGTACTGCAACATAGCTACTAATGCCGTATCGTCCTTTCCATTTCGTACAGAGTTTTATGTTCGTATACTTGCGCACATTTTTCATTGTTTTACCGAAAACTGCGTTGTTCATTTTCTTGTAACTATCTTTCCCATATTTACTTGTAGCAAGCTTTCGTTTCGCAGTATTCAGATCGATGTACGACTTAAGCCATGCTGATTTGGTGAACTGCAAAATGCGGTGAATCTTGTTTGTGATGCACTGCTTGAGGATCCTATAGTGGATGATATATTTATCCTTCGACTGCAACGTGGTTAGCAGCTTTCCTTGTTTTGATCTTGGCGGTGTTGAATGTATGGGGCCGAATGGGAAGTCCTTGTGTGCAAATCTTCAGGATTCTCCAAATGAATCTCCAAGATGTATCCGATGGGCGAATCATCCGGTATAGACATAATGTTCAGGCAAACCGCTAAAAAGAGAATGAAATTCAAAAACAATTAACCAAAATGAATTTGAAATACCTTACCCACGGACCTGGGTGAAGCACAGGTCCAATAAAATGAAATCTTCTGAAAAGAGAGAATTAAATTAAAATTACATGAAATTTCAAGCAAAACATGAAGTAAACAAAACGGGCATCGTGAAATAATATGCGGGGTTAAGATCGTATGTTGCCATCAATGCATCCGCAAGCAGTAGGACACCAATTTTCAGATACAAGCCTGAGTATTCCCCTAGCGTCTTAACGTGGAATGCATCCCAGACATTCTTCGCATGCGAATAGTCACCACTGCAAATTGAGGTAACATTCATTTTATTATAAAAATGTTCCACTTCCGGCAGTCTGTCACATTCCAGTTTGCTCCATTTATCGAGGAAATCATATGGGAAGATTCCTTTTCGATAAGTTGTGGAATATAATGGGGATGGTACGACAATCGTTGTAGTTTATGTTGCAGCTGTTTTGCGCAGGTCCTCGATATTTCCCAGTCAGATGGCAATGATCTCTCACTCGCATTTCACCGGTATTGAACGGCTTTTCGCAAATGTGGCAGTATGGGTTGGTTAACTGCATTTAATTTTCCCGCGGTGACAATGGCGCTAGAGGTCTTATATTCTCCATTTCTTTTTCAGCTATATTCGCTATTTCGGCAAGTTGTGTAGCAAGCCACTTGAGGCATGTCACTGCGATTTGACGGGTAAAATGATAGCGATTCGTTATATGCGCAATGGAAATATAAGCCTACACTATGCACTTCATGTTTTTGTATTTTTCGCATATTGCTTTCACCATCATCATCGTCACAAGGATGCAATATCGATTCTAAGTCTGCATACACACAGAACGGTACTGGGCTCTTATGATTAAAATTCTTACATTCTACATATTTATTTTCTGGAAATGTCACTTTCGTTCATTTTTTCACACTCTGGCACATGGGCATCAAGTTTTTCCTCGCTATAAAAATAAAATAAACCTACGGCTTGCGCATAACTACGCATTTTGCAAACGGCACCAACATTTATTTACCGCCTAGGTTTGCAGAAAAAATTGAGACTCAGAAGCAGATCGATGATTTAAATCCGAATACCGACTATTATTCAATTTTCGAAGGAAAAGATGATTCAAAAGGCGGTCTCCCTAAATTAAATTTTGTTAAGAATATGTGAGATGTTAAGCATGATATAAGGTGTGGCAATTATAAGCATTATAAACATTAAACAAACTTGTAAACGAATCCAGTCTTTTATTTACAACTACAACACCTGTTTATTGAGCCACACCGGCATTTCAATCTCGTCTTCCAGGTTCAAGTGCCCCAGCAACGATTTTTTGGTTTTTACTCTCGTTTTTTGATCAGCTATACTCTCGCTTTTTCCATCAGCTGGCTGCACCGTGAAGCAACAACTTTTTGTATTTGTTGCCGCAATGAGTACTTCTTTGTTTGCCTTACTGGAGGGCAGTTTATCTGTCCAAATCTACTTGAATTCCAGACCCTAAACTAATATCTATGCAGCCACACACAACCAAGTAAAATAGCAACACATCTGTGAGCTTAAAAATCATAATTAAGTGTATCACTGTAAAAATAAAGAAAATTCACTTAAATTCAAAAATTTCTTGGCATTTTGTTGAAGTAATTAAGATTGTGATATTATATGAATTCTATGCGGTTTATGTGCAGTTTAGTGCGATATCGGTGTGAGTTAGGGCACATGAAGAGTAAAGTAATTAACAGTTCATGAAGATATATAACGTACCGTAATTTTCGTCATGAGCAATTGAAAATCGAAATCTTATTATTTTGGTTGATGTAATCAATTAAATTATTGTATAAAATTTGAACCTGATAGTTGAAATCAGATAATTCCGACACCAAAGTACCTAATTGTTCATGTCCATCGGTGATTAGTACATCAGTACTGTTCCGAACAGCAGGAAATGCCACCCGAAGTATAACGAAAAATGTATGAGTTAGTTGAGCATGGAACTCGGAAGAGGAAGGAGGAATTGTAGAGGCTAGCTGCACCAGTCGGATATAAAAGTGAAATTAGTAGTGAAATAGGAAAACTGTAGTGTAAATAGGAATTAGTAGGCAGGAGCCTAGTATAAGGAGCTTAATGATTATTGTTCCGCGGGAACACCGCAACCTAAAATGTAAAGAAAATATATTAAAACTCAAAACAAAAGTTAATAAAAGATACATAAACAAACCTTCCAGTTGTGTTTACTAAATGTAAACAAACTACAAGGAGCCGCTGACAGGTTATCTTCAGCACTGAAAATAATAAAAAAAAAACATATTACAAGATAAATTAACAATAAATGAAACATAATTATACATATTAACAAACATTTGAATAACAAAACATAATAGAATAACATATATTGAACACATAAACATAACCACACTAAACGAAAACAGTGGCACAATTGAACTTTAAAAACACAAAATTACAACGAAAAACGCAGTGCACAAGACAGAATAACACAGCACTACACGATTGCAGACAAAAACATAATTAAAACATAAAACAACGGCAAGAACTTACACAAAACACATGGCAGTATGGCACCTGTCACTCACAATTAACTAGCTCCCATTTTGACAACTCCATGATCAGCTGGGAGTGCCAATCATGGATCGAGGTAATTTTTTACGGCGAATTCAACGCGATTAATGATTCTTACCAAAAAGGCATACTTTTGGTAAAAATCACTGCCGTTATGTTCATAATATGCTCCAACTAGAGCAAAAGAGACAAAAAAGCGAGAGAACCTTTCCCCTACTTGTGGAACGAGAGTGCGATCAAGGGCAACAAGGCTGCCAAGATAAATCACAGAAAGAAATATTTTGCGCAGCAAACATTGAAAAATAATTAATAGAATGCGGGGATAAAGGAGTCTAATGCAGAACTGAAGTCTAAAGGAGGATCACAACAGCAAAAACAAGAAAAAATCAACATAAACGGATTTCAACAGGATCCACATCATCAGGACAGGCCTAAAACTCCAGACCGTGAGAGGGGAGGCAATTTCTCCAGCCCAAAACCATATAAAAGGCGGAACAGCATATGGAGCAACTACTACTCTTTTCGTTGATTTCAAAAGAACAACGACGTGTACACGTAGATTACCGTGGGTCCGATTTTGCAAAGCACCAAGTAGGTGGAATTTGCATAATTGTCCTTAGTAATCCGTCGATATTTTTTTTTGTACCATAGCATGAAACTAGCCCATTCGAGACCTATTAAACTTTTCTTTATCCTCTTATACTTTGTTAACTACGAATTAATTTCAATTTTAAACTATATTTTTTTTTACTATGTTTTCTTTTTTTTGGAATTATTGCTTAATTGTACGTGCCAAATGTTATTTGTAAATTACTTATAAATCTTGAATTTAATGATTAATCTATTGAATTTAATTTAATACGAGGAAATGTCATTTTCTTCACCTTAAATTTTATAAATATTGTTAAATAAATCTAATGTTTTGATAATTTGAATCTTTTATTTGATATCCAACTTTATTCAGTTTCAGCGTCCCGCTAAACATTATAAATGCCAGGAGGTAATATGGAATAATAAAAGTGGGTTTTTTAAGTATTCTTTTTTCCACTATAATAATTCTGTTGTTTTCTTTACTGTCCATTTGTCCCTACCCTGAACATTATGGTCTTTCGAGCCGGGTAGTGTAAAGTGCACAGAATTATTGGGATTAATTATTGGATATAATAAAAAAATTTGGCAACGCGCAGAACCGGTCGTTTGCAAAGTTTAGGCGTGATCATAAAATTGGCAACAGCTGCCTGTCTAACAAACGCAAACATGTCTCTTCGCAACAAGCTAATTTAACAGAAAATTTTGCGGCTGTCGAAAATTCAGCATAGCCTCTTTTATTGCTCCATGGAAAAGTAATTGAAGTCGTGACCAAGAGAAGCACGCGCTCGAGAGGAGAACCTGTGCACATGTACCCGGGGGACACATTGCACGCGGTTAGCAAATACATCGCCACCAGGAGGTAGCATGTAATTGATAGGAAAACCTGTGCACATGTACCCAGGAGGGATAGATTGCACGCGGAATTTATTTAAACGCGTTTAAAGGAGAGACTTCGGGATCGAGTAGATCACAGACACCTTCCAGGGAATCGAGAAAGGCAAGAACTTGCGACATTTGTGGATCGGAACACCTCCTATATTATTGTCCAGACTTTTTATCGCTTGGGCATCAGGGAAGAAACCAGTATGTAGAGGCCAGGGGACTGTGCCCCAATTGTTTGAAAAGCCAATTCAAGGAACCACAACTTAAAAAACAAAAATTATATAAGGATTATATATAGAGATAGATATATAGATAGAGCTACAGGAATTAAATAATACTAAGAATCATGAAATCAACAATAAAAAATTAATTAATAATAACAGTAAAGAATTAGTTGCGAGTAAGAAATATCTTTTTTATCAGGTTCTCGTTTTTCAGGCTCATGACTACGCTTTGACACCGCAAAAGAGTTGCTCGTATTTTTGATTGGTGAATTTTGTTTTCGCTTCATTCAGTACCCTCAAAAGCGACGTATAGAACCGTTTATCGTACAGTTAATTTAATTGGTTCGGTCGGTAGAAGGGGGGGGGGGGGGGGGGATCAGTATAGGGGTTTGTAGTTCTCATTGGTAATTTTTTCTTACCACAAGAGCGAGAGACCAATTTTTTCGAAGTATTTTTTCAAAAATGACGGATTTCTATACAAAATATCTTTCCCCATTTCACCACCTTAGGGGTGATAGTTCAAAAACTCCCTTCTTATTGCACACCTAGAGTTTAAGTGGAACTCTCATGCCAAGATTCAAGGTTCTACGTTTTGTGCTTCTTGAGATATAGCGATCAATGAATCAATGAGTGGTATTTGAATTTTATATATTATATAGATATATACAGATATACATTATACATATATCTCCGAACGGACGGGGATTTGGGACAAACCGCCATAGTAAACAACACTACAATGATTTCTATTGGATCGGGGACCACGTTCCATCAGTGGCGGTTTCAGGGGGGGGGTAATTGGGTAATTACCCCCCCTAAGAATTTTTCGTTCGCTTATTTATTTTTATTCTTAAAAATTACCAATATTTCAAACAATTTATGATTTATGATTTTATTCGTAATTACCGCATTAAGAATTGTTCCAAATTTCAGGATCCTAGATCGATTGGTATTGCTCCATTTCTTCTCTTCAACTAATATCAGTCAGTATTGACATGCTGTAGTTTGGTGGTTAGTGGTCCAAAAAAGTCGTTCTTTGCCTCATTTGTCGGAGAATTTAATTCTCTACAACTTTTATATCAGATACTGTCTTGATAAACGAGTAATTGTCGAAGATATTTGAGGAAAACTGACACCGAAACTAAAGTTTTCCATAAATAGGGAAAGTGTACTCAAAATGTGGCCTACTGTACTTTGGTAGCGGGTGATTCAAAAAATTCTTGCTTAGCGTCATTTTACGGAAAATTCAACGCTCTACAACTTTCATTCAGAAGAGTTTTTCTAAAGTTTGATATCTTATGAGATGTAAGCTGAAATCCGCAAAACTTACCCAAAACTTTACGAAACTTAATGTAATGTTAAACAATAAATTTTTTCTATCTCCGAGGATAGTCAAGGTACACTGCTAAAATTTTTCAGAGTAGTTGAGATGATCAAAAGGAAACACTATTTTAAATTTTATACGTCGTGTAAGTGGTCTAGTTTCCAAGATACGGCTGTCTTTCACTGTCGGACTACGGAGATCATGAAAGTGATGGAGCAGTACCAATTAATCTAGGATCCTGAAATTTGGAACACAGACAATTCTTAATGCGATATACGTATACAACTCGGTAGAAATTTTTCGTCAAAAAGGACAATTGGTCCCACTTTGGCCTACAGTACTTTGGTAGCAGGTGGTGCAAAATACTCGTGTTTAGTGTCATTACACGTAGAATTTGATGCTCTACAACTTTCATTTGAAGCAATTTTTCTAAAGAATGGTATTTTAGAAGATATAAGCGAAAAGTGAAAAAAGGCCGAAAATTTGGAAGATTTTGGTCCATACCATCTGAAGCTCCTTTCGGAAATTGGGCCAAACTCAGGACGTACATATCTGAGACCTATTTCAAAGATTAAAGCAGTTTCCAGAACCCCACCAGTTATTCGAAAGCAAAAGTCTAATATTCTTGGCCTATATGTCTTATATATTGTATTTATTTCGGATGTGATATTATTTAATTGTTTTTATTTAAAATGAATAGAATTTTATTTTATTATTATATAATATTCCTTTTGTATAGAAATTATATTTTTTGATGTTGATTGTTTTGTATTTATGGAATAAAAAAAAAAATAAGTTTTTTCTTTTTTAAAATTACCCCCCCCCCCCCTAAGCCAGTTGGCTGGAAACGCCCCTGCGTTCCATACATTTTTGCCCATTGTCCTTTAAATTTGTATTCGGTAGCAGTGTTTCTAGTTTTAAATAAATACTTATAGTATTGAAGAGATGATGATACTATAACCGTGTCGTCTAAAGTAGGACAGTGGTTAAATAGTTCTGCAGGCAGAGATGAACGTGGATCACTTACACCAGAATCAACAGCCTCTTCGTCAGCTACAAGTTGTTCACAAATAAAACTATGAAAAACTAAAATATTTTTATAATTATTTCAACAACTAATGTTAATATTGTCTTATAAATTACCAGAATATTTGTACATTACTTAACGAATCATGGAAAGCAAAAAATCTTCTAGAATATTACAAGCAAAATTCTTGTTTAAATAATAAACAGAGGGATGAACTCATACAAATTATAATAGAAAAGACTGTGGGAAGAAATTTTACTTTAAAACCCTCTAACCTTCCACATATTGTAGACGAAATTATTAATATTTTTCCAAATGAGAAAGAGGCTTATGTATTTCTTTTATTTTTTAACTACATAATATTTAATCAAATAATCATATAAATTTGCAGGATTACTACTACATTCCTCGTAAACCAAAAACAAAAAAAACCCAGGGGAACAGTTTAATGTAAATATAAATATTTTAATGCCAGAACAAAAAAAAAGAAAACTAAATAGTCTGTCTGAAGAAACACTTTCAAAACAAAACGAAACTAAAACAAAAATTTCGCAATATTCTCATCAAGAATTTGGTCATTCAGGATTATTAGCCTTTAAAACAGACTTACAAAGAAATTCTTCCGACTGGAACTTAGTATGTTATATGTGGGAAAAAACCTTCAACTTGCGACAGCGAGATCTTAAAAGATTTTCAATGTGGAATTCCTAGAAAACTGGCCTAAGTTTAAAGATTCAAGAGCTCCCCAACTGGTAGGCTTATTACATATACATATATTAGTTCTTATTACATATACGTTGCAGATAACTATTGACTTCAAATTAATGTATTCAAATAAGGAGCATTTAATGAAGACGAAATGGAACCATTTTAAAACAAATATAAAAACATTTTACGACTGCCACATTCACAATATTTCTTGGAAAAATAAGCTGTTGCAAGCTAAATCTACAAAAAAAAATTGGTAAATATTATAACTATTTCATGCAACTGCAAAGATAGTAATGATAATTCATTGTTTTTTTATAGATAGTGTAGACTACATTTTATCTACTTTGTTAATTGAGGGCATTACCCGAACCGGGCAGTGCCCTCCTGACACTGCAAATCATCAAAAACATGAGGGGAAAGGGCAACCCAGCTCAGAGGCCAACGACTCAAGGGTCAGCATAACTGCAGGTGACAGGTCAGCAATCCAACGAATCGATCATCGATCAGCGCGGACGGTTGCCACCCCAATAATCAGTCTACCGAGAACGCTGAAATCACCTGGTCCGCTTCGATAGCTTAAGATTCCAATTTTTTGTAGTTTTCAATTCGTACAGTTCAAGTTAGTTGTATGTTTAATTTCGGTTATGGTGTAGTTAAATTGTAGTGAAATAGAAACCAATTTAAAGTACCCACAGTGTTTCAATTAAAGTGAACCTTCCTCTTTTTACCTCAAGAGCTCGTGGTGTGTGAGTGTACTAGTACTCAGTTTTCAGTAAAGTGATCGCACATACTTTGTTAAATTCGGTAGTCTTACCTTCAGCGAGGTTTAAGGACATAAACAGGAAAAACAAATAGAAAGTAACCATAGTAGACGCGCAGGCAAGTTTCATCTTAAAATTGTCTTCGTTAAATGATTCGGAGAGGGTTATTGAAGAAATGATCAACAAATACATACTGTGAAAATGGGTTAACTATTCAATCGTTTTTAGTTGTCGAAGGATGTGAGTACGATACAATCAAGTCATTTTATATTTATTTCGATAAAACTCTTTATAAAGGATGATGCAACATCTTGGTACCCACCTCAAATAGCTTAGTGTAATGTGTCATTGGATAGCTCTATTTGACCTAAACAAAAGTTATTATGGCCACTAGTTCCAAATCTTAGTCCGTTCAGAAATAACCAGTATTATACATGCCAGTTATAGCGCGAGGGATTTTATTTCATTTTGTTATTATTTCGTTTCATTTTGTAAACATTTATATTGTAATCCTACTTATTAAGCTGAGCTGCACCTTTTGTCCTTTTTCTACTTTTGTGTAAGCTTCGTTCGCCTAAAACAGCAACACAAAGGTGCCACCGAGAAAAAGGGACAACGCCGTACTAAGAAAAGAGATGTATGTGTCTTTATATTGCTTTCGTCGGCAGCGGGGGAAGCCGAACGGGCAGGGTATCGACGAATGCGCTTGCGCAAGCGTCAACCGAGACGGCTTTAGTCGTTCGTTTGTGTTGTGTGTGTGTGACTGCGCTTCTCCGTCTCTCCGTACTATTTAGCGACTATTTACGACCCTAGCATTCTTTTTGGACTCCGAGAACCGTTACTTTACATTGACCCCGGCTTTCTTTTGGACTTTGGTGATACTTTTAACGAACTGTGGATGTTTGATGTACTTATATTGAAAAATGGAACGTGGTCGCAACTGTGTTATGTGTCGTAGAGGCTTCTACCGCGGAAGATATCCGCGTCATCTCCCAAGACTACAACCAGAATTAGCAACTTATATTCAAGATAATGCACTCTTAGAGGTAAGAGCATATTTTAATTACAATACTGAGGTTATATTGAATTATTATATACGAAAAGGCTTTTCTTCTCGACTTTCTTAATATTATTATTATTATTAATTACTTACCTGCAAATGAACGATTGTATGTGATCATTACAATAACTAATCAACTACCTATTCACTTACCCGTTGCATAAACAAGCCCGTGGTCATTTTATGTCTAAATACGTAATGTTTTGACTGTTATTATTTTAATGTTCACGTATTAGCTAGTTTTAGATGTAAACTGGTTGATAACAAGATATTATTTATTCTTTCAGGTAGTTTTTGACAATACGCAAAGCGTATGCTATCTACACATATGTTGGCAAAGGGCTGAAATGCAATTAAACCACTTCGCATTCAAGAAGTACCTGGGGAACCACAACAGCAAAATGCAGAAGTTATTCATGTTCCCGAGTAGTCAAGAGCACCGAACACACCGAGGCATTGTATATTCAATAACTGTCGAAACTCAACACGGCACAGGATCCCGGAAGTGGTAAGGATACACACATTTTGTGAGTATAGGCTTTACATTCCCGACGCACAGTGCGTTATTTTAAAGGTTTAGGCGGACAATAATCAATTTTAGTACTTGTCTAAATACGTTTAATTACTATATGAATTCGCAGTAGGCAAGTTATTCTGCACTGAATCAGTTTTTTTTCTAAGAAATCTCATCGAATAAAACATTGAGAAGGTTCGAAACGGGCGCCTTCTTGCATTGTCCTAACACGTACATTGCGTGGTCGTGTCATTTGTCTGAGTTCGCTGGATGAATGCGCTGTATTTCTATACGTTAGTGGTGATTTTGGGTTGCAATTGCTTTCAGGTAAGTTTACATATATTTTTTATTTTATATTTGTGTTAATCCAATCGTGAGATCCATGAGAATCGATGAACTTTATTTTTAGTAACCACGTGTAAATATGATAAATTGTACTTGAGTTTTAGTATGTTATTTCGCATTATTATGGCCACACGTAATATTTTTATAGCAGAGCAACTGTTAGGCTTTATGAAACATGACAATTTGTTTGCGAAAGTTTGCGACACTTATACATTTTTTTCGTATTTTCAGAATGACTTTTCAAATATCGCGACGTTCATTTTTCGACGTTTGGTTTGCAAACTCAAAAGAAACGAAGGTAAATGCCTTGTTATATTATACTAAACAAGAGCTTGGTGAGCCGGCTCTTTTTGATGAAAATTTAAAAAGTATTAAAGCAATTATTAGAAACAATTGCACAAAAATTGATGCAAAATGGTCGAAGTCGGGAAGGCATCGAGATCGGTTTTTATAAGCCAATGCTTTATGGCTAGATGAAAATATTTCAATTGCAAATATTGTCAGTGAGCAGAGCAACCTAGAGGCTGTTTCACTCCATGGACCGAGTAACCGACCAGGAAGACCACTAAAAAGCTTTGAAGATGCCAGTATTAAAACACAATTGCGACGAATTAAAAACCTCCTTGAAACATCCCCTCCTGGAAGAGTTATCAATGGCAACCGAAGTAACGCTTCGGTAATCTGGAAAAAGGGATTCAGCAGCTATCATTAAAGAGCTTTGTCTATCTTCACTTCAAAGGGGTACAAAAATAAAAAAGGCACGGGAATGTATAGCATGCCCAAAACAAGACGGACTTTCAGAAAATCAAGCTCTATCTATAGTTATTGATGCAAATCTCTCGTCACATCAATATAATGTAATACGCCAACAAACGAAACAAATAAATAAAAAAATATATCCACCTTATTACAAAATTAAAGCGGCAAAACAGATGTGCTACCCTAGTGATATTAATGTCACAGAAACGCATGCCGAAGTTAAGAGTTATGTGCAGACATAGTTATGCGCAGATGTAGCGGGCTGCACATGCACATTCCAGAGCTCGAGTCTGGTATTTTTCCCAAGGTCTAATTGCCAGACACGTAAATCGAAATTGCCAGACACGTAAATCGAAGGAGACCATTTTCCGTTTTTTTCCTATTCTCAATTGTTCGTTTGCGACACGTTTCGACGTGCACAACTCCGACAGGCAGCATTCTCAATCACGCCATTTAGAAGTACCGAAATTTGTAACATCCCACTCACTCCTCTCAATCGCTTCACAAAAAGGAAAACCGGAATTAGAGAACAGAACTAGAAAATTAAGTAGGGACAAGTTTTGTAAAGTCAGTCGCCTGGTAGAATTCACAGAGATAAGTAGGGTTTTGTAACAATAAATGCGTAAAAGTAAAAATGTTTTGAGAGTTTTAATAAAAACAATTAAACAATATATAATAACAAAATTGGCGCCCGAGCAGGGACCCCGACTGTGAAGTGTGAACGTTAGTGAAATTAAAAAACCAGTTTACCGAAGCTTGTGCAAGAGCACTACACTTTGCTAACGGTAATTTCAAAAAACAATTTACCGAAGTTCGTGCAAGAGCACTATACTTTGTTAACGGTAAATTTAAAAAAACAATCTAACGAAGTTGATACAAGAGTGCCATACTTATACATTTATAGATTCATAGTGAGTTTTTACGCTTAATCGGGGTCCAACCTAAACAAATTTCTTTTAAATATACAGGAGTATATAAATAAATATATAATTTAACACCAATTTAGTGTGCAACTACACTAAAATGGTGTAAATTTTTTTGTGTTACAAACATCTTAATTGCAAATTCTGATTGCTCTATTACAAATCATATATCGCATCAAAATAATTCGAAGTGAGTGAACATAATAACCTTCAAAACCAATTACAAATTATAAGTAATTGAGAAGAAAAAATATATAAAGAAAATAAAAACAAGAATCCTTGAACATAAAATATTCGAGGACTATCATCGTTAACTAATTGAGCAACGCTGGATAACTAAACAACCCCACCAGATGTCCTGAAATTTAGGATCGTCATCTTCAATGCGCAACGCCTACTTACCATCAAACTTCAACCGGAAATCATCAGCCGTAATTTGGTAAACACCATATAAGGTCAGTTAGTTAATTTAGAATTAATTTAGAAAGACAATAAATATATTTTTCATAAATAAACATATTTGTTATTATAATAAGTTGATCAAAATTCATATAGTGAATTGAATGTAGTGGAATAAAGAATTTTCAAAACTTTATCATAACAATGACTGCTTTACCAATAGACCCTCTGAATTATTTAGACAGACTTCCGGATTTCGACGGAAACCCGGAAGATTTACAAAATTTTTGTAATTTAATAGATCGAATACAACCATTACTATTAACTTTCAATACGTCCGCGCAATCTATTTTTTCCGACCTGATTAAAAGTAAACTAAAGAGAAAAGCTCGTGAAGTAATAGAAATTAATTGTCAAGCAAATTCGTGGATAGAGATAAGGGAAGTACTTCAAAATAATTTCGGAGATCGCCTAACGTGCGACGAACTTTTCGGCGCATTAAGAAGCGTCAGTTTCAAAACTAATGCGGTAGAATTCTTGGAATGCATCTTACAAATTTCTTATCGCCTAGATATAAAAATTTGGATGGTTAGGGGTGAGGATAATAAAAAGAAAGTGGCAGAAAAGAAAAAAAAGTGTGCAAATGTGCAAGTTGGTTCGGAACCGACGCGGAATAAAATAATGATAGGATAAAGGAAAATAACCCAAGAAAAGTAGGAATAATTAAAGGGAATTAGCCCTAGGAAATATGGACAGGAGAATTAATTATAATAACTTGCATTATAATGTATTGTGGAAAGTGTAATGTGATAGTTACTAGGAATACATCCCTGCTGCCCTTCTGAACATTATGATCCTTCGAGCCGGATCAGCGCAGTGGCAAAATATGGAGCAAAAAAAATTCAGAGTGATCAAATGTGAATGGAAAATGTGAAAAATAAGGAATTAGGATTTTATGTACTTTCCTGAATAATATTTGGTTAGCGATTACCATGAAAAACAGGATCAATCGTTCAAAATAGGGAAAATTTATATTACAATTGAATGTGGAAACGTTTTATTGTATATTGGGACAATGGACAATGGACAATCGCAATTAATATGTGAAAACACATATAATTGTGCACCGGGACAATGGTGATTGAACGTGAGCAAACGTGAGAACGTGAGAACGTGAGTGCGTGTGCGCACACCACTCATTTGCTAGGAGAATCACATTCGCAAAAGAGAGGTTCACTTCACTAACAAATACAGGTTTGTCACAACTAAAAATAGAAACACAATCGGCATACGGCGGTATTCGAATCAGTCTGAAGTAGTACAGTTGATATTGCGAAACAAGTAAGTTCGGTGGAGAAAATTAATTAGACGAAATGAAAAAACAAAATCAGCTTAATCAACTAACGATCCAAGATGCCAAAAGGGAGCAGAAAATCTAACACGGTAATTATATGTTATAGTTTAACAAAAGTTATATTCAGGAAAGAGAAGATAATTCAGTGACACAAATTCGAGGTTAGGATACAAATTGTGTAGGGAACCAGTGTGATTCTCGTAAACAAGGGAACCAAAGTGTGCATAGGACAAGTAAAACAGGAAAAAACGGAAGAAATGGCAAATAAAAGTTAATTTAGTGATCCGACAGTTGTGACAGTGACAGTTGTATGAGTAGGTTAGGAATGTGTGCACACATTGCTTAGACAAGTGAAGAAGATGTATGTTCAAAGTAGGTTGCGACGAAAATGATGCTTAGGTGTAGTGGCGGCAAAATTTTGTTAGGTGTGCGTGCGAATGGCAAACTCTTAAATTGTTGCGACTCAGACGCGCTGTTGCCAAATTATAAATACCCGGCGCATGGCACATAGCGTTGTTGTCACATAAGAAAAATGGAAATTTGGAATTTGCAAATGACAATTACGTGTAGTCAGTTTGCGCGGAGAACTTTAAAAGTAATTATAATGGACAAATGACAATTAATTATTACAACACTAGGACAAATTAAATACACACACATTGATTGATTCTAATAGATTCGAATCTATAAAAAATAAGGACAAGGACAAATCACAAGAGCACTGGGACAATTCGCGGATAAAGTACAATACCGTTGGGACAAATCAAAATTATAATTAGGACAATTGAAAAACAAATTATACGAGTGCTGGGACAATTCACGGATAATTTACAATTTCCTTAGAACAAACCATAATAGTCTGGGACAATTCAATTTAAGCAAATTTTCTCTGATTATAAAATAAATTGGAAACGATTAATTTAGCTTGCATGAAAATTAATGAAATTCATTATTGTGTTTGGTTTTTAGGAAAAGATTTATTAAAACAAGGACAAATAATAAACCCTGGGACAATTCAAGGACAAATCAAAACTTAGGATAATTTAAATACAATTTATTTTATAAAAAATTAAAAATTATAATAAACAGATAATTTGCATCATATTATGACGTGAAATTTATGGACTTTTGAATTTTAGGAAAAAGATTTAGTAAAACAAGGACAAGGACAAGTACAGGGAAAAGGACAAACCCAAGGAAAAGCGCAAACCAAAGGAAAAGAACAAACTCAAGGAAAAGAACAAACCCAAGGACAAGAATATGTACCCGAATCAGGTCAAGGACAGGAATCACAGCAACCACCTCGCTCAACGACAGGCGCCAGGAAAAAGGACAGTCCACTTATCTCTAGATATAATTATCTAGTAGAATCGATGGAGAAAATGGCGCTCTTTACGGAATCGGGACAATTTCATGAGCTGGATTTAGCTCAAGTTTCAATACGGTTTGCGCGAATGAAGGAACAATGGGGAAAACTGAACGACCTATTTATGGAATTGATTGGCACCGCACGTGAAGCTACCAGGAGGTAGCACCAGGATAAAATGGAAGCGGTAGAGGAAGCATACTATACCGCTTCTGCTGCATTTACAGCCAAACAGGAACGATTGAAGGAAAATTTATCAGTTTCTTCAACCTCTACATCGGGACAAAAGGACAAGGACAATGACCGGAACATAACTGTACAAGTATACATTCCGGAAAATTCACATGACATCCCTAATACCTGGGGATTCTTTGATGGATCTTTGACAACATAGCAGGGATTTCGAGATCAATTTGTGGCTCGTATCCACAACAATTTGGAGGTTCCTGCTTCTGATAAATTCCTATATTTGAAGAAATCTCTTCGTGGGGAAGCACTTCAAACCATGGGACAATGGCAGCCTACAGAAGAATCCTACCAAAGTGCTTGGGACAGACTTAATCAACTCTACAACAAAAAGTATCCCATTTGTAGAGCGTATATACGGGAATGGCAGAAATTGCAACCTATCATAGGCGAACCCACAGCGGCCGAACTACAACATTTAGCCAATATAACTCACTACTTGATCCGCCAGATGCGAAGACAGGAAATACCTGTAGACTCATGGGATACGCTGATAGTCCACAACCTCCATGAGAGGTTGGATCCTCGCACTGCGACTAGATGGGAATTCACGAGGACATCGGAGACGCCAACAGCTAGGGAACTCTTGAAATTTATAGACAAACAGGCAGCCGCTTTGTTAAATGTAATGGAAGGACAAATACGGAATGAAAAAAGGTATTGGAAACATAGACGGACAAGCAAATGTTAGATCTTTTGCATTCAAAAGGGACAACTTGGAGATTTATGGCTCCAGCGGCACCTCATCAAGGCGGAATTTATGAGGCTGCCATTAAATCCATGAAATTTCATTTAAAAAGGGTTGTTGGACAAAAGTCCCTAAATTATGAATCTTTCCTCACCTTACTAACTCAGATTGAAGCCATCCTCAACTTCCGGCCGTTACACCCACTAAGCGATGATCCTCAGGACATGCAAGCCCTGACGCCTGGACATTTTCTGGTAGGTGAACCCCTAATTTTCCCTTTACCTTTCGCCGTAGATAAAAGATCAGACACTCGAGGTGTACGCTTGTGGAAAGATCGTCAGAAGATGGTGAACCACTTTTGGATTCGATGGCAGAACGAAGTACTCACCTCTTATCAGGAAAGGAAAAAATGGAGAAAAGAAAAAGGACTGAAAATAGGAAAATTGGTGGTTCTCAAAAATGAGAGATTCCCTCCAGCTAGTTGGGCCCTAGGACGCATCGCCGAGTTGCTGCCTAGCAAGGACGGTCTTATTCGGAATGTGATTGTGCAAACTGCCACTACCAAATTTAAAAGACCAGTATAGAAGATCTGTGTTCTGCCCCTGGAATAAGGACAATTTATATAAGGGAAATTATATTCAGAATTATGTAATAGCATGTTTCCACCGACTTGGTTAACAAGATTTCCGTGGTTAACGTCGCTAACCTTGATAATTTCCTTGGTTTTGGATTGGTTTGCCATACAAACGCTAACCACCATAAAACTGCAAACCAAGAAAAATTTGCTTGGTTATCTCGTTAACCATTATAATTTGCGACGTGATTGTCATCTGGATGTCAAGTTTTCTGCAACATAATGGAAATTGGTGTCAAATGACAACTGTCATTCTGATCTCATATCGATTTTGGACAATTTTAGGCTGCTTAATTTTACGTGTTAAAAATGGATTCAAAAAAAAAAAACGAACTGTGTGGTGCAAAAAGTCCGAGAAAATTTTAATTCAACTGTGGGACGAAAAATATACTTCATTACAAGGCACCCGCAAGAATTCTCACATTTACAAGGAAATGAGAAATGAGTTGGCTTCGCACGGATTTTTCTTTTCACCAAAAGAAATCCAAACGAAAATACACAACTTTGCCAAGAAATACAGGTAAATAGTTCATAAATGTATAATTGTATATTCCTAATATTCAACCATCAATGTTTTTAGAAGTGAAAGGAAACAAATGGGAAGTGGAAGTGCTCCCTCAATGTGGGAGTATTATGAAAAAGTACATAAAGTTCTTTCCACCTCCAAAGCAAACAATTTTGAAAATGAGGTCGAAGAAAGCTTTGCGTTTACTGAGGAGGTATTAAAAATAAAATTAGTAATTGCTCTTCAAAATTTATATTAAATATTTTCTTTTATATATATTTAGAATATGCTAGACGCGGAAATATATTCTGTGGATCTGTCATCGCTACTTTCTACTGCGACCAATTCTTCATCCTCTATTTCGGCGCCGGTACCTGGTCCTTCATGCATACCTGTAAGGAAGATAAATTCGTTAGAAAAAATTCAGGAGCAGCTTTTAGAAGAAATCTCAGAAAGCAACAAAATTATGAATGAGGAATTGGAAAACGCCAAAGAAGTCGCGGACCAGAGCTGAGCTGAGAGGGAGAGAAATGAAATTTTAAATACTTTTATTAAGCATACAATCGATTTTCAACAAGCTTTGTTAAACAAATTTTAAATAAGTTCTTTGTATTTTAAAAAATAAATAACTTACCAAAATAGTTCGCTAAAGAGTTTCTTATTTCATTGCCGTGAATTTTACTATATTTGGGAAGGTACCTAATGCTCCTAAAGTGTGCGGCATACCCATTCTTTCAAAGCCACATTCCTTTATCATTTCTGTTGACAATGGGAAGGCATTTAAATATGTGCCTTGCAGGACATTGACAACTGCTCTACAAAACTGAATCACTAGCTTGCAAACGGTTGATTTTCCAACTCCGAACACATTGGTGGTTGTCCTACATTCTGCAGACGACCCTAATGCATATAACGCAATTGAAATACGTTTCTCTAAACTTATGCATTTCCTGTAATTAGTGTCTTCTTTTTCGAGGCAGGTTAATTTTTCGCACAATTTTTTGAATACTCCACGACTCATTCTAAAATCTTCTTTAAATTTTCTATCCCCATTTACTGGAACATCTGTCTCCCAAAAAGTACTGGTGCGATACTATAGCAATTACGGCAAAGATAACATTAATCAATCCTATAGGCTATAATGTATCCAAAAAATTACTTACCAATGTCCACATACCTACTTCTTGGATTTCTTTTTCTCATTGAAAGCAACATACACAAATACTTAATTCGGTTATAATGCCAAATAGCTCTCCGTATATGTTGTTTCCTTTTTTCTCTCAAACGATAGCTTTTTCGAAAGTAAAAGTCATCCAATAGTAAAATTAAACCTATATTATTCTGTATTTCTGATATACACGAAACAACATCCATATCTACTGAAACAATATTTGATAAGATTTCAACAAAACCTTTGTTTACTTTTTCATAGTCAATCACAGGTGAAATTCAGCACTTAGAACCGCTATAACTTTTTTCCTCCATCGAATTGAAATGAGCCGCCATATTAACTATTGAAGTAATTTGTAAGAGCTATCGAATGACATACGTTTCGTCCGTATTGGTTCCAGGACCAGCTGCCATACATTTTTGCCCATTCTCCTTTGCAATTTTCTTTAGATTTATCATGTATGGGAGCTGTTGTTAGCAAAGTATGACGTCATTTAGCAGTGAGGTACCACTTAAGATTAAGACGAAGTAAGGAATTTTCTCAGAATTTTTTCTCAGGAAGGCGTTGACTCTTGGATGGTTGTGAAAGTGAATTTTTTCACCGGAAGTGGCCATTTTTTACAATATTCTGTTGTTTTATTTCAGAGCAGAGCAGTCGAGCGCCTGAATAATTAGGGGGCACGGTAGTGCCCCCGCCAAGTCGCGCGCGAAGCAAACACTGCCGTACCATCAGAGAGCACAGAGAGCAGTGGAAATACTAGAGAGCCAGCTCCATACAAAAATTTTCGCTTCATATTTTCATACAAACCATTTGAAAGCTGCATCCAATAAAAGCTCGCGTCCCATATAAGCTCCCGACAAAAGTTCTGCGCGCCAAAGAAAACTCTGAGAGAATACGACCAATATCTGAGAGAAATTTCAGATGCAAGGAAACTGACTTACGAGTGACGTAGGCGCTGGGACATAATCTGCGTGGATTTTTCTGCATACATACGCAGCCGCTTTCTACTTATTGTTATAGCTAGATAATAGAAAACCCGATATTGTTGCTTTTTGAGGCTTCCTCCACAGGTCGCTATAGCAAGTGAATAGATATGAATATTCTTATGCTACTGACCAAATGATCCATTGCGGCGAGTGGGAGAGTGATGTAGAATGCGCTTGCCGAATTAATTTTGATTATTTTTCCCTTTTTACTTTCTTACAGAAGGAAGCGTTCTGATGACCTTGACAATCATGTTTATTGTTTTGTATTTTTTTTCAGGGTCAACGGATTATTGGGACAGGTCCGGGTTTTATTACAATTTGATAACATTGAAAGACAACCAAAGAAAATTAAGGATAATTTAATATAAACATACGTAGTAAATGGTTACATTTATGTAATATCCGCAATCAGTGTTCATGCTTTTATTAGCATTACTGTGCAAGTGGGATAAAAAATTATTAGATATATTATGTACAATGCACATACTATTTTTGTATAACTTCATGATTACATTCCTTGTATGGAATTAACTGATTAAACTGCTTCTTTTATTGATTTCTCAGGTCTCGTGAACGTAGTATTAATGGTTGCATTTTTTTTAAATTAAATTTTAATTGAAATATTTTCCAACTTTCTTTTTCATAATCGGTTGATAAATTCTCTCAACTATATCGAAACAATAAACAATAACAAATAAAAATATCGAAACAGAGAAGTGTTTTTAGGAAAGAGAACGTACACATTAATGGGGAAGGGGATTAGAAGAAAATGTTACTGTCTAGGAGAAAGAGCATTCCGAATTTCCTAGAACTTATCACTTGTGCTGTAAAATTTGGAAACGGTTCTTTAACGAATTTTTATTATTCTGTATGTTTTGCGAGTGTTGGATGTGTTTCTCATCGTGGAAATTTTTATTTAGCAGAATTACTGAATTTATACTGTGTGAATAAGGTAAGTACATTAGTTTAATTTGTTTAAATGTTTTTCTGCCACGGGATTCTCAATGACTTTCATCTTTTTTACCCAATAAATAACTTTCTCATTGAAATTGAAATAAATGAATATGTATACTTATTATGTAGGGGAGCCCGCGGGCCGAGTTGGTATAGATTCTAGTTTTTGATTTTTATATTTTTTGTGTGCAACACTTAAAGAGATTCTGGTGAATGCGGCAGATAGCTTAACTTTTTGATTACAAAATCGGTAGGACCCATTAATTAAATCCGTGTTTAGGTAACCCCGAAAAAGAGTTATCCAAAAAGCTTGCACTTTTTATAAAAGTGTGCGGGACGAGTTAGCATAACGTGATATAAATAGAGGTATTTATGCAGAACACAGCAATTTTCGAGAAAAAAATTTTTTTTTATCAAAAAATTTATTTAAATAACTGCATGATAAATTAAATTAATTTAAATGTATGAACAAACAATGAATTCTTAGCTATCTATTAAGTTCTTGCTCGATATCAAACGCGAATGTTTAAACAGGTTCGAACAGGAGTCTTCATTATAGCTGGTCATACCTTCCTTATTGTCATAGTTATGTCAACTAGCCCACAGGAATTTAAAAAAAAAAAAAAAAAATGGTTACCACACAATTCCAAACATTAGAGACAAGAGATATTTGCATGCAATCACAGGTATCAACTCTTTTGAAAACTGCCATGAGCATCACCTTTATTTGATCAAGATATTCACCAGAACAGAAAAATTTACCGTGAAAAAATTACAAATTTAAATTACAAATCTTGGTGTGAGTAAGCTCTAAACTCTAAATGTTTAGAGAATCCCGGCACTGATTCATCAAAGATCTACTCTTTATTGAAGAAAAAAATAAAGTCTTTGCAATTAAAATTAAAACGTAATGCTAAAAGATCTAGTACACGGGAAAATTTCATTGATTTATCCGCAGGTAGTTTTAATAAAAATACTATGGCAGTAGTAAGTATGCTGACGCGAAGAAAAATGACGCCGTATACAGAGATTCAAAAGACCATTTCCTTGAGTATTTTCTTTCGTTCGCCATCTTGCTACAGGTTTTTAAAAAATGATCTACAGTTAACCCTACCCAGCCGTACTTCATTGCAAAATTGGGTACCTATTAAAAATCTTACACCTGGTCATAACGAAGAACTATTCCCATATATTACTCATACACTTAATGCTTTTGACGAAAAATCCAAAAATGCGGTTCTTATTTTTGATGAAGTCCTTGTTAGGCGCGAGTTCAAGTATAATATCACCGCGGACCAAATCGAGGGTTTTTACGACGACGGTAAAATTCGTAAAAATGAACTGGCAAAATATGACATCGTTTTGATGGCTCGCGGTCTTTTTACGCCGTGGAAACATAATTTAGGGTATTTCGCTACGACAAGTGGAATTCACCCTAGTCGACTTAACGAACTTTTGTACGAATTATTTGAAAATACTGAAAAAATCGGTATTCAAATTAGGTGTATTACTTGCGACCAAGGTGGTAATAATAGAAAATTATTCCAAGATCTGGGAATTTGCAATACAGAGCCTTTTTTCCTTTTTAATAACCGGAAAATTTATACTTTGTATGACGTACCACATATGATAAAATGTGCAAGAAATTCTTTGATGAAACATGATTTCATTTGGAAAGGCAACACAAATGAAAATCATTCTGAAAACGATGTAATGGCTAGTTGGGATATTTTAACTGAATTGTACGATATGGAGAAACATTCAGTTACCAAATCGGCCATTAAATTAACTCCAATGCACATAAATCCAATACGTGCCGGCAAAATGTCTGTTTCAGCTGCAGCTCAAATTTTTAGTGCTTCCGTGGCTGCTGCTATACGTTCTCACAATTTCCAAGGGCATTTTCATCCTGATTTAAGTGAAATTGCAGAAAGCACTGCAACTTTTTGTTAAAAAATGAACGACCTTTTTGACGCGTTAAATAGTAAAAATTTTCAATCTCATAATCTCATGCAAAATCCATTAAAACCCGGTAATTCTCCATATAAGTGCCTTGTAGAAATGCAAGAGTACTTAAAAAATACTTATATTGCTAATGCCGAAAATACCACCTATTGGAAGAAGGGCCTTATTCAGACAATTAGTGGTATACTGCAAATGTTTGATGATCTGCGTGAAGATTTCAATGCCCAATTCCTTTTTTTAAATCGATTAAATCAAGACGCAGTTGAAAATCTTTTTGCCTTGATCCGATCTATGTGTGGAAATCACACTGATCCCTCTGTTTATGAACTAAACTACATTACGGGTAAAATAGCTTCCGTACGAATAATACGCCCTTCAACAAAATCCAATTGCCAGGATGACAGGGATGAATTCGTAGATATTGATTGGCATCAAGTATTCAATATTGCAAAAACGCAACCAGTTCCTTCTTCGCAAGACTTAGATTCCCAAATCCCGACTTCTAGTTCGTCTGGTTCTACTTCAAATCCATCTTCTTCTTTTGTGCCGCCGCCTCAAGTAGTACCCGAATTCGATTTCGATTCTTTTCCCGTTGAAATTCTAGATCCCGAAGATTTAGAAATAGACAACGTCGACGATCCTATAGATATAGCTTCGAGAAGATATTTTGCGGGTTTTGTTTTATTTAAATTTTTTGGTAAGACCGACTGTCCAGAATGCAAATTAAAGTTTTCAAAATCCGAGTACTCATTAGTAAATCCTTCTGAATCTCTTCTAGTCTTTAAAAACTATAAGAGTAATTCAAATCGCCAGTTTTTAAAAAATCCTTCTGAGCATTTTATGGACATAAACATATGTTTGTTAAGCAAGATAATAGCCCATACTGGTATTGGTAATTGGACGCTAGTGTCTCATTTTAGGCTGTTGTTGATTGTGCAACACATGCATTCAGCATTGACAATGCTGACTTCTGCTCTCTTCTTTTTGGAGCGTCAAATCGACCACCGATCTAACATAAAATAGACATACAGACGGACTTCTATCAATGATTACAATTGACTGGTTATTGAATCAACGTTTTTCAAGTGGCAATTTTCCATCGTCAATGGGTAGCGGTTCTGGCGACAGATTGGTGCAATGGTGTCATGGAGCACCTGGTTTTGTACCCTTGTGTACCCTTCAACGGCCAAGTCACACAGCATTAACTATAATAATAAATAAATCGCAGTAAGGAACCTTAGACTTGGCACGAATTTGTCTAGATTTCATTACTTTTTAGAGATAAACAAGCAGCTCCATCGAGACTTGGCTAGTTTTTTACAGAATGTTTGTGGTGGGATTACATTTACTGGAAAAAATTTCTTGCTTTTCTGAGTCATCGCAAATAGTGATGCTTGATGCAGAAAACTTCAACAGAACACCAATTTTATTGTGACTGACTTCTTTTTTGAAAAATAACTAATTAATTCTTTAACCAAAGATTATGGAAGCCATATCACATTGTAATTAATAAGCAACTGTTACATGCAAATCAACTGCAAAGTTTAAATTAAATCTAAACTCAAATAAATCTATTGCAAAAGTGTCATTTTTTCTAATTTATATCACATAAACAAATCAATTGGAGTATTGATTTATTGTATTCTACCAAAATTACTTTAAAAATCTCTCTCATAAAAATATTTGAAGTGGTCCATGTAGAATATAAAAACAAATTCATTTACATTTTGATTAATTACAAAATGTTTTATTAGTTTTGCAAAATGAAGTAATTTCTTTGCAATTAACATAATTTTCATAAGCTCTCTGTTAGAATAAATTGACAAAGTCAATGAGTTACAATACAAATAGCAACATTAAATATAAAAAAGTACATATATTTAATATTTCGAATGCAATGGTAAACGCTTACATTAACATAAAAACTAATTATTTTTATTTACAAATTCGCTCTCTTGAGTTTATCATTTAACAATTTCGAAAATCAATATTGATGAAGTATACAGTAGAGTATGTGAGGGAGTATTGATAAAATTATAATCACTTCCGAAAATCACTCAATTGTTGTTGTACTTGTTGTCACATAAATCACGCACTTTATCCAAGAAACTTAACATCGGAAACATTCGGAAACTTTAGTGTTCAAATTGCATCACTTTTAGAAGTTCTTTTAAACAAAACTTGTTCATTATGCAGGAATTGTATAATAAGTTCATTGACACTAACATGTTTTTATTGCTCGCTATAGATTTAATTAGTATTTAATTTATTGTTATTTTAGTTCTCTCAAACTTAATTTTGTCGATAAATTTTCAGGTACGTGATATGTATGTTTCAATGTTCTCGCTCTCCGTAGGTTTCTTACAACAAAAGCGGTTCATATAGATATAATTGTTCGTACCAATCACTTTTGATGTCTTTGTGTTTAACTGTTTACTTAATTTTAAAATACAATCCAAAGAACTAAACATTTCTCTGTAATTTGTCCATAATTTTCATCATCACTTCGAAGTATGTATGCAATATATACACAGGATTTACTTTGCTTGGCGTATTTCATTGTATTTCAAATTAACGATGTCAACTGTTACATTTTCATTTATTCGCATTTTAATTTATTTACTTTATTTCATTTTAATTTATTCACTTGCGGGCCTTATTCCCAATAAATTTGTTGTTTCAACCAAATATTTATTTCTGAACACCATTTGATGAATTTTTTTCTCAGTAATTTTAGTCGCCAATACAAAGTTTCAATCTGGAATCAAACTAACAATAATCGAAAACTCTTTCAATAAAGTTGGAGATAAATGTTCTGCTTCACATTCACTTTACAATTACACGCTTAACAATAAGTTATCCCAATGTTTTTGTTTATAATTTGAAGTGAACTTTTTTTTGAGGTTCTCACAAAAACTGCGCAAATATTGTCCATGTACGCAACAACAAGACTCAGAAATTGTTCTTACAAATTTGTTTCCTGATGATTCAAAAACGTGATGAAAATATATCCAGATCAAGTGCATTATAGTACAGTAGAGCCATGACGAAACGATAAGTAACTTTTAATTACTAGTTCAATTCTTTATGAAAATTGTGTGCATGTTGATTTTGATTATAAACACGTTTGAACAAATTAGTCTGTCATAATTTGCAACGGAACTACATTCACTTGATTATATTCAGTTATATAATACATTTTGATTAGGATTAAATGATTCTTAAATCTGTAAAATTCATATTTTTGTGTTTTTAAATATATATACTTAGCCTACACATTTCAATTTAATTCTTAATATGGTCGTAAATTCTTCAAAATTCTTAAACTAATTTCAAGAACTCAAAACTAGTATTTGAAAAACAAATATTTATAATAATACAACCTGAAAATAATTAATTTAATAAATGCCATAAATTTCTAGATTGGTAATAATAACGATATTTTTAATGGACTATTTTCCAAACATATTTATCATTTGGTTTACAGTGTCTAGGAAACATTTGACAACAATTGCAGCAGAAAATAAAACAAAGAATCTTATTCAGCCTTTTTGCGCTTTAGTATCAATGCTTCTTGCTTATACTTATTCATGTTGCTTATTCATTTTCAAACATGATACAGCACTTTTTAATTAAATTATAATTCTCGACTTATTCCTGCCTGCTAAGCCAAATGAGAGTAACTGACGAAACTAACTATTTCGAGTTTAGAGTTGATATATACATATGTTTCGGACCATGCGGATTGACGAATCCAAAAATCTATACCAGAACATCGTATCTATAGCCGTTTACGACATATTAAACATGTAGTCTACAGTAACTACACTTTAAAACTCATTCTAATTGTAATTTAAAAGTTCAAAATAAATGTTTATGCTGGAATTAGAAAGAATGCAGGGGGAAGGTATTTCAAGAAAATTTCAGGTTGTTCTGAGCAATGAACTTGAACACTTTTTTGATCTCACTTCTTTTATTGGGCAATTTTGGGGGAAACTTGGCCCTTTTTTATATTTATATTTTTGTCAAGGGATCTCATTTCCTTTTTCTAAGTCTTGCTACCTACCTACCTACAAATTTTTGCATCTGCTACTTCGCAATCTAGAACATTCTGTTGAAGTCATGAAAAGAGTGAAAAGAACGACTTAAATCGTTGAATTTGCTATTCATACTTGTATACATCATACACTGAAGGAAATTCTGTTCGCAATATCTGTCAACGGTTTTCACTGCTTCAAATGCACTGTATCGGGGAAGAATTTCACCGATAATACGAACAACTCACTGACAAATTTCAGCCCTCAGTGAACTCGTTTATAAAATCCGCGAATCCACGTTCACCAAATATGCGTATTTAGTTTTCAAAAGCAAAGCATTCAATCTGGGAATGAGTTCGCTGTACCCGTGAACAAAATTTACAGAATTCGGTGAACGGTATACATGTACATTGTACACAGAATATGTGAAGGCAATTCACGAAAAATTGTGAAATTTGTGGGCAAATCTGTTGACAAGCGTCTGATTGTTTTAAACGTTTGCTGATAGCCGGGCCAGTTAGTTGTGTACACGCAATTTTTGTAAACTAAAAAATAACAATTGCGGTGTGGTGGTATTTAAGCTGCTACTTCAAAGATATTTTTATGTTTACTTTTCGCCAAATCACAGACAATATACAGATGTCCAGAGGTAATGAGCCGGAGTGATGTTCAGGAAAATTGCAGAAGAAAACTCAGGTGGTTTTCTGTGCAGCATGACAGATGTCTCTACTTAAACCGAAAAATGAGAAGATATTGAATTTCATCTCAGACACTTATTTGCCTGTGCTTTTCAATATTTGCATGTCCCTGGAACCGGTTTTCTTCGATTCTGTAATTTCTTTTCTAGGCTGGTGCTAGCAAAATGATTTGCTGTTTGATTCTGATTTTCTTTCTCATTTCCGAAATTGAAATTTTTTGCATTTCAGACTCGAAAGAAAAATAAGTTCTTGAATGAGCTTCTTCAGAAAGAAATATCTTTGCGGCGCTGGGTCATTCTATGGAAAAGCGACCCATTTTGGGACATTTTATGAACTCATTTGCTTAATTTCTGGTTTTTACATAAAATGCTCGACAGCTCGTTTGTGTATAGAAAGAAACTTCGGTAGATTCTTAAAAATCGCTCCCCTTTATTAGATAGCGGGACTTGAAAATTACAAATTTTGGCAAATATGTATTTTTCAAAAAGTAACTGTTTTCGCACATATTATTGTTTATAAATGATTTATATCTCATTTTAAAGAAAAGCATCAACAATTTTAGAAAAAAATAACAAGAAAAATGTGTTCTGTAAAATGGACATAATGGGATGGAATAAATTACTAACCGTTAGTATTTTTGAAGATATTGGAACCAAATTTCAATATGTTATTTCTGGGGTTAATAGCTCGGTTACGTTCGTTAATGAGCAAAATCGCCCAAAGGGGAAGGCCGGGGGAGGGGGTTGAAATTTTTAAAAAATTAAATCTCGCCCTCTATGAATATTTTTTAAAGGTATGTAAACTTCATATTTTTGGAATGTGCGTATTTAAACCTTTAATTTGATACCAAATTCGATACATTTAAAACTATTTTTTTATTTATTGGGTTGGGTTTTTTGCGTTTCTTAGGCATCATGTAAGATTTAACGTGTCGTCATGTAGCCTATGTTACGCAGAGAATTTATACAAATCCTACGACACCTCATTTGTCCAAATCTGATGAGTAGTTTGGGAGTTATGAAGGAACAGATGAACATCCATAGCCACATACATAGAATGCTGAACACATTACTCGCCTTTTCTGCCGAAGTCGGGTAAAAAAGGGAAACTCTTCCCTAAAATCACAGACAATATTGTCTGTGCTAAAATGCATTAAAACACAGAGTGTGATTGAAGTAAACACAACTACAAACAATAAGATCAGGTCACAGAAAATATCTTTCGTCTGTGGTCCGGTGTAATCCTTGCTTGCAATGAAAAATATTGTTCTCAGCAAACCAGTTTCGGCAAACGATCAGGCTCTGTGACACCGGCATGCAATACACATTACACATGCTAATTTAATATACACCAAGCGCTATAAATTTCGGGTGACTATGAATGTGTGCAGAAGTGATCTCAAAGCTTTTAATCTCAAACTTTTTAAAAGCGTTTCATGAAAATTGAAGTGTCTTGGGTTAAAACAAGAAGAAGATTTGTCGGTGTAAGGGCTATGTATTTGCTAAAAACAGCTTTTTTGTCAGTTAATCGTTGTCGGTTAATCGTACTTCATGGGTACTATTTTTAACACGGGGCTTGGACACTTGTATATTGACTGTGGCCAAATGTTATCAGATATGTCAACCCCGAACTCCGTTCGGCGGCACACAACACTTAGCCCACTTTACGTGACGTCCTTAACCCACTTAAGTGCTCTCGTTTGCCCGGGGTATTATACGGCGTTTACACCGACGAGGTTACGTCGCTTTTCGAGGTTTCGGGGGTAACCAGGTACTTAATCACGAGATTTCCCATACAAATCGTAACCTCCTCGCTCACCAGATTAGAATGAAACCTCGCACTTAATCTCCTCAATTCAATGCACGAACCCGGACCCGAACGATTCAGCGCAATTCAGCAAACAGCTGTTAGATAAATCGGACTTTTGTGACTGCTGTCAAGATTTGAAATTCAAGATTAAAGACAGTTTGCTGCGTACATAGTTGATATTTACATATTTTTTCGTGAACATGGAAAGTTTGAAGCAGAAAAGAAAGAAAAAAGCTATTATTTCTGCCTTGCTGTCAAATAAAGTAAACAAAGTTGACATGCAAATGTCAGAGTTAAGCTTGTCACTGGTGGTGTAAACACTTTGAGATTAACTTAATCTAACCTCGAGTTAATCTCCAGTGTAAACGCCGTATTATACTCTGTAACAATCCAACAAAATCCATCAAGAGTTATAAGGTTCCCTCAAATTCCGTTAGAGTTCTAATCTAATCCGCAAAACCTTAGAGTATTAATCTAAGGTACAATTTTAACTTATAAAAATCTAAGAAAACGCAGAGTTATAATCTGTAATCAAATTCAGGGTATTAATCTGAGTAAAAACAAGTATGCTGCCAGAGTACTAATCTGGTAAAACCATTTTAGATTCCAGGAAAACAGAATACATTCCAACAAAACCAATAGAACAACAAATACAACAACCACCAAAATTGGAGACAACATATTAATTAGGTACTTTAAATGCAATTTAATGCTAATTAAATTAAACAGATTCCAGGGAGCACGATGTGCCTCAAATGCACAAATTAAAAACCTGGCTGGAAAAAAAATTTTTCCCACAAACGTTGGTAGAAATTAAGTGGAAAAGTTATTTCCATTTAAGAAGAGAGGACGTTCTGGATCTTTCGGTAAACATCTCTAATGAGTGGTCCACATTAAAACAGAGAATAGGTTCATTACTGGTAAGTATCACTCCACTTAAATCGTATTCCGACAAAGGCTTTCAATACTTCAAAGTAATTGAAAATTTTAGATCGAACTGGACTTTGATTGTTTATATTCAGGAAAAAGCGTTCTCATTTTTGAAAAGGGGGAAAAATTCACCACTGAAATTGAAAAAATTTTCAGACGAGAACTGAAAGATCCTAAAGGCAAGGCAAGGTGGTGACCCACCCAATGTAAGTTAAACAGAAAGTGCAGTTGTAATAATATACAAAATGAACCGCGTCAGAAAAATTTTAAGAAAAAAATGTTGCTATAGAGGTTGCTCCCATAGCATTACAGACAGACCAAGGATAACAACATGTTATGCTTTTCCAAAGACTGACGATCCGAGATATAAGGTCGGGATGTCCTCCTCCTCCTGTTCAAGTGAAATGGTCAAAAAATACTTTTGCTCGAACCATTTGTGCAAGGAGGATATACTAACGAGTTACAGACGGAAAATGTTGAAGGGTTATGCACTTCCCATTCCAGCGGTAGAAGAGCTAAGTCAGCATTTGAACGGGCATAATTATTATGCAGCCGTGCTGAATGTGGTGGTGGAACAGCAATTGCAGTGCAAAGGCAAAAATTATTGCTTTGCAATTCTTGATGGAGTTATTGGGCACCTGGATAAGGAAAAAATAAACATAAGTTTAGAACAAAATGATTTGCTCTTGGAAATTATTTTAGAGTGGTGTGCAGAATTTGAAATAGGCTTAGAGGAGCCAATTATTCAAAAAATTTTAAAAGTTTTTTCAAAAATGGTAGAAACAAGCCTCCCAAGTAAAAATGTAGTCGGTGCAACACCTACGACTTCCGCTTCATCTGTTAATCGAGAACTCCAAACTGGACGCGGTTTACAAGAAAAATTTGAAATAATTTCAAAAAAGGTAACTGTTTAGTGCACACATGCACTAAAAACCTAACAATTGTGAATAACTTAATTGGGCATGATCGACCAACTGCAACTCGTGGACAAAGTATAAAAGCCGCAGCGTCCTCTATTCTAAATTCTGAGTATTGATCAGAACATTCCTCTAGTTTCATTCTGAGTCTTGATCAGAACATTCCTCTAGTTTCATTCTGAGTCTTGATCAGAATATTTCCTCTATAGTTCATTCTGAGTCTTGATCAGAATAGTCCTGCTACTTAATTCTGAGTCTTGATCAGAATATTCGCTCTATTCAATTCTGAGTTTCGATCAGAATATTCCTGCTATTTAATTTGAGTCTTGATAAAATTAATTAGTTTCTTTCCACTTACACGAGGTATTAACTAGTTGAGCTAATTATTTCCGCAATTGATTATAATTTCGATTTAATCGATAAAATTCCTACTTGTTTGAGTTCTGATCAAACAAGGCATTTCCCGTTATTTGCTTGTGTCACGAACAAGAAAATAACTTCCATCGCTCGTTTGGGTACTGACCAAACAATTAACCACATTTCAGTATCTCCATTTCATCAGTGCAACCGGCATCTCAACCGTAAGTACAGTTTTCAATTACCCGTTCGAAACAATCGTCTGGAATCAAGAATATACCACTTGATTGCAGCCAAGTTAAGAACAAGATTAAATCTTCACCTGCTAATTTACAAAGCAGGACAGAACTTCTAGGTAATTAATTATTATCACATCGATATAAGTCTTCGCGGTAGTTAGTATTACAATTTACAGGAAACTGATATAACACCGGCACCCTCTTAAATTTTTTTAATTGTTCATTCACTCACACTCGTGAGATGGGATCGAACAGTAACACTTTTTAAAGAATTTAACGTCAAAGGGGTTAAAATGGTTTTTCGTTTAAATGAAATAAAAAATTCTGACGAAATCATTTTACAAGGCATTCGAAATACCTTCAGCGAAATTATAAACAAAATCACTGAAAATTCTGTCGATAGTAGCAAAATTTCGTTCTCAATATCCAATTCGCCATATGTTAAACCTATTTGGTTCGGCTTAGAAGATGTTACTCTACTGATAGTCCGGTCATTAAAGAGAAATATATAGTGGAGATTCAACAAAATTGTTTCAAAAGGTTTCTTAACGAATTTCATTACTTTTATACCTCTACATAACACAAAAAAAAGTCGACCGAAATCTGACTTGGGCAAGTACCGGATAATAGGGTATTTAAATCAAAGTAATAAGTGCTCGCAGAAAAAATCAGTTAAAAACTTTATTGCTAGATATAGGGTGTAGTATATCGATTTTAATGTTTTTGGGGGTGGGGATGTTAAATATGCAACATAAACTATGATTCAATCTAATTTGAAGTCTCAAAATGGCCACCAAAGTACGCTCAATGGAGACAAAAAGTCAAAAAACGTTACCTTTAGATAGAGGATGTAGTAGGGGAGAGCGGGGCAAGACGGGGTGGAGGGCAAGACGGGGTTTTTGTAATTGCTAATATAGAAAATGTCGCAATCTAACGGCGAATGTTGAACTAGTAGGCTAGTGTAATGCAAGTGTCTGACAGCGCTGGCAGCCTTTTTGAGCAAACCATACGGAGTGCACGGAACAAATTGTGTTTTTCACCTACGCTGATATAATATTTCGTCAATTTTAAAAGTGAAAAGGTAAGAGAAGTAACTGTTTCTCGTACTATTAAGTATTATCATCGGATAAAGCTTTTTTTTAGGAATAAATTAATGCATGCAATAGTCTAATTGAATATATCCTTTGTGCTATAATATTACCTTAACCTAAAAATGGTTCCTGGGGCAAGACGGGGTACTTAGTGGAAGGGCAAGATGGGGTATACCCCGTCTTGCCCCATATGGAACAACACATAATGCCAGTGATCTAATTACATTGTTTACTCTCAGGAAATGGTTCGGTCATATAAAAGAAAAACAGAAAGGGGTTCATGGAGTGAAGAAGCTATGAAAAATGCTGTCATGGAAGTAATCAACGGCCGAATGGGTTATTATCGAGCAGCAACGGCATTTCAGGTGCCGCAAACAACTCTTGAACGTAAAGTAAAAAAATTCAAAGCAGGAACTAATGAAGTTGACAAAATTGAATCTTTTGATGTTAAGGGTAAACTTGGACCTTACAAAAGTGTATTTAACCCAGAAGAAGAACAAGAATTAGTTAATTATATTAAGACTATGGAAAGCCGTTTGTTTGGTTTGACTGCTAATGATGTAAAGCGGCTGGCATACCAGTTAGCTGTGAGAAATAACAAGCAGCATAATTTTAACCAGACCAAAGAATCAGCTGGAAAGGATTGGCTTAGGGGATTTTTGCTAAGAAACCCAAGTTTATCATTTAGGAAACCTGAGCAAACCTCCGCAGCTAGGGCAATGGCTTTTAACAAAATTAATATATCCAACTTCTTTGGTTTATTAGGGGAACTATACGACCAGCACCAATTTACACTAGATAGAATCTACAATTGCGATGAAAGTGGGATCTCTGCTGTTTCAAAGAACACTTCCAAGATATTGGCATCAAAAGGGAAAAAACAAGTAGGGTCATTATCATCTGACGAAAGAGGAAAAACTGTCTCTGTTGAGTTTTGCATGAGCGCTGCTGGAAGTTTTATGCCACCCATGTTAGTGTATCCTCGCCAGCGAATGAAGCCAGAACTACTCAGCAATTGTTCACCTGGAATGTGGGCGGAATGTCATGTCTCTGGTTGGATGCAAAAAAACATTTTTGAGAAATGGTTTGACAAATTCATTGAATTTTCTAAAGCAACCAAGGAGAAACCAGTTTTGTTATTGTTGGATGGACACTCAACGCATATACAGAGCTTGGCGATAATTGACAAAGCTAGAGCGAACGGAGTAATCATCCTCTGTTTCCCACCTCATTGTACTCACAAGCTTCAGCCTCTAGACGTTTCATTCATGAAGCCTCTAAGCACGTACTATGATCAAGAGTTGACAAACTGGCTAAGATCAAATCCTGGTAAAATTGTTACCATGTTTCAGATTGCTGGGATTTTGGGCAAAGCCTTTCTCAGGGCTGCCACCATGTTGACTGCCATAAATGGTTTCAAAAATACAGGAATTTGCCCTTACGAACCAAACATCTTCCCAGATTCAGTGTTTGAAGCTTCTGCCACCACAGACACTCCTTTAGCTACAAGTGAGGCTGCCAACGTTACTGTCAATAGTGACCAAGGAAAAGCTTCAGATGGCTCGCATCAGCAGGTTATACCAGAGGCAAGCAGTCCTGTCAACCATGCCGGTCCTAAAGAGCAAGATGCGCTTGCTGTATGCCTACCTGGGTGCTCACATTGGAATGATAGTAACCCCAATAACCACACCACAGAAAAACAAGCTCCCAGGAACAATAACAATCAATTAGGATCCTTTGCTGTTTCGCCTGAACAAATTGTTCCTGTTCCTCATGTCGGAAGGAAAAATATCCGAAAATCAGGCCACAAAAAAGGAAAAACTGTTATTGTAACTAGCTCCCCCTACAAAAAAGAGCTTCTGGAGAGTGCAAATAAAGTTAAGCCTGACAAAAAAAAGAACCAAGAAGGAAAGGATGTTCGTAAGAAAATTGTTAAGCAATCCCGTTTTGTTCATAAAGGAAAAAGTGGGAAAAATAAAAAACCAATGACAAACCTGCCAAAGAAGATCAAAAAAGAAAAAAACGAAGATGAAAGCACATCAGAAGAAGATGACACTGCGTGCCTGTATTGTGGCTATTTCTACTCTCAGTCAACAGAAGGATGGGTGTCATGCGTCTCTTGCAAAAAGTGGGCTCACTGTTCCTGTGCGGGAGAAGAGGACGAGGATGCCGAGGCACATCATATCTGTGAATTTTGCTTATAAAAGGACGATGATAGATGAATAATAAATCTGTAACTTTTCCATATGACAATAAACTAGACGTGTTACTAACGATTACAGTAATACGTAATAAAACTTTTGAAATTTTTTATCATATGTTAAGAAGAATTTTTTTATTTATTGAAGTTTGTTTTTTGCATTTAATATCGTTTACATAATGTCTTTTTTTATATATTAAAATAAATCTCTTATACATTTGTAAAACTGTGTTCATTTCATCATTTAAAATCGTTAACCTTTTTTAGTAATGAGTACCCCATCTTGCCCCACCTGCATACCCCATCTTGCCCTCACTGTTGGGCAAGATGGGGTACTTGGTAAACCCTGTAAAAAAATTTTTTTGTAGGTAAATACTAATATGTGTTGGGTCCAATTTTTTAAAATAAACTCTAGAAACACTGAAGTTTCAGATTTAATATGTGGTATTTTTATTGAGCCTTTCTTAATCCCATAATATGTTTTTAAGTACTTAAGTACCCCGTCTTGCCCCGCCTTCCCCTATGTCAATTTTAATGTTTATAAGATTACCAGAATGCTCACATTGTGTTTGACGGCTATGCAAATGGCCCTTCTACCAAAGATGAGACTTATCAAAGGAGAGGTGGTAGTGAGGTGGAAATGAATGTGCATTTCACCCCAGATATATTGCTTAAAATGAAGAAGAAGTCATTTCTGGCCAACACTCCTAGGATCCGAGATGATGAAACAAGAAGGTATTCACTCACTCATTTGGTGATGCTAATTATGATGTAGCAATGACTGCTTGTACAACTGCTTTGACACAGCTTGTAGTAGTTACAGGGGATGATACGGACCTTCTAATTCTGTTACAACACCACTTATCAGTCAGCAATCATGAGACCATCTATCTCCAAACTAGCACGAAGCTGATAGATATATCCATCATGAAAATGGAACTTGATCCAACATTTAGTCGCTCCCTACTCTTTATACATGCTCTGTCCGGATGTGATAACACATCCAGACCCTATGGTATAGGAAAACTTTCAGCTATGAACAAACACCATGATCTCAAGAAATTCGCTGAATTTTCCTTGACGCCGATTGTTAAGCGCGTGGAAATTTAGATGTCCGGTAGTTAAGCCATTGCAACCATATACGGTTGCAAGAATGGGTTAAATTTGAATTTTGAACGTGCTTCTAAGTTCACAGAAAAGGTAGCCTCAAGTTCCAGCTATATGCCCCCTGAACGCCTACCACCACCATCAGATGCTGCCAGATTTCATAGTTAACGGGTTTACCTCAAAGTGCAAGCATGGCTAGGCATCAAGATTGACCCGACACAGTGGGGCTGGGTTCTGTGCAATATAGGTAACGAGTCCATCTTGAAGCCACACAGAATGGATCAACCTGCAGCACCAGAGTCGCTATTGAAAATAATTAGATGCAACTGTAGTGGAATGTGTTCTAAAAATACATGTTCCTGCCGAAAAAATGGCCTTAAATGCAACTTGGCATGTGGTCAGTGTAAGGGGATCACGTACACCAATGGACAAATCCATGACTCTAGTGACACTAATGAAGTGACAGAGTAATATAATATAATTTGTAAAAATGTGACAATGCATGTATGAATTTGTTTTCAGGTTTATATATATTAAGATGCGTGTTTATTGAAATAAATTTCTAACTACTGTATACTACCATTATTAAATTCTATATGAAAATAATCCATATGCCCCGGTACCCCATCCTGCGCCATCGTCTCATGATGTCAAATAACTTTTAAGTTGCATATTTAGTTTCCTCGCTCTTATAAACATTAAAATTGACATACTACATCCTCTATCTAAAGGTAACGTTTTTCGACTTTTTGTCTCCATTGAGAGTACTTTGGTGGCCATTTTGTGACTTCAAATTAGATTAAATCATAGTTTATGTTGCATATATGGTTTTTTCACCCTTATAAACATTAAAATCGATATAGTACATCATATATCAAAAAGTAAGTTTTTTTCAATTTTTTCTCCATGAACGTATTTTGGCGGCCATTTTGTGGCGTCAAATGAGGTCAAATCACAGTTTACGTTGCATATTTATCTTCCCCACCCCCAAAAACATTAAAATCGATATACTACACCCTATATCTCGCAATAAAGTTTTTAACTGATTTTTTCTGCGAGCACTTATTACTTTGATTTAAATACCCTATTATCCGGTACTTGCCCAAGTCAGATTTCGGTCGACTTTTTTTTGTGCTATGTAGAGGTATAAAAGTAATGAAATCCGTTGAGAAACCTTTTGAAACAATTTTGTTGAACCTCCACTGTTCAATGACTGGACTATGAATAGTGATTGCATCCTCGCATTAATCAATCAAATGTAACTTTTTTTTCTGACGATATATTACAAATTGACGCAAATATTGTCAATTTCCCATTTGTTAAAGGGAGAGTAGACCCCCATAAAACAAGCAAAGCGGAAGCCTTCATGAAAAAATTCAGTTTAAAAGATGTAGGCCAAGATGGAGACACTTATTGTTTGCCCCGTAGTATTTGCTATTGCGTGGATAACAATTTAAAAACACTAGGAAAGGCTGCTAAGCAGCTTTGTATACTTGCAAAGGTAAATATGAGCGCATCAAATGGATGCACCATATTAGATTTATATGAATTTCAGAAATATTTAAAAGATTACCAAATAGTTGTCTTTGATAACATACAAGATCCAAAATCTATTATATTTAAATTACCATTTGAACTTACTTCTGAAATAAAAAAAAATTATTTATATTATTCGCAAATACAAAATCATTACTAGGTCATAACATCACCCACAGGATTCTTTAATAAGAATTTCTCCTGCATTTATTGTGATTACGTGTCTAATTACAGATTTCATAAATGTTCCAGGAAATGCCCTATTGCTTATCCTACCCTCCTTGTAATTTCTGTTCTACAGCAAAATACTGTAAGGAATGTAACCGCTCTTTTAAAGGCGAAGACTGCTTCAGTCAACATTTGCAAAATAAAATTCATAAAAATACCGTTTGCAAGACTTTACAAATATGTAAAAAATGTAACATCGTTTACTTGTAGACGCGTACGGTGAACATGTATTTTCTGACGGTATGTGCATTGTGCACTCTGCAGAAGATGGTTCAGACAATTTAAAGAAGGTATTTTTGATGTTGAAGACGCTGGACGTAGACGGTAGAAGGTAGACCGAAAAAGTTTCAAGATGCACAATTGAAAGCATACTCGATGAGGATCCATGCCAGACTCAAAGAGAATTAGCAGAAGCATTAAATGTGTATGTGGAACGATCAACAGTTGGAAAACGTTTGCAAGCGATTGGATTTGTTCAAAAATTGAGTAATTGGGTCCCACATGACTTAACTGAAAGGCAAAAAGAAAATCGAAAAACAATTTGTGAAGTGCTGCTACAAAGACAACAAAGAAAAGGTTTTTTTACACAGAATTGTTACTGGTGATGAAAAGTGGATTTTCTATGAGAATCCTAAACGGAAAAAAGCTTGGGTATTGTCAGGTCAACGTGGTCCATTGCAGCCAAAGCGGAATATTCATGGTGATAATGTTATGCTGTGCATATGGTGGGATATGAAAGGTGTTGTGTGCCATGAGTTGCTGAAACCTTCAGAAACTGTTACTGGCGATGTCTACAAACGACAACTAATAACTTTAAAGCGCGCAATTACAGAAAAACGGCCTAAATGGGAGAATCGACACGACAAGCTGATTCTGCAACATGACAACGCTAGACCACACATTGCTCAACCAGTTCAAACGTACTTAGAAGGGCAAAACTGGGAAGTTCTTCCCCACCCTCCGTATTCGCCAGACATTGCCCCCTCAGACTATACTATCTGTTCTGATCGAGGCAGTCAGCCCTTAGTGGAAAACGGTTTCATTATTCTGAAGGTATTGAAAATTGGCTACATAACTGGATCGCTTCCAAGGACGAGGATTTCTTCAGAGATGGAATTCGCAAACTGACCGAAAGATGGACAAACGTCGTAGCTTCCGATGGAGACTACATTGCTTAACGTAAAAATATGTAGATAAACCTTAAGAAGTTTAAAAATACAACCTCCCGCCCTCAACCACTTTTAGGCCACCCCAATAATTTTTAAAAGACGGCGCTCATGACTTACAGAGTTCTAATCTGTAGTCGAATCCCAGAAATACGCAGAGATCTAATCTGCAAAACATAAAAACAGAGTTATACCCTGGGCACACGAGAGCACTTAAGTGGGTTAATGACGTCATTATGACGTAGCGCCTTGTAAATTTTCCATAAGAACTCGACATCGAAACCTACCTCCTGGAACCCGGGTTAAACTCGACAGACTGCTACCAGCGCCGTAAGTTCCACATGGTAAAAAGTCTTTGTACTAAAAAGTAATCAGATGTGAAATGTTATTTTGTTGTTTTCCTAGATGTTTTCCTGTTATCGTTACTTTACAGCAAATTTAAATTGAGTAAACACATCAACTAGTGAGTAAACACATCTCTAGCTCATCGCAAGAAACTCACTTTCAACGCTGTTGCGAATCCATTTTTATGTTTACTTTTCGCCAAATGCTATCAGATACGTCAACCCCGAACGTTCGGCGGCACACGACACTTAACCCACTTTACGTGACGTCATTAACCCACTTAAGTGCTCTCGTTTGCCCGGGGTATTATACTCTGTAACAATCCAACAAAACCCCTCAAGAGTTATAAGGTTCCCTCAAATTCCGTTAGAGTTCTAATTTAATCCGCAAACCCTTAGAGTATTAATCTAAGGTACAATTTTAACTTATAAAAATCTAAGAAAACGCAGAGTTATAATCTGTAACCAAATTCAGGGTATTAATCTGAGTAAAAACAAGTATGCTGCCAGAGTACTAATCTGGTAAAACCATTTTAGATTCCAGGAAAACAGAATACATTCCAACAAAACCAATAGAACAACAAATACAACAACCACCAAAATTGGAGACAACATATTAATTAGGTACTTTAAATGCAATTTAATGCTAATTAAATTAAACAGATTCCAGGGAGCACGATGTGCCTCAAATGCACAAAATAAAAACCTGGCTGGAAAAAAAATTTTTCCCACAAACGTTGGTAGAAATTAAGTGGAAAAGTTATTTCCATTTAAGAAGAGAGGACGTTCTGGATCTTTCGGTAAACATCTCTAATGAGTGGTCCACATTAAAACAGAGAATAGGTTCATTACTGGTAAGTATCACTCCATTTAAATCGTATTCCGACAAAGGCTTTCAATACTTCAAAGTAATTGAAAATTTTAGATCGAACTGGACTTTGATTGTTTATATTCAGGAAAAAGCGTTCTCATTTTTGAAAAGGGGGAAAAATTCACCACTGAAATTGAAAAAATTTTCAGACGAGAACTGAAAGATCCTAATAGTATAGGAAATTTCGTTGTGGAGAAGAAAAAAACTTTTAGAAAGCTGATTTCTTCTGTTATATGCTCGTCGGTACCTCCCAACTCACCTCAGAAAAATCCCCTCAAATCCCCCTTGGGGAACATGCCTAAATTTGGAAAAAATGTCCGCCATCTTGGAAATTCTGAAAAATCGCTATAACTTCGGAATGGTTGATCGCACTGACTCGTGGTTTGCATAGAATTGATGAGAAACAGATAAGCAACAATAATAGACCCCGATCTAACAATAAAATGCCTTTTTTTTTTCTTTTTTTTTTAACAAATGTTCAAAATGTGTACTTGTTACGTAAATATGTGTGAATTGGTTAACGTACCATTTGGATCTCTTTTTTTACCAACTAAAGTACACTATGTTATCAAATACTACAGTTCTGAATCATTTTGTTTTCGTTGCACGGTCGCCCACTTGCAGCCCCTGAATCACTACCAGGCATGCTTGAACCAACGACAGCGAAGGCTGCAGCATCGCAGTTTTTGTGGTACTGACCATCTGCAGCTACAAGGTCACACTTAATATTGATCCTGTTCAAGACAACTCGACCCCAGTCATCATTCCGCTGTTGACATATTGATGGTATGGTATCCATTTTCTTCAGTGTTGCAACTTGACAAAGGCGAGGATACCTTTCAGGGTGTTTTTTCATCCTCTCGCGGTCAATGGTTTTACCACAATACCCTCAAAATCCCTCATGTTTTGAAATCAAAAAGATCTATTGACTTTCTTAAAAACACTTGTGGCTCTTTATCTATCATTCCACTGGCTTGGTTTGGATGATTGGTATACTTCTTCCTGCACTGGAAGTGCACCTATACCCCTTAATTAAATCTACTATTCCATCATTCTGTTGACTGCTTATTTTATTTATGGTATTCAATCCTTTCTTAAGACTATCAGTAGGGTATTTCTCCAACTCTTCAGTGTAAAAATACAGCCAAACCGACTCGCTTCCATTCTCTCTTACGTTCCAGTGCTACTTTTAAATACTCTTCTATGCTTCACCATTCACTTAATATGACAGAAGCGATAATACACAGTTATAACCACGTACGCAGACACAACACACACTTAAAATCATAAGAATAAGCTTTAAGCTCTCAACCGGCAAACACGTGACGCCGGCGCTAAAGGTGCTAAAGGATTATGTTCTCCATACAGATTTCCAGGCTCTATTCTCGGTGCCGTGTATTTTTTAATTTACAGTCTGTTTTTTTCATTCTTTTTTTTCTTTTATTTCATACTAGCAGGTGTCTACCCGGCTTCACCCGAGGCGGTGAAAATTTCGTTGTTTGGGTTACAATAGTTTTTTCAATGGAGGGTAGTTTTGGGGGGTTGAATTAGGATAACGGTTGGTAGCTGTCATTGAGCTTTTATCTAACCAAGAAGGCGAAATACCTATTTTATTAAATGTTTTACTTAAAAAATGGCGGATTTTCATAGAAACTTTTATCCCCTATTTTACCCCGTCAGTCATGGGGAGTTTTTATTTTTACAAAACATATTTTAACGCCATTGGTAAAACATTTAAAACACGCGCATAGCGAAAATATTTAAATATAGAAACAAAAAGCTGAGAACTTAAAAAGAAAAATGTAAACAAATTTTACCATGCGCATCATCATAATGGTATACCATATAATTATTTATCTGGGATAATAGTCAGTTGCGCATGGTGAAATAATTTATGCAAAATATACATGTATATAAAAGTCTAAAATTAGAACCTTTTTAAAAGAAAAACTTTACACCATACTTCTAACTTTCGAAAGTCAGAACCGAACATCTAATATACTTTCAAATTGCCCATTTCTTAGATAATTGCAAAGATGGTAAATTTAATAATTTTAAGAAATTTTTTACTGGAGCTATATATTAACAGAATTGTTTACTGATAAAATGTAGCCTGTAGTTCAAGTTGGAAATATATAAAATCATGTAGAAACTTTCATGAAAATCGATCTAGCCGTTTTCCAGTGATGCTCGGACAAACTAATTTCCCATTACAGTTATATTCATATAGATATGTTTAAGTTTTTTTTCCTTATGGTATGATGCATGATCTTATTTTGCTTTGATTGTATATAATATTTATTTGCTTAGTTTAACAGATGTTTTTTCCTCCATTTCATTAAATTCTTTTATTATCTTAGCTCACTGCTCAGTGATTACTGTCGCAGTGTCGCGGCATTTCACGCACAAGCCTAGCTTATGTGATTTTTTTAATTAAATCGGCATATTTATATTTGCATTATACATTTATATTTTAAATACTGTCAACGTTATAGTCCAAATAAAGAATTGAATTTGAATTTGAAACTTGTATATGGCGCCAAAGGCGTTCGGACACGCACCGTCAGGGAATTAATAATTAAATTTTTTTTTTAATCTGTGCCCCCATGTGATTCAGAACTGTATTATTCGATAACATAGTGTACTTTAGTTGGTAAAAAAAAGAGATCCAAATGGTACGTTAACCAATTCACACATATTTACGTAACAAGTAGGTACACATTTTGAACATTTGTTAAAAAAAAAAAGAAAAAAAAGGCCATTTTATTGTTAGATCGGGGTCTATTATTGTTGCTTATCTGTTTCTCATCAATTCTACGCAAACCACGAGTCAGTGCGATCAACCATTCCGAAGTTATAGCGATTTTTCAGAATTTCCAAGATGGCGGACATTTTTTCCAAATTTAGGCATGTTCCCCAAGGGGGATTTGAGGGGATTTTTCTGAGGTGAGTTGGGAGGTACCAACGAACATATAACAGAAGAAACTAGCTTTCTAAAAATTATTTCCGTCAACAGCCAAAATTTAGCGTAATTTTCCTATACTATAAAGGCAAGGCAAGGTGGTGACCCACCCAATCTAAGTTAAACAGAAAGTGCAGTTGTAATAATATACAAAATGAACCGCGTCAGAAAAATTTTAAGAAAAAAATGTTGCTATAGAGGTTGCTCCCATAGCATTACAGACAGACCAAGGATAACAACATGTTATGCTTTTCCAAAGACTGACGATCCGAGATATAAGGTCGGGATGTCCTCCTCCTCCTGTTCAAGTGAAATGGTCAAAAAATACTTTTGCTCGAACCATTTGTGCAAGGAGGATATACTAACGAGTTACAGACGGAAAATGTTGAAGGGTTATGCACTTCCCATTCCAGCGGTAGAAGAACTAAGTCAGCATTTGAACGGGCATAATTATTATGCAGCCGTGCTGAATGTGGTGGTGGAACAGCAATTTCAGTGCAAAGGCAGTGCAAAGGCAAAAATTGTTGCTTTGCAATTCTTGATGGAGTTATTGGGCACCTGGATAAGGAAAAAATAAACATAAGTTTAGAACAAAATGATTTGCTCTTGGAAATTATTTTAGAGTGGTGTGCAGAATTTGAAATAGGCTTAGAGGAGCCAATTATTCAAAAAATTTTAAAAGTTTTTTCAAAAATGGTAGAAACAAGCCTCCCAAGTAAAAATGTAGTCGGTGCAACACCTACGACTTCCGCTTCATCTGTTAATCGAGAACTCCAAACTGGACGCGGTTTACAAGAAAAATTTGAAATAATTTCAAAAAAGGTAACTGTTTAGTGCACACATGCACTAAAAACCTAACAATTGTGAATAACTCAATTGGGCATGATCGACCAACTGCAACTCGTGGAAAAAGTATAAAAGCCGCAGCGTCTTCTATTCTAAATTCTGAGTCTTGATCAGAACATTCCTCTAGTTTCATTCTGAGTCTTGATCAGAACATTCCTCTAGTTTCATTCTGAGTCTTGATCAGAATATTTCCTCTATAGTTCATTCTGAGTCTTGATCAGAATAGTCCTGCTACTTAATTCTGAGTCTTGATCAGAATATTTCCTCTATTCAATTCTGAGTTTCGATCAGAATATTCCTGCTATTTAATTTGAGTCTTGATCAAATTAATTAGTTTCTTTCCACTTACACTAGGTATTGACTAGTTGAGCTAATTATTTCCGCAATTGATTAATTATAATTTCGATTTAATCGATAAAATTCCTACTTGTTTGAGTTCTGATCAAACAAGGCATTTCCCGTTATTTGCTTGTGTCACGAACAAGAAAATAACTTCCATCACTCGTTTGGGTACTGACCAAACAATTAACCACATTTCAGTATCTCCATTTCATCAGTGCAACCGGCATCTCAACCGTAAGTACAGTTTTCAATTACCCGTTCGAAACAATCGTCTGGAATAAAGAATATACCACTTGATTGAAGCCAAGTTAAGAACAAGATTAAATCTTCACCTGCTAATTTACAAAGCAGGACAGAACTTCTAGGTAATTAATTATTATCACATCGATATAAGTCTTCGCGGTAGTTAGTATTACAATTTACAGAAAACTGATATAACACCGGCACCCTCTTAAATTTTTTTAATTGTTCATTCACTCACACTCGTGAGATGGGATCGAACAGTAACACTTTTTAAAGAATTTAACGTCAAAGGGGTTAAAATGGTTTTTCGTTTAAATGAAATAAAAAATTCTGACGAAATCATTTTACAAGGCATTCGAAATACCTTCAGCGAAATTATAAACAAAATCACTGAAAATTCTGTCGATAGTACCAAAATTTCGTTCTCAATATCCAATTCGCCATATGTTAAACCTATTTGGTCCGGCTTAGAAGATGTTACTCTACTGATAGTCCGGTCATTAAAGAGAAATATATAGTGTATAATAATATATAAACATTAAAATTGACATACTACATCCTCTATCTAAAGGTAACGTTTTTTGACTTTTTGTCTTCATTGAGCGTACTTTGGTGGCCATTTTGTGACTTCAAATTAGATTAAATCATAGTTTATGTTGCATATATGGTTTTTTCACCCTTATAAACATTAAAATCGATATACTACATCATATACATATCTAAAAGTACATACTACATCATATATCAAAAAGTAATTTTTTTTCAATTTTTTCTCCATGAACGTATTTTGGTGGCCATTTTGTGGCGTCAAATGAGGTCAAATCACAGTTTACGTTGCATATTTATCTTCCCCACCCCCAAAAACATTAAAATCGATATACTACACCCTATATCTCGCAATAAAGTTTTTAACTGATTTTTTCTGCGAGCACTTATTACTTTGATTTAAATACCCTATTATCCGGTACTTGCCCAAGTCAGATTTCGGTCGACTTTTTTTTGTGTTATGTAGAGGTATAAAAGTAATGAAATCCGTTGAGAAACCTTTTGAAACAATTTTGTTGAACCTCCACTGTTCAATGACTGGACTATGAATAGTGATTACATCCTCGCATTAATCAATCAAATGTAACTTTTTTTTCTGACGATATATTACAAATTGACGCGAATATTGTCAATTTCCCATTTGGTAAAGGGAGAGTAGACCCCCATAAAACAAGCAAAGCGGAAGCCTTCATGAAAAAATTCAGTTTAAAAGATGTAGGCCAAGATGGAGACACTTATTGTTTGCCCCGTAGTATTTGCTATTGCGTGGATAACAATTTAAAAACACTAGGAAAGGCTGCTAAGCAGCTTTGTATACTTGCAAAGGTAAATATGAGCGCATCAAATGGATGCACCATATTAGATTTATATGAATTTCAGAAATATTTAAAAGATTACCAAATAGTTGTCTTTGATAACATACAAGATCCAAAATCTATTATATTTAAATTACCATTTGAACTTACTTCTGAAATAAAAAAAAATTATTTATATTATTCGCAAATACAAAATCATTACTAGGTCATAACATCACCCACAGGATTCTTTAATAAGAATTTCTCCTGCATTTATTGTGATTACGTGTCTAATTACAGATTTCATAAATGTTCCAGGAAATGCCCTATTGCTTATCCTACCCTCCTTGTAATTTCTGTTCTACAGCAAAATACTGTAAGGAATGTAACCGCTCTTTTAAAGGCGAAGACTGCTTCAGTCAACATTTGCAAAATAAAATTCATAAAAATACCGTTTGCAAGACTTTACAAATATGTAAAAAATGTAACATCGTTTACTTGTAGACGCGTACGGTGAACATGTATTTTCTGACGGTATGTGCATTGTGCACTCTGCAGAAGATGGTTCAGACAATTTAAAGAAGGTATTTTTGATGTTGAAGACGCTGGACGTAGACGGTAGAAGGTAGACCGAAAAAGTTTCAAGATGCACAATTGAAAGCATACTCGATGAGGATCCATGCCAGACTCAAAGAGAATTAGCAGAAGCATTAAATGTGTATGTGGAACGATCAACAGTTGGAAAACGTTTGCAAGCGATTGGATTTGTTCAAAAATTGAGTAATTGGGTCCCACATGACTTAACTGAAAGGCAAAAAGAAAATCGAAAAACAATTTGTGAAGTGCTGCTACAAAGACAACAAAGAAAAGGTTTTTTTACACAGAATTGTTACTGGTGATGAAAAGTGGATTTTCTATGAGAATCCTAAACGGAAAAAAGCTTGGGTATTGTCAGGTCAACGTGGTCCATTGCAGCCAAAGCGGAATATTCATGGTGATAATGTTATGCTGTGCATATGGTGGGATATGAAAGGTGTTGTGTGCCATGAGTTGCTGAAACCTTCAGAAACTGTTACTGGCGATGTCTACAAACGACAACTAATAACTTTAAAGCGCGCAATTACAGAAAAACGGCCTAAATGGGAGAATCGACACGACAAGCTGATTCTGCAACATGACAACGCTAGACCACACATTGCTCAACCAGTTCAAACGTACTTAGAAGGGCAAAACTGGGAAGTTCTTCCCCACCCTCCGTATTCGCCAGACATTGCCCCCTCAGACTATACTATCTGTTCTGATCGAGGCAGTCAGCCCTTAGTGGAAAACGGTTTCATTATTCTGAAGGTATTGAAAATTGGCTACATAACTGGATCGCTTCCAAGGACGAGGATTTCTTCAGAGATGGAATTCGCAAACTGACCGAAAGATGGACAAACGTCGTAGCTTCCGATGGAGACTACATTGCTTAACGTAAAAATATGTAGATAAACCTTAAGAAGTTTAAAAATACAACCTCCCGCCCTCAACCACTTTTAGGCCACCCCAATAATTTTTAAAAGACGGCGCTCATGACTTACAGAGTTCTAATCTGTAGTCGAATCCCAGAAATACGCAGAGATCTAATCTGCAAAACATAAAAACAGAGTTATACCCTGGGCACACGAGAGCACTTAAGTGGGTTAATGACGTCATTATGACGTAGCCCTTGTAAATTTTCCATAAGAACTCGACATCGAAACCTACCTCCTGGAACCCGGGTTAAACTCGACAGACTGCTACCAGCGCCGTAAGTTCCACATGGTAAAAAGTCTTTGTACTAAAAAGTAATCAGATGTGAAATGTTATTTTGTTGTTTTCCTAGATGTTTTCCTGTTATCGTTATACGGCGTTTACACCGACGAGGTTACGTCGCTTTTCGAGGTTTCGGGGGTAACCAGGTACTTAATCACGAGATTTCCCATACAAATCGTAACCTCCTCGCTCACCAGATTAGAATGAAACCTCGCACTTAATCTCCTCAATTCAATGCACGAACCCGGACCCGAACGATTCAGCGCAATTCAGCAAACAGCTGTTAGATAAATCGGACTTTTGTGACTGCTGTCAAGATTTGAAATTCAAGATTAAAGACAGTTTGCTGCGTACATAGTTGATATTTACATATTTTTTCGTGAACATGGAAAGTTTGAAGCAGAAAAGAAAGAAAAAAGCTATTATTTCTGTCTTGCTGTCAAATATAGTAAACAAAGGTGACATGCAAATGTCAGAGTTAAGCTTGTCACTGGTGGTGTAAACACTTTGAGATTAACTTAATCTAACCTCGAGTTAATCTCCAGTGTAAACGCCCTATTACTTTACAGCAAATTTAAATTGAGTAAACACATCAACTAGTGAGTAAACACATCTCTAGCTCATCGCAAGAAACTCACTTTCAACGCTGTTGCGAATCCATTTTTATGTTTACTTTTCGCCAAATGCTATCAGATACGTCAACCCCGAACGTTCGGCGGCACACGACACTTAACCCACTTTACGTGACGTCATTAACCCACTTAAGTGCTCTCGTTTGCCCGGGGTATTATACTCTGTAACAATCCAACAAAACCCCTCAAGAGTTATAAGGTTCCCTCAAATTCCGTTAGAGTTCTAATTTAATCCGCAAACCCTTAGAGTATTAATCTAAGGTACAATTTTAACTTATAAAAATCTAAGAAAACGCAGAGTTATAATCTGTAACCAAATTCAGGGTATTAATCTGAGTAAAAACAAGTATGCTGCCAGAGTACTAATCTGGTAAAACCATTTTAGATTCCAGGAAAACAGAATACATTCCAACAAAACCAATAGAACAACAAATACAACAACCACCAAAATTGGAGACAACATATTAATTAGGTACTTTAAATGCAATTTAATGCTAATTAAATTAAACAGATTCCAGGGAGCACGATGTGCCTCAAATGCACAAAATAAAAACCTGGCTGGAAAAAAAATTTTTCCCACAAACGTTGGTAGAAATTAAGTGGAAAAGTTATTTCCATTTAAGAAGAGAGGACGTTCTGGATCTTTCGGTAAACATCTCTAATGAGTGGTCCACATTAAAACAGAGAATAGGTTCATTACTGGTAAGTATCACTCCATTTAAATCGTATTCCGACAAAGGCTTTCAATACTTCAAAGTAATTGAAAATTTTAGATCGAACTGGACTTTGATTGTTTATATTCAGGAAAAAGCGTTCTCATTTTTGAAAAGGGGGAAAAATTCACCACTGAAATTGAAAAAATTTTCAGACGAGAACTGAAAGATCCAAAAGGCAAGGATCTTTTAGACAAGGTAAATGAAAATTACACAAAAGGTGAGATTCATACTGAGGAAACTTAATTTTTTAAATATTGTACTACTATTGTATATTGTACATGGGTTTTTTTTTCTTTCCAGATTACAAAAATTATATTCTGTTCCCGTTCTTTCTCATTCCAAAAATCAAAAAGCTAGCTCTCAAGCCTGTGAAAAAAAAACAAATATTGGAAGCCAACAATTTGCGATGCTCAAGAGAATCGTGTTATACAATTGTCTCGGTAATTTGGCTTAGTATAACTTATCATTATCACATGTAAGTACTGAATTTTCAATATTGTCAGGATTCGACCCAAATATCCGGATTTTGTCTAAAACGGAAGGAATTATGCCGAAAGAGAGAAACGAAACTCCAATAATTTATGATCGTCGTTGGAAAAGACGTTAACGTAACTGAATTCTACACTTACTTCAACGACACTTTATATGATGCAACGAGTTTTCTAAAAGCATTGACATGCTCAATGCTTTTTATTTAGAGCAATCAAGTGATTGCTCTAAAGATCTCAAAGCATTACTTAATGAACTTAAATAATTAATTTTTCAGAATGCATTCACGTTCGGCTCAGAACGTCACTCGTCACGTTTACTCGTCAAGAAAAAAAAGAAGAAGTCTAATAAGGTATACTTTAATGAAGATGACCACGAGAAGGAGGAGGAAGTTGCCATTTTCGAACAGCCAATGGATCCAGTGCACCAGCTGTAAGTGCTGGGCTCATCAGAAATTCGTACAAAATAAAGTCAATGAACTATTTTTTGGAATGCCTCAATTGTGCTATCCCTTCGGACAGTTGGACTTACACAGTGATTAACCTTCGAAGTAACAAAATTTACAATATCCAAAGTATTCACTCAAAATTATTCACTCAGTATGTTCTAATTCAAAATTTTCATGTATCATTGTGTAAATTCTGTTGTTTTATTTTGATTTCCTACATTTGTGTCAATTTTACTTCTGAAAATGTCACTTGGGCCAATGTACCCCTAATTCGTGGCAAGTTGGCAAATTTCGAAAATTCTTTTTTCATAATTTTTTACAAGGTAGTTTTCAAGGTTTAGAAGTGATGTACTGATTCTGTAAGAATGTCCTAACATATTACAATATAAAGTGTTTTGAAAATACTTATGAAAATTTAAAAAAAAAATAAAATGTAAGAACTGTATTGTTGTCCAATATAAAATTTTGAAATTTGTCATCGATACATTTATTACCTTTCTTTGAATGCGGTTGTACCTTAATTACCAATGACAGATTGTTCGAATCGACTTGTTTTGTTTTTTTTTTTTTTTTGCTAGCAAGAAAATACTATTGTGTACCAAAATAAATAAAAAAAAAACTTGTCTCCGCAGAGTATTTTTTTTTTTCATAAATTTTATTTCTGAAAAAAACATCAAATTTCCATTTTCCTGTGAATTAAAGGTAAATTAAATGTCTAACAATTTCCGAAGAGAACAGTTGTGATATACAGGATTTATGAAAAGTTATCGACGATTTTGTACCTTCAAGCAAAAAACTCGAATTTATAAACGACCTCTAGCGTGGAAACTAAGCTCTACTCAGCGAAGTGCCCATATAAAATTTTTTCATGAAAAATTCCAAGGAATCGCGCGGCACCAATATTTGCAAGTTGAATAGAATCACCCTGTATAAAAATATTTTTACAAAAAATCAAAATTAAGTAGCTCATTTGAAAGTTGTACATACTTTTCACACAAACAATACATTTATTTTTTGTGACAAGTCGTGTTCACAAATATTTCAAAATATATCTGCATACAAAAGCCATTTACAAAAGAAACAAATTCGTTGCAGAAAAGTATGACGATGTACAAAATGAAGAAAATAAGGATTGCTTGGAAAATGTTCAAAGCGAGCTTTCGATAAATCATTCAGAAAACTTGTCACCAGAGATGGGAAATTACACGTAGACAATGTAGACTACTAGTCGACAATGTATACAACTGTAATATTGTAATAATTATATCTGTCAGTTGTCACTTTCTCAGTAATTTTTAAGCAACTCTTTGGATAAACATCTGAAAAATTTCATGATAATTTAGAAAAGAGGAAGAAGATGGTCTTTAATGTGTATGCTTTAGCACCATATTATTTGCACCCGTATTATGATAATTCATATCTTCAAAGCGAACATATGCAAGAAATAAATCACTTTTTGCTCAAGCACTTGAATTCAAAAGGGCTTGAGGAATGTGATGCTTACAAAAATTCTACTGGATTTTTCAAAGATTTATATAATAAAGAAGAAATGAAACCAATGGTGTTCTGGGGCATCCTCATTAGCTAAGCGATTACTGAACTTACCTGCTTCTACAGCTCAAATTAAGAGAATGTTTTCACATTGGGCTCATATCCATTCCCCAATACGAAACAGACTAACTTTCGAGCGTTCTAAAAAACTTTTGAATATTTATTACACGTTTCGATTAGCTGATACAGAGTGTTATGTAGACGATGAAATCGAAGATTGAGTGAAATATTTAGAAAATGTGAAATAAATATAAAGAATTGTTCTTCAAGAAAGAGTTTTTGAATAAAGAAAAATATATCAATGCAGTTTCACTTATTTATTACCATGCTTTCCTAAGAATTTACTGAAACATTTGACACTTCAAACTATTTAGACAAGAATATTTTAGTTGCGCTATGAAGCACATGCTTGCAGATTTTCGAATAGCGGCAGCGTTGATTAATGTATTTCATGCATTAACACATAATAACAACAATGCATCTACTATTGTTAATATGATACAGGAAAGACTTCACACCGAAAATATTTTGGCCCAATATGTAATAAACAACAATCTCAACCGACAACGTGCAACATTCCAAAGTATTTCAGGCGAACTACCATCATTAGAGGACTTTCCACGTTTAACTGAAGACGAGTTGGTTTCCTTGGCTTTAGGATCATACCTGATAAAACTTGCTAGAAGTTATTACAGTGAACATCATCGCGGTGGAGTTTACTTGGTAGAAGTCTTCAGAGAGTCACAACCCTTAACTAACCGACTAAGCAGGTACAACATTCCTGAAGAAAACTTGTGGCTGTTAAGGGGTAGAATACAATCTAGGCACTCGATCTCGGACTTACTATTCCTATATTGTAGTAAATCCACAGAAATGCGGAATAGAATTTGTTGGGCATTATTACTGCTCATGCAAATGTGGAAAGCGTACTTTGGGATGTTGCGCGCATTTCATGTCTACAATTTGGTATCTTGCTTGGGCTAGGTACGAAAATATTACTCATCCAGCAGAACTTTTAGACATCGTAATAGTAGATGAAGATTAGAACCGTTGCCTTATAAATTATAGTTATTTAAGCATAAATAAGGATATCTTATGTAATCGTAAACTTTTTCTCTAACTTTCAAGTAATTTTAATTTTTAATTAATATACATTTATGTTTCAAACTTAAATATTTAAATAAATGTATTATTTAGTATTCTATAATGTAGGAAAATGAAATTTTATATACCCTCCTGAAAGGGCCGGTTTCTGGAACAAATAAATTCAAGGAGCTTCTCTCCAAGTATTCCCCATAATAAATAAATAAAATATACAATGTATATAGGTATGTTAATAATGAAGATATTTATATAAATAAAATACATTTAGTCTTATAAAAGCTGCTTTTTAATTATTTCATGTAGTTAAACTCATGTTGTATGAAGACATACAGTAGCGGACAAAAACTGGAAACATTTTGCATGTAAATTTTGCAACCCCGCTATAAGCTTGGCTGTTTCATATTCCTCAGAACTGAATACACCTACATATAATGCAATCCATCCTTCACTCATTTAAAATACAGGTTTTTGATCTTACGCGAAAGAGACAGCATCACAAAGAGAGATAGGTATACACAGCAGTTTTTTCCGCGACATAAATGTGGAAACATTTGCTTAGTTGGACAGCAATCAGGAAGGAGTGAAGTAAATTAATAGTTTTTTTTTCACTTATTTCGTATTTCGTGTTTTTTGATATGACACCACGTAAAAGAACAGCTTCCCCTGTTGAACAACTTATTGTTCGACTCCGTGACCACGAAAATTTTTCCTTCGCCGAAATTGGCCGACAGGTTCAAATGGGTAGAGCGGCGGTTTCAAAAGTTTACCATCGCGCGAAAAACCCACCGGTTCTAAAAAAAACGTGGAAGACCCCGAAAGACGGATGAACGGTAAATTTCGCTTTTTTTGTTTCGATTTTTTTATTTACGCGAGGAACAATGTTCGCAGAGCGGATCGAAAACTTGTATTGGAGTCGAAAAAGGATCCAAAACTCACGGCTCCGGAGGTTATGGTTGCTGCAGGTATTGAAGGAGTTAGCACCCGAACTGTACAGCGTCGTCTAGCCGAAAAAGGTCTTCATGGGAGGATTGCTGCTAAAAAACCTTATGTGTCTAAAGCAAACCAGAAAAAACGCATTGCTTTTGCCAAAGATCATTTGAACTGGACTATGGAGCAATGGGGAAAAGTGTTATGGACTGACGAGACCAAGTTCAATTTGGTAAATAGCGACGGAATCCGTTATATTAGACGTCCTGTCAACAAAAGATTTGATCCTCGCTATACAGTTGGCACTGTAAAACACTCAGGAGGAAATATTATGGTGTGGGGAGCCTTTAGTCGTTCAAGTGTTGGGCCTTTATTTCGAATAGTTGGTAATATGGACCAAATACAATACCGCGAAATAATGCAAAATATAATGCTCCCTTACGCTACTGAAAATATGGAAGAATCATGGATCTTCCAACAGGATAACGATCCGAAGCATACGGCTAAATCCGTAAAAAAATGGTTTTCGGACAACAATATCCGAGTTATGGACTGGCCTTCTCAGTCGCCAGACCTCAATCCGATAGAAAACTTGTGGGAAGAGGTCGACAGGAAGCTCAAACGCAAGATTTTCAAAAAGCCTGAACAACTCTTCGAAGCAATTAAGGAAGAATGGAATCAAATTCCGGTGGCCTTATTACAAACGTTAGTGGATTCAATGCCACGCGATGTAGGGCAGTAATTGCCGCTAAAGGGGCCCCAACAAAATATTAATAAAATACTTTTTATATCGTAAAACAAAATAAATAAATAAGTTGTTTACAAATAAAATTTCGTAATATTTAGTTTACAAAAAATTAATGTTTCCAGATTGATGTGGCGGAAAAACCTGCTGTGTATACCTATCTCTCTTTGCGAAGCTGTCTTTTTCGCGTAAGATCAAAAACCTGTATTTTAAATGAGTGAAGGATGGATTGCATTATATGTAGGTTCTGAGGAATATGAAACAGCCAAGCTTATAGCGGGGTTGCAAAATTTACATGCAAAATGTTTCCAGATTTTTGTCCGCTACTGTAAATAAATCGTCCTTACGTACCTACATACATAAAATATACATGGTAGAGTTTAACCTTTGTTTCTTTAAGAATACTGTTATAAGACTATTGAAAATCGTATCGTTGCAACTTTTATACCTCATTAAGTTGATTTATGTGTGACAAGTATATTTCTCTTCTTACATTTTGACTTTCTTCCATTTTTAATATTGGAAAAACAATGCTTTCCTAAAAATAATCTTCACTTTGACCTCAAGGTCAAACGCCAAGGTCACCATCAGGTGTTCCTCTTGAAACCCTACAAGTTTTGTATTCAACATATTTCGCTATCTCGCTACCCTAACGAAATAACTGGGAATATATAGATTAAACTGAATCACCCTGTATTATTCACGATATCTTAAAACTAGCTTACTACAACTTGATGTGCGTCATTATTTGAATATGTATTGTTGTTCTCTAAGCATTTAGACATGTTTTAAATGTGGAAACTCCTGGACCACATACAGTGGTGGCCACGAATTTAGCACACATCATGTTCGTTTTCATATTTTAAATTTTTTTCGCATTTCGATTTATAAGTAACAGTGTATTCCTATACAAAAGATGATTCTAGACAAGCAAAGCAAATTCCGGTATTCTAACGGTTCCGTTCTGTCAATATTCGTGAAACAGTGTGATTAGTTGTGAGTCGAGTGTTTTTGCTCCTGGACACGAAATTAGCACATATTCAATTTTCAGCTATCTTTGTATCTTTTTCAGAAAAATTTAGTTAAATATTAAGGTAATTAAGCTTTTCCAAGATTTTAGTCTAAATTTAAAAGAAAAAATAAAATAAATCGTGCAATTAGGAATGGCTAAAGGGCGCTGGTGTTCTGAGGAAAAAAGATCACTAATTTTGGAGTTAAAAGCAAATGGAAAAACCATTGCAGAAATTTCCCAGATGTTGAAATGCTCGAGAAAGATGGTGTACAACGCAATGAAGCATTTTGAAGTTTTTGGAGTAACAAAAAATGTGAAGCAAAATCCTCGAGCAAGGAAAATAACATCCAGAGAAGATCAAATCATTTATCGGATTTCTACTAAACATCCCTTCAAGAGCTCCAATGCCATTAAAACTGAACTATCTTCAGACTATGCTGTAGACGTGTCGTCGAGAACAATAAGACGTCGGCTCAACGAAAAAAATTTACGTGGATGCATTGCTCAACGAAAACCATTTGTGTCAAAAAAAAATCTTAAGGCAAGACTACATTTCGCAAAACAGCACCTAAACAAACCAATGATTTTCTGGAAAAATGTACTTTGGAGTGACGAAAAGAAGTTTTGTAGGCTTGGATCAGATGGAAAATGCTATGTATGGCGTCCTAAAAACCAGGAGTATAATCCAAAATATACAATCAAAACCATTAAACATGGGGGAGGGAACGTAATGGTTTGGGCTGCTTTTTCCTGGCATGGTGTAGGACCGATAATTAAAATTGACACCAAAATGGACCAGTATGTGTATAGGAATATCCTAGAGAGCCATATGGTACCATTTGCCGATGACAATTTACCGGTTGTGTGGCGCTTTATGCAGGATAACGACCCTAAGCACACTGCTCGCCTAGTTAAGAGTTTCTTAGAGGTCAATAAGGTTAATGTTTTAGACTGGCCAGCCCAATCTCCCGATCTTAACCCGATCGAAAACCTCTGGAATGATGTTGAGAAACATGTCAAGGAAAAGGACCCTAAAAATTTAACGGAATTATGGGAAGTAGTCAAAACCGCCTGGAATTCCATACCAAAAGAAAGATGTGAGGATTTAGTAGAAAGTTTACCCCGAAGATGCGCCGCGGTAATAAAAAATAAAGGATATCCTACCAAATACTAAATACAAATCGAAAAAAGGTAAGTTCAATTATTTAAATGGAATATTTTTAATTAATAAGAATATGTGCTAAATTCGTGTCCAAGCAATACTTTTATTATTTCTATATTTTTTCTTCCAGGTGTAATCCAAATTCAAAATTCATATTTCTACGGAATCTCATTTATAAATAAAATATAATAGAATGAAGGAATAAATATTTGTTTGACTTTGAATTAAACTACATGTTGTTATTTCCTCCTACAAGACATGTGCTAAATTCGTGGCCACCACTGTACAAGATAGTTCTAGCGAGTTGTATAGTTATGATACTTCTTCTCATTTGTAACTTTTTTCGCTTATAACTTTTTCTCTCGGGATAGATTTTGATGGTCCCATAATAAAAAATGCTTAACACAGTTAGCTCTTTCATTCTGGATATATCTCAAAAGTGGAAGCTCTTGGACCAAATTCGCCCAGTGTCCTTTCTTAGTTTCTTGGTTGTAGACGTTGTCTACTAATTTATTTGTCTACGTAGACAATGTCTCATGTAGTCTACCTGGTTCTTTACGCGTAAACAACTGAGTAGATTATATTGTGTAGATTACGCGCCCATCACTGCTTGTCACCTTGTTGTGTGGAGAACAATATGACTTCCACGCGACAGTTCTTTAGCTATACTTTGTCCCAAATCAGGTTGAATAGAAAGAAAATTACACATCATGATACAAATGTTTTGCTCATAAAACCTAAAACTTAATACAAGAAATACTTTATCTATTGCGTTCATTGTTGACGAGATAAACAATCCATTTATAAGAATTGATACAGAACACAAGTTATTTCAATATTTATCTGAAAAAAGGTACTTTATGAAGGCGGAAAATTTTACTGTCAATAAGGAAATATCAGGAACTCACATTAATGGAACATTTACGTTCGATGAAACTATAAGCAAAGGGGTTTTGTTGCCTCTAGACTTCCAGTTCAAAAAGATATTTGAAAAAAAAGATATTTTAAAAAATTATTTACTAAGGGCCTTTTCGAAAGTTCTCACTAAACACTAAACCCTAAACACTAGTCCGAATTTTGCTCCCTTGCTCACTATTTTTCTCACTATTAGGGTGATTCAGATCTGCCTTCCACACTAAATTTCTTGCGTATCAGCTGATTTTTTCGGAATGTAAAATGTCAATTAATACCTTAACCTCTTTTCCTTAATTGCTGGACTCGCCTTGAAAAATGAAGTATATGTAATTTTAGTACCTAAATATTTAAATATGAATTGATTGTGATTATTTAGTAATTTTTTGTTTTTTTTTTTTATTTTCAGTAAGTAACGTGGAAATTTTGCAAGTAATAAAGCTGAGGGGTGAAACGTTTGCCAGTAACTTTACAAGCGTTTCGATAACCAAGCTGACTGGAGGTAAGCAAACGAAAGTGTTTCTTAAAATGTATTTTCCAGAAACATTGCAGAGGGGTTGAGCTACCCAGAAGAAGTTTCACAAATTAACCGCAAATGGGACAATCTGGTAGCAAGTATAAGGTGAGATTTTCATGAGATCTTTCATTAACAATTGTGTAGTAATGAAGTTGATACTGTTGCAGGCATTGAAAACGCCGCTGAGCGTCAGCATGGAGGACGGTGCGCCGTTAGCAACAAATTGGCCATATTATGACGCGATCAATAAAATAATGGTGGGCAAGCACATCTTTAATCCGCCCCTCCTAATTTCATCAAGTAAGGCCACCGCTACATCGTCCGCACGACCTTCGTCTTCCACTTCAGCGTCTGCGGCTTTGTCTGAGGTGAACCCTATCCCTTCAGCTAGAGTATTTTTCGTTCGGGATAATATTTCATATATAATATTTCCAATTGATAATTTTAAATTTAAGTTATAGGTAAAATTATATTAGAAGTGTGTGTATGTGCATTTTGTATCATCAGCACCCCAAGTTTTTATTTTAAACTAGATGTAACCAAAATACTGCGGTATAAGTAGAAAGTTTATTTATTAGTTTTTAGTGCTTTTTAAAATAAAACATTGTTATTTAATTTTTTTAATTTATTAATTTTTTATTTTCTTAGTTTTTAGTGCTTTTTAAAATAAAATTTTGTAATCTAATTTTTTAAGTAAAATTTTTTTTCTGAGTTTCTTCGGCGGACCTTACCTTTTAACGTGTGAGCGGAGAACACGGTGTTATCAATAAATATATTGATAACATACATTGTCCAGGTGTTTACCACAAAACATATCCAACTGAATATATTCATATAGTATTTATTTATTATTATAATATATATAATATGTAATACAAATCTTACATAGATATATATAGGTATATAATAATATGCAATTAATGGTGCTTTCAGCTTTAGTAAATGATTATAAAATCATATTAGAAAAGCTCCCACTCCATACTTCTTGCGGTGTTACTCATTTGAGAAATAGAAAACATTTCTTTTAAAAAATATGAAGAATAGAATTACCCTCCCCTCAGCTAAAAAAGAATGATAACAAAAATGTGAATCGGCCAAATAGGCGCAAATTTATCCTAATTCAGAACTCGCCAGCACACAAAAATCTCCCCCTCGTTGAGAGCAAGGAGAAAATATGCGTGCGTGCTTCGAAGCAGGAAACTTGTTTTCGGCAACGAACCACCGCAGCTCAGCGACATAAAAATGTGCGCAGGCAGTAAGCAGTCTTCTTCTTGGCAAATGTTAATTTTGCCTTGAAATTGACTGAAATGCGTATGCAATTACAGTAATACGTGATTAACAATTTTGCTCTAATTGCAATGATTTTGACAATAAACATATTATTTTTTTTTTTAAAACATCTCTTCCTGAAATCTGTGCTATGGAAAAAAAATTCATGAAAATTTATGTGGTAGAAATTGGTTAAAAACTCCAATATTTGTTCCGAGTAGTGAAACAGAGAAACAGAGAAACAGAGAAACAGAGAAACCGAAAACGAAGTTAAATAAAACCTTGTAAAAAGAGTTGGAGCAAGGAGGAATTTATGTAACCGACTGGGAATCTGATTAATTTTTCTTGATTTTAAGATTCATGATTCTTACTGAATATAAGAATATTAACGCAAAATAAAAGAAAGATTACGAAAGGAAGATAATTTATCCAGACTTAGAGTAAAATTTGAGCTAGAACTTTTCATTTGGCAGAAACAAATGGTAATATTTTCAATGGATTTAAATTAATGCAAAGGCTAATAAATATCTTAACTATTTGCCTAGGGGACATATGAATATACAACATGCCATTGTATTGCAAATAGTAACCCAAAAGCAGATTGCCACAGCTCTCCACAAACAGTCATAGAATTACATTCTGTATCAGCATTTTCTGTGAGGAAAGAATCAGTAGGTACCATATGTAAGTTCCTTTTGCTAATATTTATATTTGTTACACCTATTTCCTACATACCTAAGTATATTTTGCCTTTACATTACAGACTGTGTCTCAAATTCAATTCAATTCAAAGAAAAAAAATTGAGGGGGTGTTAAATAAAATTTTTGCGAACCGATTACAAAAGTCTATTATTCAAAAAACAAATTTATCTCTTCTTAAAAATAGTTAGCTACAAAGAGAAGAAGTTAGTTTTAATAATAATTAGCAACTTAATTTTGTATTTTGTTTAAATTAGGGGACCGGCGTACATAGTGGCGCAGCGTACAATGTGGCGCAGAGCCTTTTTTGGTATTATAGCAATTCTTAGATGAAATCTGTCCGGTGTCATAAGTGTGTTAGTTAGTAACCCAACTTTGTCTAAGTAACAGGTGCGATCAAGCGCGCACTTAATAGGTCTTGTGAAAAAAATCAAAAAAACCGATTTTTCAAGTTTTTTTTAAATTTTTTTCATTCCTTCACAAAATCTAGTATTTTTAAGACATTTATGAAAACTTCATAGCAAAGACGCACTGTGATCTCCTCTTTTAAGCATCATAATTGATTTTGGATTATCTTCAATTTTTCTTATAATTTCGATCATTTTTCAAAATAATGGAAAAATTCCAATGTGGCGCACGCGGTTCGTACAAAGTGGCGCATTAATTACGTTTGTTCAATGACAGAGATGGTATGGTTTTTAAATGTTTTATTGCCTCTTTAGCTACGACATATTTTGTCCTTCCTTCTAGTGCCGAGGAAAACGTGAAAAAGCACTTGGAATGTGCTAATATATCCACTGGTTTCTATATTTGCATTCATTGCGATTTCGACTATGATGATTAAGCTGATCAAGAATTTTTAATTTTTTTCACATACCGTCAACTGGGGTAACATTGGCCCTTTAAAGGTAACTTTGGCCCAAAGTCGGAAAAAGTTTAAAGTACGGTATTCGGGACCATTGGATTCAGATATTGACTTAGTTGATACACCATTCAATAGGCAGCAGCACCGACTGTACCTCTGAGCTAGGGTTGTAGTAGTTTAGTTGTTTGCCAGCACTGCAGTGCTGCTCTATTCTGGTTGTTCTAAAGTTGTGAATTTTAATATCTTCCAACTTTTACCTGTACAAGTTCTTTTTTAAGGAGTTCAGAGCTGGTAAGTATATTTTGTGTTAAGGTACTCATTTGGTAACAATATTGTTAAGTTACAACTTTTTTATATTTGTGGTTTATGAACTTTCATAAGTTTTAAAATTTTGTACAACTTTGTCCCAGATTTGGGGTAACTTTGGCCCAAGATGTTCGATTGGCCAAAGTTACCCTAAGGCAATTTTGTTTCAAGTGGGTCGCAATTGGTAATGATTAAACGACTGAAAACAATATAAAATCAACATACATGATTCCTACGGTCTGAAACCAACGCCAGTAGTAGAAGTTAGCTCTGCAAATAATGGTACACCAAAACCGGCAGATGGGAAAAAGGTCGCAAGAAAGAGTGCACTCTCTTCCCCCTCTTTGGGATCAGAGTAGCTGAGTTAAGACTTCAGGAAGTCAACCAGATGCAAAAATGCAGGGAGATTATTATTATTATTAGTTTTTCTAGAATTAGACTGGAGCAAGTGCAGAGGAGAGGAGCACTCAGAATAGCTTCTGCCTATCGTACGGGCAGGTTAGTCTTCCTCAGGAGAGGGGAAGCGAATAGAGAGGTAGTGCACCAAGAGGAGAGACAACGCACAATGGTACTTTGGCAGGAATCATGGGACCGAGAGACCAGAGGCAGATGGACATTGGACGGCATGCCTCATCGGTGAGATAAAGCACTAGTGGGAGAGGAAACATGGAGAAGGTGATTTTTATTTGACACAACTCCTGAGTGGACATGGGTACTTCCGATCTTATCTGCATGGGATGGGTAAATCGGAGTCGGACGAGTGTTTGTACTGCCCGGGTACAAAAGATGACGCGGAGCACACTTTCTTCCAGTGTGCCAAGTGGGGTGGATGTTGGGAGAGTGTTCCAACGGGGGCGGCTGGGTTCTCTTCGGATACCATTGTGGATATCATGCTTCAAAACGAAAGAAGCTGGGCAGCTGTGTCGCATCAGGTTCAGTGTATACTTCGGGCGAAGAAAAGGGACTTAGAAAGGCATGAGGCCGAAATTAACCCAGGTGAAAGTCTATAGACTTAGATAACCGTGGGCCTAGCCCGAAGTAATGTGTTAAACAGTTCCAGACTGGGTCCCTGAAGCGATAAGGGGGTGTTTTAGCCGGTAGTCCGAAAGGGAGTCCGGCACGATGGGGCTAGTCCCAAACTCCAAGTGCATAAACGCATTTCACCTCCCTCCCCACAAAAAAAAAAAAAAAAAAAACGGTTTGAATGAAAGGCAGATTTACACGTTGCCAGTCAGGAGAAGATGAAGACAAAATACTATTCGACGAAGAAACCGAGGATGAAGACGGCGAACGTTCATCAGGGTCTGATGAATAATCAGGAAAGGCCGAATGTGGGATTGAGAATACACTCACCGAAGTCACTGAACCCATTTTCATCATAGTTGGCAGTATTTACCGTGGACGTGGAAACATCTAAGCTATCCAGCTATCAACATTTGTTTTAGAAATTATTCATTACTAATATATTGTTGTATTCGGTTGTATTCTGTCGTGTGTTAATAAATTTTAGTCTAGTGCGAATATTTGCGATTCCTAAACCTGCAATTTGTGACATAGGTAAAAATACAAAAGGAAATAGTAGCGACATATATATTTATAATAAGGGTATACAAAAAAAAAATAGAAACAGGTAAAAATATATAGAAAATGATTGAACCAGGAATAGTACAATGTTATTTTTGATTTACTTTAGGGAAAATGCCCAGAAATCCGATAAAAGTCCTTGGTACAAGAAACTACGCCAATTACAAACCAGAAGTCTTAGAGGAATGTTTGGAAGCAATACGGTCTGGTGAGTTGAGTCAAAGAGCTGCGGAAGCAAGGTATGGTATACCAAGGTCTACCTTAAAGAATAAACTGAAAGGCAGTCACATGAATAAAGTGGGCCGTGCTAGAGTATTTAGCGATAAAGAAGAACTAGCTTTCGAAGAGCATCTCACTACCATGTCTGACTATGGGTTCCCGATGGTAGAGATAGATTTTAGACATGCAGTAAAAGCATACGTTGATAAAAGTGGAAAACATATTAAGAATTTTCATCAAAATCTCCCGGGATACGAGTGGACCAAATCCTTTTTAAAACGGCATGAGAAGCTTACAAGCCGCATAAGCACAAACATAAAAAAAGTTAGAGCTGGTGTTAGTGCTACGACCATTGAAGGTTACATGGATAACTTAAAAGAAGTTATCAACAATGTGCCACCCACTCACATTTGGAATTATGATGAAACGAATTTATCAGACGATCCAGGTAACAAAAAAGTAATATGCAAGAGAGGAGCAAAATATGTAGAAAACATTTGCAATCATAGTAAAAGTGCAATCTCCCTAATGTTTGCAGGAAGTGCCGCAGGCACTCTCTTGCCCCCTTATGTGGTATATAAGGCAGAACATTTGTGGTCCACTTGGACTGAAAACGGACCTCAAGGAACCCGTTATAATCGTTCCAAAAGTGGATGGTTCGATGCTATATGTTTCGAAGACTGGTTCGAATCAACTTTCTTGCCCAATGTTAGACATTTAAATGGGCCAAAAGTTATTATAGGCGACAACTTATCTTCACATATTAGTTTACAAGTGCTTAAGCTTTGTAAAGAGCACAATGTGAGGTTCGTTTGCCTACCACCAAATTCTACCCACTTCACACAACCATTGGATGTGGCCTTCTTTGCGCCAATGAAAAGATTATGGCGTGGAATATTAACCAAGTATAAGGAGTCTGCTTCAGGGTCTAAGTTTTCAACAATTCCTAAAGATTCCTTTCCAACGTTGTTGAAAGAACTAATGGCAAGTTTAGCAGAGAAACAAGAAGAAAATTTGATGGCTGGGTTCGCTAAATGTGGAATTTCACCCTTTGATAAGCAAAAACTGTTGGACCGCTTTCCAGAAAATCGACCTGTTAATAAAGATGCAATTGGAGAATCTTTCATTGAGGTATTGGAGAAGAAAAGATCTGAGTATTTGACTCTAGACGGCCCAAAAAAGAAGAAGAAGAAATTGCAAGTGCCTGCGGGAAAGAGCATTTCGGTTCAAGATGTTGAAGAAACAGAAACACAAACAACTGCCGAACCCTCAACATCAAAGAAGACCAACAGTAAATCTGCGGCCAAACTTCCAAAAAAAAAATCTAAAAAAGGAGACGATTTTTCTTCAAGTGAGGAAGATGTTGAGATGGTATTTGAGTCTGATGGCTTAAGTGAGACATTTTCTGATGCACAACAAATTATACTGGGAAACTGTGGTAAAACTAGCAAGCCTCACGAAGAAAAGCAGCAAGAGCTAAAACCTGAAGACTTTGCCATTGACAATTTTGTAATTGTTAAGTACAATGGGCAAAAATATCCGGGGAAAATTTTGAGTTTTACACAGAGTGGACCAAATGTTGAGTGTATGGAGAAGAAAATGAAGTATTGGCGCTGGCCTGAAAAACAAGATTGTCTGACGTACGACTGGGAAGATGTTTGGGGAAAGATCGATCCTCCTAAACTGGCTTCAAAAAGAAACCAGTTCCTTGTTCCAGAACTAGACAATTTTGTATGAGAAACCAAGATAATTTTATGAGTTCAGAGATATAATAATATAATATTTTTCTAACAATAATGTTTGTTTTATTTATTTCGATTTTTCAGTTAATTCAAGAAAGTTTTGATGCCAAAACAAAGTAAAACTTGAAATTAAGTTCCTTGGGAATACTTTGGTTTGGTTTTTATTTGTCGTAACTCATGCAATACTTTTGAAGAAAATGGTTTTAAAAGATGGGACAAAGTTACCCCAATCCAAGGTAACTTTGGCCCAAATTTTCAAAAATGTTTTTTGTGATTTTGAAAAATTTCTATAATTTTGAAATTGGCTTAAATGTAAAGGATTATGTTTCGTTAACGTCTTGAACCACTTAAAATGCCAACACTTTCATTTTCAAAACTACCCTGGCTATTTTTTCGACAAAAACCTGGAAATTTGGGCCAATGTTACCCCAGTTTACCGTACTTAATCTATTGCTCTAATTAATTTTTGAAAAGTATCGAATATCTATTGCATTTACTTCAATTTTCCACGCAGATATTACAATTTTAATAGTGCGCCACATTGTACGCATGTGCTTACAACCTGGCGCAAAGAAGTCCTTGCAGCTTTTGAGTTATATCTCCGAAAATATCTACAACTGAATAATGAATTCTTCAGTAATAACAAAGCTTAGTAAATTTCCTTTCGACCTATGTCTTCACTCCTGATCTAAACCTCCTTTAAATACCCTTAAGAGCTCTAAATTCAAAACTATAGGCACATACGACCAGGAGAACATAGACAGGTTTTTATCAGATAAGTTATTTTCTGGAAAACTCAAAAATGGGGAAACAATAAATAGAAATTGGATGGTATATTCTCCAACCAAGGGATGTGTATTTTGTGTACCTTGTATGCTATTTAGTGGAAAAAAAGACACAAATGCATTCACGACAGGGCTTAATGATTGGAAAAACGCCTCGCAAAGAGTACAAGGTCGCGAAAATTCTCCTTTTCATAAGTCAAATGTTGGAGTTTTGAAAATGAGAGTCAGAACCAAAGGCCATGTTAATTTAAAACTTGTCGAACAGTTAGATAAGGAAATAGAATATTGGAGAAATGCACTTAAACGTGTTGTTGCTGCTGTTAAATATCTCACTACTAAGATTCTATTTACAACAAATGGCCAAGACATTAAAAAAACAAAAATTTTCCTTAATAGTCGATGAAGGTACCGATGTTTCGACACAAAAGTCATTAACTTTGGTTGTACGTTTATTTGATGAAAAGTTTAAAAAAGTTAAAGATCGATTTCTGGCCCTATTAAAAGTCGATAAGAGTCGCTGAAAATTTATTTATGCTATCACAGAATTCTTCAAAAATTGGCAAATACCAATTAGTAACATGATTGGATTTGCTGCTGACAACGCGACTGTGATGATGGGTGACAAAAGTGGCCTTAAAACAGGGATGGGCATGCAACCACAGTCTCAAAATGTGATTGTGTAAAAGCTCTTCAAAGCTCTTTCCGGCCTTTTTTACACTGTTAATTTTGGTGACGTCACCTGTCATGTAAAAGTGAAGCCACATGGCAAAATGACTTCAAATTTACAGTGTACCGAAAACAAAGCGAAAAGAAGCATAGTCCTGCTCGCATGACGGCCGGCGGCCGAATGATGCGCTCTCGACTTGCGAGCTGCTCGTGTACATATTCAAAGCTCTAAAAGCTGGAGTGCCCGCGGGCATAGGCCTGCCCATCACTGCCTTAAAAGTCGTTTAAAAGCTTAAAATAAGCACATTTATGTTTTGGGATGTACGTGCCACTCTCTAAACCTCTGTGCTTCAGTAGCTGCTAGGCATATTCCGGAATGCGTAGAGGAATTACTTCGAACGATTTATTCTATTTTCGCCCACAGTTCCAAACGTCAAACTCAGTTTCAAGAATTTCAGAAATACTTTGACGTGAAAGTTCATAAAATACTCAAATTGTCTACTACTCGTTGGCTGCCTATGGAGGCGGTTGTAAATAGAGTTCTCGAGCAATGGAGTCCTTTGCGATACTATATGATATCAGAAGAATTTGAAAGAAATCAGGATCAGACGTCACGAATTAGAAATAATTTGAACGATGAAAACAAGATATATTTATTGTTTCTGTCGTATGTACTAAAAATAGTAAATTAAATGAACCTACAATTTCAAACTGAATTACCACAAATCCATTTGTTAAAACAAACGGTTACAAGTAGTTTCCGTAACGTTCTCCTAAATTTTATTAAAATTGAATATCTCTGCGAAAATGTTTCAAAAATTAACTTTGAATGCGAAAAATTGCCCAAACCAATCGATGATGTATATATAGGAGCAAAAGCAGAAATATTTCTAGAAGATTCTCCTTTGTCTAAGTTCGAAAAACAAAATATAAAAAAATTGTGCAAAAATTACTATTTGGAATTATGCAAGCAAATTTGTAAAAGGTTTGACTTTAATGATGTAGTGCTTGATGCGATTCAAGGCATAAATCCAAATAATTTGACAGAATCTCTAATTGATCTAGTATTGTTATTTCCTAATCTTGTGCAAGGTATAGAAGTTGAAGATATTGACTTAGAGTGGAGAAAATTAGTTACTTCTTCCAAAATTATGTTATCGGATGAAGACAGAAACGATTTTTCGAGGTTTTACAAAAAAGTATTTGATATGAAAAACGATATGGGAGAAAAAATATTCGCAAAAATTGAAGCATTCATTAAAAGCATTATGTCGTTGCCCCATAGCAGTGCTGCTGCGGAACGTGTGTTTTCCAGTATGAATTTGATTAAATCAAAAACCAGGAATTGTCTAAATGTTGAAACAGTTGGTTCATTACTGAGTGCTAAAGAAATAATTGATAATAATGTTAATGATCTCTGTAAATGGGAGCCTGACAAAGACTTTCTCGAAATGTATACTAAAAAAATTTTATCTTTACTGTACCTAAAGTAAAATTCTAATTTAAGAATTGAAGTTCCTTTTATTTAGTAATCTTTGACTATAAAGTAATATTATAATTTAAGAAGTGAAGTTCCTGTTATTTAGTAAAATCGTAGGTACTTAAATATGAAGTGATTTATTTTGTGATTTTTATATATTAGATCTTGGGAAAAATATTTTTGAGTTCTATTTTTGTTATGTACTTTTTTAATTTTTTGAATAAAAGGATATTTGTATAAAAACCTATATAATGGTCGCTACTGCTCTACTTTTGTTTCATTTAACTTTTTCTTCCAAATGCGTGCTCCTTTTTCACTCGGAAAACTCCCTTTTTTGACTCTGTCAACTACTTTCAGAAAAAGTCAAACGGCAACACTGCCGCGGTCCGAGGCTTCGCACAACACGAAATGTACGTATGCTCATTCGGCCCCGGCTTGCTTGGTGAATAAGCACCTTTACATGTAATTAGTAATTTCCGCTGTCATAAAATAAATAAATATAGAAATAAATAATATTCAAAAAATTTCTCTGAATTTTACAATATTTTTCCCCGGAAAATTTCACGGAAGTTTTCTGCTATTTTTCCAAAGATATTCCAATGAATTTAGTGTGCTGAAAGCATTGAAAGTTGCTTAGAAATTTCCAGAGCAATTCCAAGGTAAATTCCAAGGAAACAAACATTGGAAACGAAAAACTTGTTGGATATTCCTTGGCAGCAAAGATGACGAAAGTATTGTTTTGGCATTCTCGTCACACAAAGCGAATGAACGCAGGGAAAGCTGACAAAATATATAATGAAACGGCGAAAAGTACTGGGATTACCAGAGAAGTGAGTATTAATTTAGTTTTACAATTATAGCAAGTTTAATCATTTAAATTCACCATTATTTTGCAGATATTTATTATACGCCTGTTTGATTTAAAAAAAATATCGTTTGATTTATAAAAATATCACCTACACAAAAAACCCAAATTTTTATGAAATTCCAATAACAAGTATTTTTGGCCATGAAATCGGGCATTAGAAACACTGCGTGAGCCAGAGGCGCTCTGCTTATAATCGCCCTGTCGTAATGTAATTATAATTTTACTTGATTTATAATGTACTTATATCTACACTTACTCCGGCATTGATGCTGGCGATTTCGCAAGTGATGTTTATTAAGGGTCACGACAGCCTTTTTCGACATCTTTATTAATTATTTATTTTGTTTCCTTAACAAATCAGCACTATAACAAACTGGACTGAGTTCAGGTTCAGCCGACTGAAGCCTCAAAAGAGCAATGCGCGCTAATAAACAAAACACCGCGACCGGCGAGTTGTGGCATTAGTCGCTAATCACCGAAACAATAATCAGTAACGCACTTTTTGGTGTTTTCCATTTAATTCACTTATATTTTTTCCTTTGAAATCACTTATTCACTCCGCAAACTACTAACAACACCACTGACACTTTGTTCACTTCGAATTTTGCCGTATTGTCATAACTTGTTTGTTGAAGACAGGAAAAGGAAATTTCATTTGACATTTGGCGACGCGACGTTAAGAATCGAGACTCGAAAGCAGATTTTCAATGAAGAAAAAACCAAATTTTTTTTTTTTTAAATCGAATCTATTACACTGCATTTCATTATCGATGCTACATTTAAAAGAAAAACATGTAAAATACGGGTTTTCGGATAAAATACTTTATTTAATTCTAGCTTTATTTACATTTATTTCTTGATCACGTTCTAAATTGCGTTCTACACGGCGGTTGTCAAAATCAGACTTGTTCTCCCTCCTCAGATCTTGTTCTTCTTTATCGCGGTCATACCTTCGAGACTCGAGACTCATTCCTCAGTACTGCCTTGTTTATTAGTACTGCCTCATTAATTATTAGTATGAAATTGAGATTTTACAGCTCGGCCAATCTGATAAGTTTGATCGCCCTCGATCATCTCCGGTACGTCATCATCTAGGAACTCGTAGTCTTCATATTCGTCGTCCAGGAACTCATAGTCTTCGCATTCGTCGTCGGAACTTTCATAATCTGGAATGGTTTCTAATGGATTAGTGTTGCCCCTATTAGGCCCGCAATTTGAATCTTCTACCCATTTTTTTATCTTATTTGCTTCTAAAACCCCATCATATGGAATCTGTGTTACTTGATTACCCTCGATATCCCTAACTACGTATCTGTCATGGCCTAGTATTTTATGTATTACGTATGGTCCCTTGTATTTCGGTATTAGTTTTTTATTTGTTCCTACAATTGTATCCACATTACGGATTACCACATAGTCCCCGACTTCAAACTGTCTTGTAGGTTTTGCTTTTTCTGATGCTTCAATTGTTGCTGCTCTTGTACTTTTTTGATTTCTTTGAAGGCGTTATTTCTCATTTCTGACAAGTCGGTTTCCTGATTATCCTCGAATTTTTCAGTCAAATACTCGGTTAATTCGTCTAATATCTCACCTCTCTGCTCCACTCCAAATAATAGTTGGCTCGGAGAATATTTTGTCGTACTATGCCATGAATTGTTGACAGCATACTCTACTTGAATTAATTTGCGGGTCCAGTCGGCGTGTTCTATCGGTTCACTTAATTTACCCAACATTGCTTTTAGTATCCGGTTAACTCTTTCTACCTGTCCATTCGCCTGGGCTGAGCTGGTAGCAACTTTAATATGTTGTATACTGTGTTGGGTTACAAATTCGGCAAAATCCAATAACGTGAAACACGTTCCTCGGTCGGTAATTATTCTGCGGGGTCTACTGTAAAAGGCAAAGTATCTTTCCAATGACGCTTTTACTTCTCTTGTGCTGGTCGAGTTTACGGCGAATAACTTAATGTATTTAGTGAAGGCATCTATTATTAGTAATATGTGTTTTCTTTTACTAATTAATGCTGGCAGTGGTCCAAAATGATCAACGTGAAGGGTGTCGAATGGTATAGGTAGTTTTGGAATGCAGTATAAGTTTTGTTCTGCTTTCCTAACTGCTGGAGAGTACATGAGGCATTTAATGCATCTTTTAATGAACGATTGTATTTTCGAGCGCATATGAGGGAACCAGTAGCATTTGCGAAGCTTTTCGTAACATTTTCTTACTCCTGAGTGAGCTAATTGTTCATGGGTTATTCGTAATATATTTTCCTCAATATCTTCGGGGATATAGAGTGTTCGATGACCGTTTTCCAAGACACGACACACAAGGCCTTTATTCAACTCAAATCCTTCTTCTTCCCCAGCCTCTAGTTTCTCTCTTATAGCCAGAATCTTTGGATCTCGACTCTGAGAAATTCTTATACGGACGTCCATATCATCTACTTCAGCAACTATCGATCGGCATTATCAACTTCCATTTCCTTATTCGGTATAATTTTGGGATAACATCGGCTGAGGGCATCAACGTGGGACATCGTGGCTCCTGGTTGATGTCTGGTAGTATAATTGAATTTTCCAAACTCCAGGGCCCAGCGAGGTATTCGGCGGTTTATGTTTTTTCTTTCTAGGGTCAATTTGAAGGCGTTACAGTCGGTTACGATGGTGAAAGGTATTCTAGCTCAAAGCTATGATACCTCGTTTCTTCTTTAGAGGTGGAACGGGAAAAATAAGCAATAGGATGAAATTTTTTATCGCTTTGTCGTTGCATCACGACAGCTCCAAACCCCTGGGCGCTAGCGTCGCTGTGAAGTTCTGTTTCTTTTAGTGGATCGTAAATGGATAATACCGGAGGATGTGTCAATAGGTTTCTTAACGTCTTAAATGCTTGGAGACAGTTCTGATCGAATTTAAATTCTGCATCCTTCTTTAACAAATTCTGTAGGGGTCTAGCAATTCTGGAAAACGAAGGGACAAAACGGCGGAAGTAGGAGAAAAGCCCTAAGCATGAATGCACTTCTTTGGCATTCTGCGGTATTGGGTATTCAGATATTGCACTGATATGGGCGTCGGTTGGTTTTATTCCCTGATGAGTAACGAGGAATCCCAAGTATTCAACTTGGGCTTGGCAGAACTTACATTTCTTCAAATTTAACACCAAACCCCTTTCAGAGATTCGTTTCAGAACTTCGGATAACAATGCCTTATGTTTTTCCATGTTAGCTGTAGCTAACAGAATGTCGTCCATGTAGATTATGATTAATCTTTGTTCCAGTAAGTCTTTAAACACGTAGTTAATAAATCTCTGGAAGACGGCTGATGCGTTCTTTAACCCAAACGGCATTCGCTTGTACTCATATTGTCCATGCGGTGTTACAAAAGAGGTATACTTCTGGGACTCCTTTGACATTTGGATTTGATGAAATCCATTTCTTAGGTCGAGTGACGTGAAATATTTTTTGTCACCCAAATACTCTAGACAGTCCTCAATTAATGGCAACGGGTAATTATCTCGGATAGTAACCTTGTTCAGTTCCGTATAATCAACACACATTCGGGTTTCTCCGTTTCTCTTCTTGACTAACACTATAGGGGAGGAATACGGAGAATTACTATATTCAATAATACCATCTTTGAGTAGTTCCTCAATTTTCTTTTGTACCTCCATCCGTTCGGTATAGGCAAGGCGTCGCACAGTGCGACGACTGTATGAAGCTGTGCGGAAAAATATATTGAATTGAAAATTTGATAACAGAATCATGTTTATAATGCTTAACTTATAATTTTGAAAATTTTTTTTCCAAAGGACGAAAAGGATACTCTTAAAAAAAAAGGATATGCACACTTATAGACGTCCCTATACCTGATCTATACTTCCTAGTAGTCAAAATTTTTAGTGTTTATGAAAAGTTTCATATTATTAGCTAATTACAGAAAATATTTTGTATGGGAGTATATGGAAACGAAAATATTCAAACGCTAATTATGCAACAAAATTTTTATTTCACATAATCAGAGGAAAAAACTAATTGTACAGTTCCAAAGTTGCTTTTTATTAAATCTAGATACAATATTAATCACGTACAATAAAATCTGGATCATAATTATTGCTGTCCTCCTGTGTAAAATCTAAATCCACGTTGTCTAAATCGAGTAGGTTCAATACGTCTTCATCGTAAACTAGTTTCTTTTTAGATTTACCTCCGCCCAAATGCTTAATGTAGGGACATGATGATAAAAATAATCTCTTCATTAGGTCGATATTTGAATCTTTTCTAGATGTCTTCCTAGTATGTTCGAGCCGAAATTTCCGCAAATCCTTCGTCCTTGTCTCCTGGGCATCTTCAGAGAATTTCCCAATTGGTAAGAGGAATTCTCTAATTACGTCTGCTGCATGCATTAAAATTTTATGGAGAGTGACTGGCATGTGGTACCAATCGTACTTAGCCACATATAAATTTGCAGTTTCTCTACAAAACTCCTCAAATTGTTGAATATTTATGGGTTGTCCTGAAGTGAGGGCCAAAAGAATCGTTCGCAAATTTTTTATAAGTATTGGGTCAATACCCGTAATCTCGGAACTTTTTTCCCAATTAAGGAAAAATTTACGAGCGGTATTTCCATCGTTAGTGTTCCCGTACTGAGCATATGGAATGTCCACATTCAAACTCATTTCTGTGTAAAAGGCTTCCTGGACCTCTTTTTTTCTTGCAAGTATTTGTTCCTGGGTAATTTTGGTTGTTCTCCATACTTGTACACCAGTTTTGTAACTTATATGAACAAGGCATTCAAAAGTGTTAATCCAGGCATGGAGTGTCGATAATCCGTACCTGTATTTTTCTTCCATTCCTTCTACCTGCCGTGGTCCATGTTTTACAATGGCATTCATTTCAGAAGGCCTTGCCTTGCATATGTAGCAATTACCTGATCCTTTATTGCCGGTGATATGGTTGATAACTTTCTGATCAACCATAGTCATATACATCTTATGGTTCACAGTTTTACTACCGACAGTTGTTGGTATCAGGCTGGAAATTTTTCTTTCCATGTCCTTGACTTCGTCCCGTACCAATTGCTCTGTTTCTTTGGCATATATAAATTTTAATGGCCGGCAATAATCCCGTGAGCTCGGAGTCTTATTATCCCAAAGTAGCCGTCCATCGGAGTCCTTCAGTTGCAAGGGGACCATCGACATCATGAATATTGAAGTGTCACCTCCAATCTTGTCGCCCATTCGCTGCTTCCACATGCTGTGTCCTGAGCTGCCATCACAACCCCATTTCGATATGAGCGTTAATTCCTGGCTGTCCTGTATTTCCACGTCAACCACCTTTGCGATGCTTTCAACTGTCTTATCCATTACATCTTGTAATCTCAGTTCAGCCATTTGATCGGTGATCGTGAACGCGTCCTTGTCTGGTAATAGTTCCTCCTTTTTTTGTCCCAATTTATAATATGAGGGAAATATGTCATGGCCAATTTCAATGCATTTAGACCGCAAGAAATTGTATGCTTCTTGGCCAAGGTTGCATTTGATCATAATTGCCAGGGCCATCTCTTGAGAAAAACTCCTTCCTGAACATTTCGAAAATGTTTCCAGCATCGTGTTGCCCTTGGTCGGGGAACTCTGCAACAAATTCAGAACACCCACAGCTCCACGTTCTCCTTCAGACTGGAACGATTTTTTGGCGGCACAGAGCAATTCGTTACCCCCAAACGAATTGAATATTTTCATTCGGTTTCGCTTCTGCCGCTCACTCAGCGATTCAAATTCATTTTGTGGACGACCACGTTTTGATGGGCCAGGCTCATTTGCGTCTTCAATTGGTTCTGTTCCTAACATGATGGTGAATACTCTGCTCACAAACTGTTCGTTCTTCGCCTCCACACGATCCCAACGCTTGCTACATTGGTTGTATTTGGTCTCCAAGTTAACGAACTGAAGCCTTAAAAATTCCTTCACTTCAGATTCGTTGCCCAAAACAGTTGTAGGAGGCATATTTTTCATGATTTCATCAAATAAATAGTCCACAGCCAATCCTTTCCCGCACCGGCGACGAGCATTGATAAAATCCTGACCAGTAATTTGCACGACACAATCTGGAAAACGCCCAAAATAATCAATTTGCGAAGCACTTCGAACTATGAATGATGTATAATCTGAAAGCTTAGTAGTTGATCTATACGTAGTGTAAGCGAAATTTTGAACGTATTAAAACGATTTTTTAAATCACTCATCAAACATGTTCATTTTTGTCAAAACTTATTATTTCGGCTTGCCGAATTCAGTGGCTAGTAGATCCAAATATACAGCACTTATTCATTTATTTTTTCTATTTTTATAATTTACATACCCTTAGAATTATGTTCCATGTTGATGAAATATTCACTTTTTCTTGAAACTCTCACAGTAATACAATAAACATCAAGCACTAAATTGCAAATGCGCTAAGCCGAAATCACCCGCACTTGATGGTGTGACTTTCATCTCGAATATTTCTGGTTTTGACGGCTAATGAGTATTAGTAAGTGTCATGTCGTATGTAGTGGGTATCTATGAGCAGTAACTAGTCCTTTTTTTGTGTGTGTGTGGAAGTGTGATTTTTCGATTAATTTCCCTTTTTTGTTCAACATCGTCGCACTGTGCGTCGGGGTCTCTGATGGATAGGAATTTTAGATGTGAGATGTATTTCCATCTCATACTTCAACGGGTTGATACTAATGGACTTCGTGTACTTCTTTTCGATGATGTTTTCGATTTCTTTCCGGTCTTCGTCAGACAATTGGGGGTTAATTTCGAGATTGTTTTCTTCGGGTACCATATTGACATGTATTTGAGATACGTGGGAATCGGATTCAATTTTATGAACATTTTCCGTTGGGGTTATTATTTTTATGGGTTTCTGAAATAGATCAAATTGCTTAAGCCTAGACTCACAGCCAAGTGCACAAGAAGATTTTTCCGAACTTAATTCTTTATTGTACTTTAACAATTCTTTCTTAGAGTATTTGATTATGTTCTGATACAACTTAATGTCAAATGCTTTTAAAAAGTCGCGTCCTAATATTAGCGGCACTGACATACTGCTGTCAGGTAGAATGATTAGTTTAAGTCGTCGGGTACGTTGTCTAAATTTAACGCTGCACATAACCTCTCCATGTGTTCTCAACGGTGATCCTCCTATACCTCGGTATTTCGTTTGTTTCGTCGTTGTATTTATTCGGTAAGGTAGCTTTGACTTTCTAACAAAGCTAATCGGACTGCCGGTATCGAGAAGAGATATAAATTTTGAAAATTTTGTGCACTGACTTGAGTTGACGTTAAAGGCAACACTTACCAGACTGATTGATCGAGTCTAACGAGGCAGCACAAAAAGGTGCCATCGGAAAACCGAAACAAACAACGGAACCTGCCGAAGCATCCCCTCGGGTAGCAGTAGCGCTACCCAACAACCATTGCGGAATCGAGTTCCGAGACATTGAGGGTTCCCTAGTGAAGTTCAGCGGAGATGACATCATTTACGGAGTACGCACCTTTCTCAGCGACTTCGAAGATATGATGAATTTGATCCGAGCCGACGAAATGCAACGACTTTTATATTTACGCAGGTCATTGACAGGAGCCGCCGCTACCGTTGTATTTACGTCTGACGCCTCCACATATCAGGAACTGAGACGAAGTTTGATAGAGGAGTTTGAGAGAAATACTACCCCGGCAGACATCGAAGTGGTAATGCGGAAAAAGATGTGGAACCGTTCGAGGGGAACGACGGCGTTGCATTTTATTTTAGAGATGCAAAGGTTACGAGATAGGATGGGAAGGGACCGGCTAACAGAAACACAAGTGGTGGACATAATCATTATAAATATGAATTTGTCGAGTACTGCCACCGCCATCTTAAGAGGAACACGAAGCATTTCCGAATTAAAGGAATTGGTCGCCAGATATTCCGATATAATCAATACACCGACGCAAAGCTACCGAAGTTCTACGGAAGCCAGAAGGACGACCCGACCAACCAACACAGGACACCGCAGATCACCGATGGAGGAAAACAGACCGCCGACTGAGGAAAACAGCCCTAGATGTTACAATTGTTCGAACACGGGACACATTAGACCACAGTGCCCCTACGAGAGCAGACCCAGAGACGTGTGTTTTAGGTGCTGGCAACCAGGACATCCTCGCCAGGGATGCCGAAACCCCAAATATCGACAACGACTATTAACTGAAGTCAACGCAGCTCAGCGACCTCACAATAATGGAGACACCGATGCTACTAACAGCGATGAGGATCCGGAATTGCGATTTATGCAAGAAGCCATCGCAGCAATCAGTCTGGTAACCAAGTCAGACGCGATCTCTTGTTCCTCCAGCTCGCGAACCTTCTTCCGCAGGAGGAGGAGTTCCTCCTTTTTCTTGATCAGCTTCAGCTCCTTCTTTGTTTTATCTAACGCTAAATCGACATCCGTGTCGGTATCGGATTCGTCCGGTTTGTTACTACAGTCGTCGTCATCGGCGGCTTCTGCATCACTAGCATTGTCCTGCTCAAATTTCTCACGAATTTCCGGCAATAGTTCGTTGTATAACTCAGTTAACTCGGCCAACGGCATCCGAGCACTGCACTCAATGCCATTTTCAACCAAGATCTTAAGGATCTTATCTTTAGTGATCCTCGGCATCTTTTCACTATCGTCTCTAATTAGTCGTCGAACTGAATAGTCTATACCTAAAGTCGCACTTAGGATTCGTCGGGCGGCGGTTTAATCAATTTCTGCGGCGGATGATTAATTTTTTTTCTTCACGGCGGATTTATCCCACGCGGTATGTCGCGGCGGCGGTTTTAGTTTTCGGCGGATTTTTCGACGGTTTTACAAATTCCCGGGATTAGATCGCACACACGGTTCAACCCCACACCTGAGTTGTAAAATACGGGTTTTCGGATAAAATACTTTATTTAATTCTAGCTTTATTTACATTTATTTCTTGATCACGTTCTAAATTGCGTTCTACACGGCGGTTGTCAAAATCAGACTTGTTCTCCCTCCTCAGATCTTGTTCTTCTTTATCGCGGTCATACCTTCGAGACTCGAGACTCGTTCCTCAGTACTGCCTTGTTTATTAGTACTGCCTCATTATTAGTATGAAATTGAGATTATACAAACAGTTAATATCTTGGCAACTAAATTGAAATTAAACATGTTTTGCAGTTCGCAATTAAATTAAGCAAAGGTCCAAACTAAATACAGCATCAACTGAGAAATTTCCGTTTCGTGGGAAATTTTTCGGTTGGATCTTAGCAGCGGGTACTGCTGACATTTGAAAATCGCGGTTTTCAATAAAACATGTGAATGCTTGCTTGTCAATATGCGAACAAAATAGAAGCATGCACTCTACTTGAAATGACATCACGAATTACGATTTCTATCTGACGGTTCGACAGCGAAGGTCACGGGTGAGAAGTGAGTCGACAGAATATTAACTGTTTTTAATAATTAGCAATTGTGTTCGGGATATTTTCGTGCCATCAACATTTAAATTCAAAGAACTATATACTTTTCAAAGTGTTGCTTGAAGTACAAGCGGTGTTTTTTGTAAAAATTCTGACTAATTGGACATTGGAAGGTTGACTCTGGACAAGTTTGATCGTATCCGAAAGACGCTCGCCTAGTGCGAGCGCGGTATAACTGCGATGGATTCAAGCACAGGGGGGCTTCTTATGCCTTCGGATATGATTCAGGGCGAGGCACTGACTTAATTAAAGATGCAGATCTACAATGAACATGGATATCCTATAGACGAAACTCCTGGAACCTCATCGCTTGAAAATAACGTCGACATGGCGTGTGGTGAGTTTCATAATCTCACCACTGCCCATCAAAACGTCATTGTGCAGAATAGCAACAGGGTCAATCCATGCCAAGTGGTCCAGCACTGGTCGCTCGAACATCTCAGAAAAAATATTTGTTTTGTGGGTGCTTTCCCTAATGTGTTGGTAGCTCAAAAATAATTTTTGTAAATTTTAATTGTTTTTGGTTAAGAAATGGTGGGCATTTTTCTTTGAAGACGTACGCGATTTTTTATTACTGCAGGTATCTTCGATTTCTTTAGTTACTCAGCAGTGCATGATCCTAGGCTCTTCAAATAAACTGCATTGTTTTCAGTGCACTCTACTCTACAAGTCACACCCAAAATTACTGGCTACATGTTTTCATCTATGTAATTTCCGCGGTTCAAAATTTTACTTCTCAAATGAAAAAAAATCTATTTTCGTAGAGGATTTACCCATAGAAGGGACAGATTCTCAGCCTCACTTTTTTTTGTGAATTTACCCTCCATAGTATAGTTACTGTATATGAAGTATCAATGATGGCTAATTTACCCTTTAGAAGATATACCCTCTTGAAAATCTTATTTTTCACGATTTTTCCCAATTAGAGCACCATCCATCTTCTCAGCAACAAAAAGTCGGCGAGCTTTGACAAAATTTCTAACTTCTTTATTAAAAGACTAAGCAATGAGGCTCTTAAACATCTTCTCATCATTATAAACAACTGCCTCAACATTTCATACTTCCCAAAATCCTGGAAAACGGCTTCTATTGTACCCATACCTAAACAAAAAAACAAATTCGAATTAGACAACTTTAGGCCGATTTCGCTTCTATCCAATGTAGGCAAGATCCTTGAAAGAAAGATCCTTCAAGACGTTAATTTTCACTGTGATCAAAATAATATCATACCATTCGAGCAATTTGGATCTCAAAAAGAACAAGGTACTGAACATGCTCTATTTAAATTCTACCATGATATTGTTCGTAATCTCAATGAAGGCCTTGTCTCGGTGGTATGTGCGCTCGACATACAAAAAGCATTCGATTCAGTATGGCTGGATGGTCTACTTTATAAATTAATGTCCTTGAATTTCCCATCACACACCCATCCTGCATTCGACAGACAATAGACATTAAATACCTAGGTGTTCAATTTAACCAATTGTGGAAATTCAACCCGCAGGCTAACCTTTGACTTGACAAAGTAAAAAAGATAGAGAATACGTTTTATTCATTAATTAACCATAGAAGCAAACTCAACTGCAAATCCAAGTTATTATTATACAAACAGATCATTAGGCTCTCCATGGCCTATGGGTACGGATTAGGGTGGTCCAGAAAACTTAACTTTTCTATAGGTGCCTAGGGACCCTCTCATTTTGTTATACCTAATAAAAGAGTAGGCCATGCAAAATTTTACTATATTACGACAAAATGAAGGCAGTGCTCAACAGCTTTTAATTCTGTTTGGCTTCGGTAATAAAGGTGGTTTTCCTAAGTTTTTTTGTGTCGTTGTTTCAGGTGTTTGAAGTTAATAAAGCTGATAGTTTATTTGACATTTTGCTTCAAAAAGTTTCAGCACTACTAAGTGTCAAGGTTTTGTATATTTAGGGTGACTGTGACGCTTAGTTAAAATTAATTCTCTCTAGATCAAAATGACTGCACCAGGAGTACGAATACCTAAAACGCGCCAGGCAGATCGTGTTTATTTACTGGGGTTTAAGGACTCAGAATCTTTAAGTAAGAAGAACCAGCTGCCCACAACAAAAGAAGTTTTACTGCGGTTTCATTTTTTTTTATATGAAAAAAAGTCTGTGAGGAATGCAAGCCATAACACAATAGAAGAGTTGAATGAGGTCTGGAATAAGGCACTCATCCCGACTAAATTTACGAGAGACTCAATTGAAAAGCTTGAAAGTGTGCATTCAAAATGGTTACTTTTAAAGAAAAACAAAAGTAGAAAAACAGAAAAGCAAAAAACAAATGAGCAGTTATTTGTTGAAGAGCTTGGGAAACTTTTCGACATAGGTCATGCAAATGCTCTAACAATTATGAAAATAAAAGAAGACAGAGATTTTTCAACAGATCAAAGAAGTGGCAGACAAATGATGATCACATCTGAAGACAAGTACATTAAAAAGCAAAAAAGAGTGTTAGAAAGAATTGAAGAAGAAGCGAAGAGAAGAAAAGAGTGTGTTTCTGCTGTAGAAGTAGAATCTACGTCTTTTTTTTATAATACACCTGATCATGACTCCCAAGCAAGTTCAAGTACCATAAGCAGCTCTGAAAATGAATCTGATGATGAATCATATAAACCTTTGTCCAAAAAGGCGATAAAACCAAAAATTTTAGATGACAATAGCATGAGTGCTTCAGTTTCTAACCCAAAGGCTAAGACAAACCTTTTTATCTTGAATGTGGCGGGGGCGTTAGATAGGAACAAGATATCTGATCGACAAGCTGTAAGACTTGTCATTCCAATTGCCGCTGCACTTGGCTATGATTCTGCGGCTTTAGCTATTTCAAGGAGTTCTATAAAAAGGAAACGAGAAGAAGCACGAAAACAATTTTTTGAGGAGATGAAGTCAAACTTATTCATAAAAGAACCAATCGTTGTTCATTGGGACAGCAAAATCTTGCCCGATATTTTAGGTTCAAAAAAAGTTGACAGATTACCAGTGTTAGTTTCGTATGGAGATGGAAAAGAGAAACTGCTAGGAGTGCCAAAACTTATTTCTGGGAGAGGTTTTCATATTGGAAATGCAGTTCATAATATTCTTAAAACATGGAATTTTGATGATAAAGTTATTGGAATGGGCTTTGATACAACCGCTGTTAATACTGGTGGAAAAAATGGTGCATGCACTTTTATTGAAAATAAATTAGGAAAAGAACTACTGTGGTTTGCGTGTCGCCATCATACAATGGAAATAATTTTAAGCAAAGTATTTACATTATGTTTAGGCCCTTCAAGCTCACCTGAAATTCCCATATTTAAAAAAATGAAGGAAACATGGATTTCAATTGATCAATCTGACTATACACCTTTAAGTTTTTCTCCTGAAGAAGAGGAATTAAGAAACTATGCTATTGAGTCACTGCTATCAGTTCTTAATAATAAAGCCCACACCAGACTCCCCAGAGATGACTATTTGGAATTAATTGAACTGTCGCTCTTGATATTGGGACAACCGATGGAAGTTGTTCACTGGAGATCACCTGGACCAATCCACCATGCTCGGTGGATAATAAAACTAATTTATGCTTTCAAATTGTACCTTTTTCAAGGTCAAGGAATGTTCCATCTCACTGAAAGAGAAAAACGAAATCTGGAAAGATTTGTCAGGTTTGGAGCACTTTTGTATGTTAAAAACTGGACTGAGGCTCCAATTAGCGCAAATGCTGCGATCAATGATCTAGTTTTTTGGAAAGAAGCTCAAAAATACAGTGCTGTTGACAATGAGGTAGCTAAAACTATCCAAAAAGCTCTACAGAATCACTTATGGTACCTCTCGGATGAACTAGTCGGATTATCCCTTTTTTCTGACAAAGTAAGCTCCGAAAACAAGCTGAGCATAGTTAATAGAATGTCAGGTCCACCACCACCTAGAATGATCAGAGGAAATCCAATCTTACTTCATGATGATTGTAACTTGGCAGATTTTGCAAGTAGCAGAACATCACTGTCGCTAAGTAAGTTGAACATTCAGCAAAGCTTCCTTACTCAGCATCCATGTGAATGGGAACAAGATCCCGCGTTCATAGCAGCTAAAAACACAGTAAAAGAACTTAAAGTGGTAAATGATATTGCAGAAAGAGGAGTTAAACTGTTCCAGGATTTCAACAAACTAATAACAAATCACGAAGAGAAAAAACAGCTGTTGCTACAGGTTGTGGAGGCAAACCGGAAACTGGTTCTGACTGAACCTACAAAGAAGGACGTATTAGGAAGCGTGAAGGAGCTATCAACTTCCTAGAACATAATTTAATCATGTTTTTTTCAAAGATGATCTACATTATGGATTACGTACTATTTCTTTGACATGTTCTGCAGTGTAAAATAAGCAAATAAATTTCAGTTTTCTATTCCCACGTGTTCGTGCTCAATTTTAAAAACCTTTAAACTTTTCAGAAATTTTCGTTTTCAATTTTTCTTAAAGAGTGTTGAGCACTGTCTTCTAATTGACTTATGACCTTGGATTTTTGGCTAGTTACTTCTTTTATTACGCAGAAAAGAATTAGGGGGTCCCTTGACTTGTATCTTCAACTTGGGTTTTTACCATATGAATGTGAACCACCCTAGTACGGATGCTGGTTTTCAATATCTACCACTTACGCCAACAAAATGGAATCCTTTGAAAGAAACATTCTCAGAAACTGCTGCTCAATAAAATTTAAAACCAGGAATAAATACTTTTCTACCCTGGAACTATATGAAAAAGCCAACATCACTCCACTATTCACCTATCTTCCACAGTTACTAATCAAGAAATTAACTTACTGAGAGTTCCATCCGAACCCACTTATCTCCAACATCATACTCAACAACAGGCACCCTAACCTGCCAAGACTCAAATATCTACTATCATTTATACTAATTCATGACCCATCGCTAAATGACCGTAATCCAAAGTACAAAAATATCTGCAATTTCTAAAACATGAAAGACAATGAATTTCACAGAGGATAATAGGGGCATAGATGATGCTCCTGGCCTCATCTCGGAGAGCACTCCCCGTCGTCATGGCAACAGGCCAAACTTAAACCTAAATAATAGACTCGCCCACCTTTGATTGAGACACGTCGCTCTACTAGATATATAACAAACATGTATATTAAAAAAGAAATATATGTATATGTATGTGTATATATATATATGCGTATATATATACGTATATGTGTATAGACATGTACATATATATTATAACAAATTCATTAACATAAGCTAGACTAACCATAGTCTCTTAAGGTCTCACTTTGTACCTGACATTCTAGCCCTAACTAAAATAACTCATCACAATAGAATAAATTAACTATTAACATTGTAATAAGTATTAAAGTTAAGAACAGTTAAGAATAGTTACCATCTCGACCACAAGGTTAAAAACCACTCACTCGAAGCACTTCCTATCATCTTCATCACTGACGCTTACTGGCCCTCACAAGCTGGGAACTCTCACCACACATGTAGTGACATTCATCTACAAAAGTGTGGAGATTACTGCACCACGCTTATTCTTATCATCAACAGTACGTCAACACCGAACAGAGACCTAGATTGCTGATGCATCTATTACTACGTTCAGAGATCAACAAGACGTCGTATGTCCAGTTTTTGTACTAAGTTAATGTTAAAACGCTGTTAATTTTGTCATATAATCATAATGCAATAAATTGAATTGAATTGAATTGAATTGACATCTCGATTTACTGGTGACCGTTTTAGTCGAGGTTTTAGTAGTACCCGCTCCTATGATTTTACCCGAAACTGTTTAAACGGCCAGTGTTCACTTCGAAGCAGACAGTACTATTATTTTTTTTCCTATTTATGATAAACAATTGTGGCGAAATTACTGGGCTATGCTAAGGAAAGTTTACAAAATGCATGAAAACAAATCCTTTATGGAAAATACAGCTCTCTCCCAAAAGTGAACTTAAAGAATTATTCAATACCAAATATGTGCTTCATCAAAAAATTTCTTTCGAAAAATATAAACCCTCCCAATTGGTGCAATGCCGAAACTGCCAAAGATTTGGGCACTCGGCAATAAACTGTCAAATGCCATATCGGTGCGTTAAGTGTAATTGTAGTCATAAACCTGGGCAATGTAATATTAAATCTAAGACCGTATCGGGTGATACATGTAATAAAGAAATACTCTTTTGTGTCAACTGCAAAAAAATGGCCACCCGGCTAACTACAGAAATTGTGAGAAGTATAAAGAAATACTTTCTCGATCAAAAGCAAGAAAAGAAGATAAAAAACTAAAACAAACAACACTCAATAACTATGTTAATGAAAAAATAACATACGCCTCTCATTTCAATAAAAAACCTTTATTACCTAAAATAAAACCAAACAAAACCGTTAATAATAGTATTAACATACAGAATGAAAATCAACTAAACACATCTGCAACCCCAAACTTTGATTTTTTAAACGCTGAAGCAAACAACCTTTTTGGTTTAAATATGTTGGACATATTAAGTAAAATCGATGTATTCATCCCTAAATATAAGGCACTAAACACAGTGACCGAAAAAAAATTAGAATTACTTACCTTCTTAACTGATTTAACAAATAAATCATGAATACGCAAAATTTGGTAACAAATAGACTAAACAAATTAAAAATTTTTTTAATTAATGTTAACTCCCTTATTGTTAAAACCAAATTACTGTTATAAAACTAATTGAAAATATGTAATAAATAAATAATATACACAGTGCGACAATTATGTATTAAGACTCGAACCATATCTCAGCACCCCAGCAGCGCATGGATGTGTGAGCACATGCGTTTTGAAGCTTCAACCTTCCTCTACTAACTGACAAAATTTCATGACATTTTGTTGATATTTAATATTTATTAAAATTCATTTTGCAAAACACGTGTTCGTTTGATGTTGAAATTGAACTAAAAATTAATGAGAGTCAGTCATTTTAGAGACATCGTTGCAGCCGCAGAAAATGCTCTAAACTTCCTGAAAACAATTGTTACGGGTGATGAAACATGGTGTTTCTAATACGATCCAGAAACAAAGCGAGAAAGTGCGGAATGGAAATCAAAAAACTCACCACAAGCCAAAGAAACACGAAAAGTTCCATCAAAAATCAAAATGCTCATCACATTCTTCGATAGCAAAGGAATTATCCACAAATAATTTGTGCGAACTGGTCAAACAGTTAGTTCCGCATATTACCTCGAAGTTTTGAAGCGTTTGATGGCCAGAATCCGTCGTATTCGACCAGAATACCGCGATCCAAAAGGTTGGTCTCTGTTGCACGATAATGCACCGAGTTACACAGCACTCATTGTTCGTCAATTTTTGGCTCAGAATCAGGTCTGGGTGTTGAATCATCCGCCGTATTTACCTGATTTGGCACCGTGCGACTTCTCCTTGTTCTCGAAACTGAAATTGAAGTTGAAAGGATGCTTTTTTGATGACATTCAGCCCATACAACGGGCTTCGACGAGGGCACTGGAGGAAATTCCGAAAAATGAGCTGGAACACGCGTTTGATTCACTATTAAATCGATGTAACAAGTGTATTGAATCAGGAGGACAATATTTCAAATAAGTATACCGAAAAATTAGCAGATATCGTGTTTTAATTGTGTTTTCTAGAGGTAGTCTTAATACATAATTGTCGCACTGTGTAGTTAAGTAAACCTCAGAACCAAATATGTAATCAAATCAATATTGATCTCCTCAATTCCTTCAATATGTTATCTCTTTTTTTTTTCATGCCTATTTTTTAAGAGAACCTGTAGTAAATGTATAATATAAAATTAACTCACTGTACAAATATAAACAACAATATTTACATATAAGAAAATAACACTTTTGATAAATGTCAGAACCTAGGACATGTAAAAGTAAAACTACCTAGATGTAAATTAGACTAAGATAAACACTGTACCTAACTATGTAATAAAAATCTATTAAAGGCAATAAAATATCAAAATATCAAAAAAAAAAAAAAAAAAAAAAAAAATATCAAAATATCAAAATGCATGATACAAGAACATAAGGTGCAGTTTTGCCGACGGCCTGCTGGGACGTCACTATCATGAAACTTCAAACTTTTTAATATTCCCAAGGTAAATATACAAATGGCCAAAGGCAAACATGAAGTAAAAAGTACTAAAAAGAAATAAAAGAAAAGATGATTAGGGATACTGTTTAAATGTTTACCTATTTCAATATTCGAAATATACGGACTTTAATGAAGTATTAATGGATATCTATTTGAATAATTGCTCTGCCTGCAATTGTCATTAACTCGTTCGATTAAACTGCGAACAAGTTGTTGGTCCAAAATGGTTTGCTATGATCAGATGTGTACAGAAATATGTCATTCTCATTTTATTTAATTCACGCAGGTATCCCACTCCAAAATCACTTCTAACTCTAGCTGTGTTTTTTTAATGACATGCATATCCCAATCAATTGAAGAACGATAAAGGAGATTTCCGAAATCGCTTACAGATGTCAGACTACGAAATGTGAAGATTATTTGATTATTTGTTTTGTTTTTTAATGACCTATACAGATCTTCGCCATACAAACCGGTGATCCAGATTTCTATCCATGATACAACGAACATAAGGCATGCCAATGATTTCGCACCCGCGCCATTTTGCGCGTCATCGGGTTCACCCAATGAGCATTCGATGGTTTGACAACTTTTTGTTTACAAATTCGTGTGCAAGTTTTAAAAGTTTTTAAAGATTTTTAATAGTGTTTAATATTAATTGTACTATTTTGCATTTAAAATGGTTTAGTGTGTAATAAAGAACTGTAAAAATATCATGAAATACACTGAAACACTGTTAATTAAGGCAAAAGTTCAAATTGTCGAAGAAGTAGTGAAGAAGTTATTTTTTAGATGTAGAATGTATTTTAAGATAAAATATTTAAATAGAAATTAGTCTAACGTTGTCTGTAAACAAAAATTAAGAAAAAGAAAAAAATTAAAAATTTTAAGTAACCCCCGACACAAAAAAAACTCTAAAAAGCAAAAAAGTAAAATTTAGATGTAGAATGTATTTTAAGATAAAATATTTAAATAGAAATTAGTCTAACGTTGTCTGTAAACAAAAATTAAGAAAAAGAAAAAAATTAAAAATTTTAAGTAACCCCCGACACAAAAAAAACTCTAAAAAGCAAAAAAGTAAAATTTCTCTCTCGGCCTTTTATAACTTCATTAAAAGAACCTATTAATATATTTAAGATGAGCGTCGCCGCGTCGGGAGACCGCTAATATCATGAATCACTAGAATTCTTTGTGTATATATTCTATAGAATTCTAGTGATTCGTTATACTTAGTAGTCCCCCGACGCGACGCGGCGACGCTCATCTTAAAAATATTAATATTACTTATAATGTTAAAAGTATTACTTACCACCTTGGTCTTTCGCTTGTAAGTTCGATGTAATGGTACATAAGTTTTTAATAATTGTAATAAAGCATTAAAATCAGTACGGAATATAATTAGAACACAATTAAATTAAAAAATTAATAAAAGATGTTTAATGATTGTTTCAAATGATTCAAAAGAATCTATAAAGTATAAACGGACGTGTGTTGCGCTTATGTTGAAAGTGACATATCAATTGAATAAAGTTTCAGCAAATTTTGTCTCGCGAATAATTGTTGCATGCAATGGTTACTTTGATCGAATTTATTTGTTTGAATGAATTTTTCCTATCAAGTATCATTTTCAAACACTAATGAAGTTATTTGATATGTTTTTCGATTTATTTTTTTGTTTTTTTTTCGTTTTTCAGTGATTAGCTGAGACTTTTTAAATTTAAACATCCTAGTTGATTTTAATCCCATCACAGCGAGCTGAAGGAGAATCCAGAATCAAAGTGGAAGAAATAATGCTGTTTGCAGTGCATTCATATAATTTATTGCAGGTAAACAGGGATTCTAGGTAGCGTAAGTAATTGACTAACTAATTAATTAAGAATTCTGAATTCAAATTACTTTATTTCAGATATACATCAATTTTTTCACACCATATCCCAAAGATTGTTGTCACATAATATTTGTCATTGACTGTTGATCCATCCTGGAACCTAGCCACATTTACTTCACTATATCGGTGCGGTCTTGAGGAATCAGTCTCATTTATATTATCATACGAATTAGGATTACCACCATCGGCAATTCGGAAGACTCATCATTGTATTTCAAGTGCACTTTGGCAACTCAACTAGAACATACAATATACTTAATTAATGTGAAATCACATTTTTATTAAGAAAATACCTTGTTTTGTATTTTTGAAAGATGCATTTTCAACAATTTCAGAATAAAAACCATCGTCTCAAAGGCATAGGGTTTGTTAATTCGGCATTTCAACTCCGAATTGAATTCATAGATGTCTTGTAAATAGGCATATCACTCACAAGTCATTTCATTTCAATATATTGCAATAGAATTATATCACAAAATTAACAATATTTTAACATTAAATTAATGAAGAAATTGGACATAGGACGTCTTATTGTTCTTATTTGCCCGCTATACACATTAGCTAAGCTATGCGTGCTAAGTTTCCTTAGTTTTGTAGCTTAGCTCGCTTACCTTCGGAATACTGCACACTACAGCGAAGCTAAACGATAATTTTTTTAAAAATACTATTGAACTGTCACTGAATACAGACAATTTGTTTGCATAATAAACACACCGGAGTTAGTAAGCGAAGCCCGCTTGCATCGCGGTGCTCATGCTATGCATGCGAACTTACCCCACATCGCCCGAGCAGAGAAAACATCGCTCACATAGCATCGCTAAAGTGTGCAACACTCCATTTAATTTCTTTATTTTGCCAACCGAGCGAGAAACTTAGCTTCTTAGCTTAGCAAATGTGTATAGCGGGCCTAAGAATAAACGTGGTGCAATAATCTCCGCGCTTTTGTGCATGTCTGTCATTATATGTGCGGCCTTTTGTAGAAGCCGTACGCGTCGCGGCCGGTGACAAATAACTCAAAAGTCACAATTAACAGAATAAAAATATATGAAAAATGAAATCACTGAATATACAAAAACCTGAAGCGTCAGAAACTCAGAAATACATTATAACAATTAACAATATAACAGACTGTAACTGTCCTACGTCTTGGAAGGTGCGAGGATTAGCTGTGTCATTTGTATTGATATGACCGTGGAAGATAGTTTGGGAATTATTTTATCCCCAATGCTTCGAGTTGGCACCCCGATCATTATTCATGAGACTACTTGCTCTGGAGAATGTGGCCAATTTACATGATGTATCCTTTATTAGACTTGTAGACTTAGGACCCAGTCCCAAAGCACCGTTGGTCGTCAGGCCGTCAAAACGTTCGTGCTCATTCGGGTAGTCTTCGGCCCACGAAAATGTTAGCTTACAATTGACATTGTTTTGTTTATAGCCTGTTTACATCGACTCGGAAAACACATGTTTTTGATTCTTGTTTTCTAAAACAGGAAAAGTGTTTACATCGCCAGTAAGTGTTTTTGTTTGACATTTGACATTTCACCAATTTTTTTACTTAAAAGGGGTGTATATTTGTATAATGACTTTAATAAGTCAATTCATTAGTCATAAAAAAGGCAATTCATATTAGTGAAGTTCAAAGTTTCTTGCTCTCACATTATTTAAAAAAGCGTCGACGACACAAAAAATGTTGAATTTATGCAATTTATTTAGTTTCATTGCAACTGTAGATGTAAATTCAAGAAGTATAAAGAAAAAATGGATTGAGGAAACGATGTGGCAAATTTCGGCTATGAAGATTTTAGGGAAAATTTTAGTATTTACCGCAACACATTTAACATTTTGTGTTTTAAATTAAAGCATATGCATTGTCAAAACTAAGTGTCAAACCGTGCTGAATTGTCAAAACTAAGTTCAGTCAGGTTATCAACCTGTTTTGCGTACCTGTTTTTGCCAAAAACCGGTTCCGAGGTGTTTTGAAAATGTATGGGAAAACATGTGTTTTTCGACTTGTTTTCTGTGGAAAACAGGAATCTTATCAAAAACAAGTGTTTTTGAGTCGATGTAAACAGGCTATTACATTTGACTGAACTCAAGTTAAGTTAGTTTGAAGTAAACTTTTGTGCTCCACCTAAGTTGTTATCAAATTAAATATGTTATCGAGAGCTGAAATTCTTGCTCTTTTACTTCCATGTTCCTATGATATATTTAGGAATGGAAGTATGGTGATGCTGCGAAAAATTGGTATCCGAAAAAATCATGGAATCGTTGTCAGGAGTGCTTAAAAACACTTTCTGGAAGTTTTTAGCTTGGTGTCGCTCCGTTGTTTTTTGAAATGGTCATAATTTCCTTAAAAATCGGTCTTTTTCAAAATTTTTGTGTTTTGTTCAGATCGTTGGACTATTCAAATTTAGATTAGAAGTTCACCAAATATTAAAATTAGGGAGTTATAACGGGTTTTATAATTTTCCGATTTTCAACGATAACTGCCGCCAAAATAAATTAAATTTCGCGGAACTTGTACCAAAATGTCTGGTAATATGTCGAGATCATGCCTATTAATTTTAAGATCGTTCGGATTTGATTTGGCTAACTTACAGCTAAAATTATGTCGACGGGTCCAACATTTTTGAGGTGCAGAAGTAGCAGTCCGAAATGAGCGACACTTGCAGCAAATTCTTTTTTTTTTTGTCATTGCCGTTAACAACATGGTGAACACGGAAGTAATGTGTGGCTATCTCCACACCGGAACTTTATTAGACGAAGGTGAAGGATGAAGAAAAGGAGCCGAGAATATTGGGTGCATCCTATACACAGCAATAGATTGGTGCACACTGCAAGGGAAATTTTACACGCTCCATTGCAAATTGTTGAAGTACCCGTAAAAGTTCTTTTCATATTATCGCAGGAGCATAACAAGTTTCAATGAAATTGTTTCATTAATTGGACCAACAATAATGAAAAAAGACACGCATTTAAGACGTGCTGTACCAATAGAGGAGAGATTGAGTGTGACTTTAAGGTAAGAAAACACAAAGCATATTTTATTTTATTTTTTTTTTGTTTTATTGAAACGAAAATCGGAACAAGTTTACAATACGGAACACCCAGAAGGAAGTCGCGGATTTTAATGAAATTTTGTATGAACATGTACTTTGGCCTAAAAGTGACGAATTCGGAGGAATTTCTAAGGAATTCCGTTTAGTTTTGGAAATATTTAACCTCAAAAATGTTAAAATGTCATGTCACTTCAACCCGTTTTACAACATTTTACCACATTTGTTTCATACAAAATTTACACTAAAATAATTAAAAAACATTTTTACACTTAATTAATCCTATTTTAATTCTTTTCTAATCTGAAAAAGAAGGATAAAATCATTAATTAAAAATTTGTTTACTTACTTGAGAAGTTTGACAGTTTTTCGCTCTCAGTTATCGCAATTGCAACATCGTGCTGATTTGAGTTCGTTCGTCACAAATGTAAGTTATCGACAAGCACGCATAATGATGAATATAAATTCTCTAACTTAAATAGCAAAATTTGTATAAAAGTTACATTCTTGGCGAACGCAATCAAATCAGCACGATGTGCCAACAGACAGCGCAAAACTGTCAACCTTCTCAAGTAAGTAAACAAATTTTTCATTAATGATTTTATCCTTCTTTTTCAGATTAGAAAAGAATTAAAATAGGATTAATAAGTGTAGAAACATTTTTTAGTTATTTTAGTGTAAATTTTGTATGAGACAAATGTGTTAAAATGTTGTAAAACAGGTTGAAGTGACATGACATTTTAACATTTTTGAGGTTAAATATTTCTAAAACTAAACGGAATTCCTAAAAAATTCCTCCGGATTCGTCACTTTTAGGCCAAAATACATGTCCATACAAAATTTCATTAAAATCGGCAGCTTCCTTCTGGGTGTTCCGTATTGTAAACTTAAGCCCGAAAATCACATATTATCTGATAATTGGGTGTAATACGATTGGACTGTGTCACTGGAGTACTGAGGCGATGCAATGTTTTCATGGTGATCATCAATTTCATTTACCGCAATAAAGTTCGGTGATGGAGTACAACTTGTAGAATAGTCTAAAACATTTAATTGCACTGGTCTTGACCTCTCCATTCTAATTTTCTTGAAAACATTTAAGATATTAATTTTAGCATCTATTTTTACTTCCGCTGACAAACTCTTGAATGAGGGAACAAGAGATAATGCGAAATGAGTATCCTCGTCGAAGCTAAGTGAACTATCGGCCGATAGTTTAGTCTGCAGTATGCGCTTACCCTAAAGCTATTGAAAGTACGGGAACAGCTTCCTGCAATATTCTGAAAAATCAGAAGAAGATTCTGAGAGCTTGGTAATTTGTAATTTTTCGTACGATTGAAAAAGTTCCGGGATAGAGGCAGAAATAGAATCATCAAGTGATGAAGAAGTGATATTATGACTGCATTTGAGAATTATAAACTTTGGATTGTTATTTGTTTGCTGGCTCTAAAGAGCAGAAATAACAGGACATGCATCAGGGGATATGCAGAGAGTTGTTTTGAATTACAGCGACAAGGAATTTAAAATGCATTTTAGAATATCCCGTACGCTTTTCGATACTCTTGTCGATCGTTTTCAAGAATATGAACCTTTCAAGTTTTTACGTGAAGATATAAGAAGTTTTCAGCATCGAAACATTTGCTTGTTTTTCTGTGGTTTGCTGGGCATGTGGCATGCAGCTATCGCGAGCTTGCAAATCGTTTTGATAGCTCCTTATCCTCGGTGCACTGCATAATTATCAGAGTTATATAACTTTCATTAGTAGTCTATCGGAGGAAGTAATTTACTAGCCAACAGGGTTGGCAGGTTTGTGACGCATGACAGTTTTTGACTGTTTCAACTGTCATGTCAAAAACCCTCTGGCGAAAACCTTTGTCAAAAACTATCAAAGTCTCAAATATTTATTGCATTTCATATACTTCTCAGAAAATGCTTAATACCATTGACACACAGAGCTTGGTTAACCAACTCTCCGAGTTAACCAAGAACGAAACCAAAATAGGTGACACACATTGGAGATTTGGTTTATTTTGACAGTTGCTATTTGTTTACATTTTGCAAACATAGGGCTCGATTCTACGTAACAGAATTTTAATAGATCTCTTAATATCTTTTAAAAGTTTTTAAGAGATGATGGTATTCTAGGTAGCAGAAATATGGTGAATTTAAAAATTAAAAGTTAAGAGATTCACCACAACTGTCGAACAAATTTTTAATAAAGTGCACCTCACTATAAATCTCGAAAGGGTTTTTTGATAATCCTCTCAAGTTTCACATTACTGTACGATGATTTGGTTTTAAAAAAAAATTATTTAGCAAATCATTTACTATCCGTTTTTCTTGCCTTTCTTAATGTTGTTTCTCTCTTCGATTTTACGCACTCTCAATTATCCATGAAATTATTTCTGGCACAACACTTTCCATTTTTTGTTGACACTTGAAAGCGTTTTACAGCAACATCTAACTTTAGAGACGTTTAGAGATATAGAATTTGACCCTCTTAAGTTAAGAGACGATTGAGGTTAGATATTTCTTTTAATTTTGTAAGCAGAATACCAAATCTGTTAATTAAAACTCACCACTCAAGTTAAGAGATCAGCTGATTCTTGACATCTCTTAACTGGCTACCTGGAATACCGTTTCTGTTAATTTTGCAATTAAGAGGTTAAGAGCTCTTAACTTTTACCTAGAATCGGGCCCATATTTTGTGTTCCTTTTTGTCTAAAAATTGATATTCAGAAAGAAGTAATGTTAGCGATAGCAGTTATGATAAGGGAAAATAGCAACAAAAGATTATTTGAGCAATAATCAAATGCTGTTTTATTTATTGTGCACTTTGCATCATCATCTCGTAATTGCTTTTGCAATTGCTGCACTCCAGATCTCCAAAAGAAGAAATTCGGTTAATTTTGTCCATGCAACTCTTTTCTTAGACATATTAAAATTTAATAAAATCCTGTCGGCTGCTCTTTATTTGATATTTTATTTATAAAAAAAGTCCATACAGTCTTGTTTTTCGATTATTTATTTCGAAAATTCATACGTTTCGAATTCTGTTTGATTTCATCAGTGAAATTCAAATAATACAAATAAGAAGAAAGTGAAGAATTAAACAGAATTCGAAACGTACGAATATTTGAAATAAACAATCATAGAAGAAGACTGTATTGCCTTTTTTTATAAATAAGATATCATATTAGAATGTATTAAAATTTCATCGGAACACACGAATGACCATGTCAAAATCATCGCAAATGTCAGCAAGATATTGGAAGACTTGCTGCGAAGTTTGACGCGGATTGTTGGAAAGTTATTGGAAAGTACTTGGTTAACGAGTTAACCAAGTCACTTTTGCTTGGTTTCTGACCAAGTCACTTGTATGGGGAACCAAGTCGAAACCACCTGATTTGAGTTGGTTTAGCTCTTAACCAAGTCTCCACTTGGTTAACCAAGCAGTGTGTCAATGATATAAGTTGTACGAAATCAGTAATCCTATCTTTCCCCTTGCAGTTTATAAGTACAATTGTACAAGTCAGGTTACAACTGACATATTTATATATCCCAATGCACATTGGTAACTGATACAATTTATAAACCAAATATTTGTAAAAGTGTTCGGTGTTTTACTCAGGACAGCTGAACAGCAGCAGTTCACACTTTCACACTGTGCCAGCTTTTGGGGTATTTTGTAATAGCATTTCATCAAATTTTCTTATATTTTTTATATTTCCTCCTTTTTTATTAATTGTGAAATTACTCAAAAGGTGAACCCAGCTTAAATTGTTTTCGAAATACTTTAGCTTTTAGACTGCAGATTCATCTGTGAGATTGTGTTTGAATAAACTATCTGTAATATCATTGACCCAATGACCCACAGAGCTTGTTTAACCAACTCTCCGAGTTAACCAAGAACGAAACCAAAATAGGTGACACACATTGGAGAGTTGGTTTATTTTGACAGTTGCTATTTGTTTACACTTTGCAAACATATTTTGTGAGTTCCTTTTTGTCTAAAAATGGATACTCAGAAAGAAGTAATGTTAGCGATATCAGTTATGATAAGGGAAAATAGCAACAAAAGATTATTTGAGCAATAATCAAATGCTACAAGTTCAACAGAAGGTCCAATTTTTCATCAGTAACTATCAACAAGAAGCCAACACCGAAGAAATGATGCAGGAGAAAATGGAATTTCTATATCAAATCGAAAGTAACATGGCGCAGATGGAAAAACACCAAAGGAAATTTCAACAGGAGTTGTACGAAACACAATGGGAAATTCGGGATATAATGATTACAGGAGCAGAAGATGATGTTGTCACGACAAATGAATTCTGTTTATTGCATGAATCAGTCTATTCGCTAGCTGCGGGAGATAAAGAATCTTTGGATGTACTGGATTCAAATTCTGTATAAATAAAGGTATTTTTTTTCTAGTTTTCTACCATAAATTTTTTGGGACAACATGTAAAATTTGAGACGAATTCACACATTTATTTTACTCCATTCGCTGGGTTAAATCTTCACTTAAATGAAAAACTAAATTTACGCAGTTCTTCATATTTCCCAGGATGTATGTTGTGTTTACCAGTCAACTAAACGTCAAAACACAACATTCTCACAGCTGATCTCCCACAAAAGTCAGAAAAAATCCCATAAAATAAAAACCCTCAAAATTAGACCATTTCAAAGAACTTTCCGGAACACAAAAATATCCCTAGAACAAAATTCCCCTCCAAAAGAACTTTCGAGAACCCGAGAAAAGAATATAAAAGCGGGGACAAACTCGAAAAGTTCAGATCACATCGATCCGGCAAGTAGAGAACTAATCTACTAAATCAGAGTAATAATCTGATTTCAAACGCAGAGCAATAATCTGCCAAACAAAAGCCCTTAAAGAAGTAATTTAAGGCAAAACAACCATTCAGAGCACTAATCTGAAAACAAAGCTTCTAGAGAACTAATCTACAAGCAATTACCAAACAGAGTAATAATCTATGAAACTTTCATAAAGCCTTCAAAATTCCTATCAGAGGCACAAACCAAACATTATCAGAGAATTAATCTGATAAAGCAGAGAACTAATCTGCCATCAAATCCCAGAGTACTAATCTGAGATCATTCAACACAATTACAATATAACTAATTCCAATTTCAAACATCATTATTCACAGAAACAATCATAAAACAGCAAACCCCAACTATCAACGAACAAACAACAATCATCAATTCGAGAACAACAACACACCAACAACATCATCGCCCCACAATTAACGAATTACAAAACAACACTTCACCACAACATTCGATTACAAAATTACAACATATTGAAATACAAACATATAAAATTTAATAGATGAATTACATATAAAACATTGAACATAATTGTACATAAACATTGAAAATTAAAGCCAACCCTAGTTTTAAGCTGCATTTGTAGAAAATCATAATAAAATAGTGTTAAGTTAAAATTTTCTAAAGATTGGTTTTTTCATTTTTATCCGGCACCTTTAAAAAAATAAGTGTAGAGTTGGAGACTCAACAATGTACATACTTGAAACGAAAACGTTAAAGAAGTTGTCATGGTTTATTATTTTATTGCCCAGGACGGGCTATTATTGCAGACACATTGTTACTGCATTTGAATTTGTTTGAGATGTTATTGATTTTCCCCTTCCGTAAGCTACTTTGATCTTTACTAAAGCGGACTTAATTTTCCGCGTATAACAAAGAATATGTCGTAAAAATGTTTTCTTTCGCCCTCGGAATTTGAATAGAAATATGTTCCCACCATAGGAAGATTTCTGATCGGGACAATTGCGTCGTGATTTTGTAGTTTCTGGAAAATACGAGGATCGATAAGGCTGCTCATTTTTTTGACAAATGTATTTATTCAAATTGTGTAAAAAAAAAAATTTAAGGGCAATCATAGTTTCGGTTTCGAGTCCTTCTGGGATGATAAGTTAATTGACCATTAACCGCGATTACGATTTGTCGTGTACTCTAGTTCTCTTAGTGAAAGTTTTGTTTTCGCTATACTAGTTTTAGTATTTTTCTAAACTAAACTAAAACTAAACTAAATGAATCGTGGTTGAAGACCTCAACATTTAATTTGGCAGAGTAACGAAAGAATAGAGAAAGATGGAAAGACATATGCAAAGTGCTTGAACGGTGGAATTTTACGATCAAATCGTGTGGACAGGATGAAGAGCCATGCAGCCAAGTGTACTGGTGGAAGCAGTAATGCTGCTGAGCCAGTATCATCTGTACAACAAACATGTTCAAGTGAATTTACTCAGTGCAGTGTTTCACAATCTGGTACTCCAATGGAATCAACAGAACCTGAAGTGTTGGCTTCAAAAAGACAAAAAATTGATAGTTTTATCGTGAAAACAAAACATGCTGCTGCTAAAAAAATAGATCTATTAGTGGCTTAGTTTTTTTATGCTAATAACATTGCGTTCAGCATTGTGGAACATTAAACTTTCAAAGATCTTATTTCGGCATTACGTCCTGGGTATCATCACCCTAGCAGAAAAGCTTTCGCTGAATCATTACTTGATGAAGTTTCGTCTGAAGTTGAACAAACTGCAAAAAATCATCTTCAAGGAAAAAATGTAACTGGGTCATTCCACATCACTTCATCCAGGCCATGTCACCCACCACCTCCGATTTTGATGAAACTTTGTAATTTTTGTCTATATACATAGACATGAAGAAATACCAATTTTTTTTTTTTTATCTCCATTAGTTTTTTTTTTATAGCCACTTTTAATGTGAGCAAATTCGACATTTTTGAAATTTCCGAGACCTTCTGGTAAACGTGTATAGTTCATGAAAAAAAATCGTTGCTTGGCCATTTTTGAGGATAGCGCTATGAAAAAATTTATTATTATAAAGTAGACTGTGGTGATTTCAGAAAAAAATAAGTAAATACTACATGTTCACTTGTTTAGCTTACAAAAATATTTTTAATAATATTTTAAGAGCTTTTTTTGCACAAAAACATGTTTTACAAAAAAGTCTATATCTCTAAAAGGCACTGCAGGAATTTCGTCAAATTTTTTTTTAAACTGATCTACACAAAATTTGCTATCAGGTCGAGTAATAAAAGTTTTGCGTATTTGCCTGCTTTATATACTATAGCTGTCTGTTGTCTCTTGTCTGTCTGTTGTCTGTCCGCCAGACGATAACTCGAGAACGCTTATAGCTACATGATTGAAATTTAGTACAATAATACTTCGTTACAATTGCAAGGTCAGTTTTGAAAATGAGCAAAATCGGGCAACACCTTCTTAGTGTTGCCATGCAAGATACATTATCTTTATGAAAAAACTTGGATTTTCTTCATAAATGCAATTATAATGATTTTTTTTCGTTAAATTTTTTTAATATAAATAAAAACAGAGCCATTTTTGTAGTTTTTCAGCAGAATCAGTGGGCAAAGTATGACTTTTCATAGAATGGGCCCTGAATCGAATAAAACAAAAATTATGCAAATCGGTTAAGCAGTTTGGAAGTTAGGTATATACACATACGTTTGATAAATATTTGGTCATTTCAGACCAATTTTCGACCGATAAGCCGTTGTAAATAATTTATTTTATACCCACTGACGTTAAAACGACGTCTTTTCGATTAAGTGTTGCGATTTACCGTTACCTATTCTGATTAATGGGTGTACGGTTTATTTTGTGTTTAACTTCCATGAAGTGAAAGTGATTTTTGAGAGTTGTGCGTACATTTTGTGTTGAAATTGAACAGGCGATTCTTGTAGGTAAGTTTTGTGATTTATATTGGTGGATTTAAGGTTTCAAAATCTTTGTGAGCAGGCCCTAATATTCGGGTAGTCTGTGGTACAGAGAATCCCCAGGAAATTTGCTCGGAGGAAACTTTCACGATATTTTTGAAAAATTATAAGATCAGTGTATTTTTTTTTTTAAATCTGACGCTATATTATTTGAAATATCATCAAAATGATAAGAAAGGATTATAAGGATAGATCTATGCTTACAGTGGAGAAACCCAATTACAACAATTGGAACTAACTCAACAACAAGAAGGAGGTTACCAAGAACAGTCGGCAGAACTAGAAACTCAACTAAATAGAATACAATTAATTCAACAACAACAAGAGCAACAGCTGCAGTCACAATTGGTTCAACATCAAAAGCAACAACATATCTTCCAGCAGCAATCACCAATAGGTCGACAAAACATTTTTAAGGATGCGACAACATTTTCCATTCTTCGAGGAAGTGATTTAACAAATAACACTATTGACTTCAATAATCGTAAGTGTCCTATTAATATACATTAATTAAGTTCCACTGTATATTTTCGTTTTACTGATTTTTCATTCTAGAAGCAATTATTGTCCAACCTTTAAGTAGTGACGACAGGAACCTGCTCCAACAGATAACTCAAGTCGTCATAATGGTAAATCTAAATATTATATAGAATTGTCATTCTACCAATATACGGAATTATATTGTAATTCGTACTCGTTTCATAAAGGAGGACAATTTCTCATCGATAAAATCATAAAAATGGTGCTGGATGTTCATCAACTTGTAACCATTGCTGCTCTGGAAACAGCGATGGTAAGTTTTTACTTTAATTTTATAAAGTCGATCTTTTTAAACAAATTTTATCGTACTCTCTGTTTTCAGCATTGGAAAAAGTGCAAGAAAGTTTAGCACTAATAAGTGAAGGAACAGTGGGAATAATGACGGAGCTGAAAAGTCTTCGAAGACAAATATCGAGGGATGATAATTTGTCTTTTGATTTGCTACCGACCCTCCCTTTGACAACACAAGACGATTTGTTGGAGTTTAACAGTCACATTGGACAGGACATGATGATGAAAAAACAATTGGTAATTCAAACTCAAATTAAAACAAGTACAGAATAAACTTACAAGTTAAAATATTTGACAGTTTGGAAAATTTTGCCAACTGGGAGGAAGAGAAGTGGGAGCATCAGCAGGAAAATGTATGAAATATTTGGCAACAGACTCGTTGCTGAAAAATTATTCCAGGGCAGGTCTAAATGATAAAGGAAGATTTGCAACATTGGAAAACATACTATCATGTTTGTATGATTCAGTCATAAAAAACGTACCAGAAGCAACTCAAGAAACAATCAATGAACATATTAAAGTATGAATAAAACATTCTACAGAGAAAATCAATAAACAAAAATAACATTCAAAATCATTCGATGTAAAAATTCGTTTTTTTAAATTTACTGTTAGGCCGGTCAATTTATCTTTAATTGGGAATATTGTAATCAAAATTTTTGTTTCGCAAGATAAATCTTCGTTTTGTTGTCTAAAAGAATATATCCTATGGTAATTTTTTATTAAAAAAAGACGTTAATTTTACATCAAAATATTGACGTCGTTTCTTGGGTTTCCAACTCGTCACTGAAGACGTCAATTTGTACACTCTTTTAGTGTCTTAAATGACTGTCTTATAACGAGGTTTACTTGGAGCATTGTCGTCATATTGACCTCAGAAAAACGTGAATGAACCGTCAAAAAATTAATGACCAGTTTTGAAAAATCGATCTTTTAACGGTTGTTAGACGGTTTTTAGACCTGAAATTGTTGGCTGGGATGCTATAAAAAAAAAAAAAAAAAAAAAAAACACCCATTGAACTTAACACGGTACCACCTTTCTTAAATCAAATAAAAAACGAATTTTGAAAATCGGGTAAACGGTTTGGAAGTTATGCTGGAACAAACATTTAAAAAAAAATCGCCGTCGAACTTAAAGTTTATTGTGAAAAACTTTTGTTTTTTTTTATTATCGGTAATAATCGAAAATAAAATTTCTAACCCGGCCTCTCTTATTTCAAGGTAGGTGTCGCGTCGGTAAGACGTCGAAAGCGCAATCTTTACCTCGACCGCCATAAAATTAAAGAGAAGCCTCGACCGTCATAAAATTATCTAAAAAAAAAAAGAAATGCGAAAGAAAAATGTGTTCTTGAAAAAAACCCAAGAAAAAAAACCAATATACTGCGCAGGATCGAGCATCCTCGTTTCCTGAAGCGCAAGTTGAATCAGTTCGAGCTCGAACGCGAATACCAACACGAAAAATACGAAAGAAGTACTGGTGACTACCTGACAAGATTCAGATGTCACGGGAGACCGAGATCTCTCGAATGCGAAAAATACAAAATTTTTAAAGCGAATTAAAATAAAGGCGGTTCGGGGAAAGGTTTATTGACAAACGAATAGAACTTATATGTGTATATAAAATTATATACTCGGAAATAATAATAAAAATTCATGCGAAAAAACATTGTGGTGTTTGATTATACCTATTGATATACGACATGGTGCCTCCTGTGAGGAAGTGATTAAAAATGTTAGTTGACCAAAAATAATTATGTGACACAAAATGCAAGATTGAGAAAATAATAAAAAAAAAAGTGTGACACGCTCCAGTTCAATCAATCGACTCAGCAGCTAGTTCATCTGCAGCGAAGACATCAAAGTTTCCAGCAACAGCAGAAGAAATTATAGAAGTGGCAAGTAATAGTTTTAGTGTTCAACATCCAAACCCAACCAGTGCACAATATTCAAACTTTTTGTTTTTTTTTTTTTGTTATAAAGATTTATAATAAAAATAAATAATTAAAATAAAATAAAATGGAGAATAACGATAGAAAATTATTGCTGATTCAAAAACGAACGTCATTAGAAGCTCAAATTAAATCATTGACAAAGGTATTCGATGAGAAAAAAATCGATAATCCGACTTTAAAGCTTCGAATTAATAAATTAACTGAACTGTACAATGCATTTGAGAATCTTAATGATGAACTTTGCATTTTGGACCCTGAAACTGATAATTTAAATGAATTTTTGAAAATACAGGAAGCCTTTTACGATATTGCCAGTAAAGTTGACAAAAATCCAGATCTCAGTAGTGCGAGCTCATCTAGAAGTTCAAACGCGAGCGAAATTAATGAAACGATACAAGGTAATACATCGAATTCTAGGCGTCGCGTAAAATTGCCTCAAGCGTCTTTGCCGCAATTCGACGGGAAATACGAAAACTGGCTTTCGTTTAAACATGCATTTATATCATTAATAGATTCTCAGGCAGATCTTTCTGACACAGACAAACTTCATTATTTACAATCAGCTTTGAAAGGGGAAGCAGCCAACAAAACTAGGGTTTTAATAATGAATGACAATAATTATACTAAGGCATGGGATTTACTTAAACGGTCATACGAAGTAAAAAGAATTTTAATTTCGCGTCATCTTTCTCTTTTAACGCATCTTCCAGTGCAAGAAAAAGAAACGGCAACCGGTCTTATGAAACTTGCAGATGATGCACAGCAACATATTTTAGCATTGACTTCTTTAGGCGTTACAGTCAGCTCTGAAATGATGGTTAACATTATAGAAGAAAAATTACATAAAAGTACTCTAGAAAAATGGGAAGAAACTCTTGAACGCGATCGTTTTCCCACCATTGATGAAATGTACGAGTTTTTGTACAAAACAGCGGTACGTTTATCTAAAAGAGATCGATCTGTATCAGATTCAAATGATCGGCCTCACTCCCAAAAAATGCAACCACCCTCGAAAAAAAGGCGTAATAATGAAACAATGCGAGTTATGGTCACCAATATTTCTCATAGTTGTGTAGTTTGCAAAGACAAACAACATCCTCTATACAAATGTGAAAAATTTAAAACATTTTCCGTTCCCAGGCGAATAAGCATTGTAAAAAATGCCAAACTTTGTTATAATTGTATGCGATACCATCGTGATCCGATTTTTAAATTTAATGGATGTACAATTTGTCAAAGAAAACATAATACAATGTTACATTTATATAAATCTTATGATACTAAAGAGAGCGAATCGATCAAGAACGACTCTCAGCCTAACACGACTTCCACAATTTGACTAGATTCGATGTCTCGCGTTGGAATCTTTGCATGTAACTCATTATCGCAATCACAATTAATGACCAGCGCTATAATAAATGTCATAGATAATGATAAAAATCTTCTAAAATGCCGAACTCTTTTAGACACATGTTCCACAGCAAATTTTGTCACAGAAGAATTTGCGCATCGATTGAATCTCCCAATGCGTACCTGTGTGTTACCTGTTGGAACCATTGATTCAATAAACACGGTATCGAAACATTCAATTCAAATTTCATTCCGTTCGATACATAATGATTATGAAAATACTTTGACTTTCCTTACTGTAGGCAAAATTGCAGACGCAGTTCCATCAGAGACTTTCTCGCGAGACTTAATCAAAATTCCAAAAAATATTCGGCTTGCGGATCCCGAATTTCACCGTTCTACTCAAGTAGATATGTTGATCGGATCTGGCCCTACATTATCTCTTTTCTCGATAGGTCAAATTCAAATTTCACACGATAAGTATGATTTGTGCTTACAAAAAACACGCTTAGGTTGGGTCGTCGCTGGCAGAATCGACACGTCAAACCGTGGTTTGGTAAAATGTGCGATGACTAAACTTGAATCTCTTATTGAAAAATTTTGGAAAATGGAGGAAATTATCGATGATGAATCGAAAACTAAAGAAGAAATAGAATGCGAAAATCATTTTAAACAAAATTACACTCGCGATAAAACAGGCAAATATATTCTTCGACTTCCTTTTCGAAAAACAAACGCGATTCTTGGCGATTCCCGCGAGCAAGCACTCCGTCGACTTTTTACGCTAGAAAGTAAATTCAAAAAGGATAGTTTTTTGAAAGAGGAATACACAAAGGTAATAAACGAATACCTTGAATTAGGGCATTTATCTTTGATCGACAATCCGTGTAACAACGGTTATTATTTACCTCACCACGCTGTAATAAAACAATCCAGCACAACTACAAAGGTGAGAGTTGTCTTCGATGCTTCGGCGAAATCATCAACCGGGGTATCATTGAATGATATTCTCATGGTCGGTCCGACAATTCAGGACAAAATTTTCACGCATCTTGTCCGTTTCCGTGCTTATAAGTTCGTAATGACAGCAGATATGGAAAAAATGTATCGTCAGGTAATTATACACGAAGATGATAGAATATTCCAACGCATGCTTTGGCGTCATAACGACGAAATAAGAACATTTCAATTAAACACAGTAACGTTTGGTGTGTCGTCAGCTCCGTTTCTTGCGATTCGCACAGTGCATCAACTTGCTGATGATGAAAGCAAGGATTTCCCATTCGCGTCAAAGGTTTTAAAACGAGATTTGTATGTTGACGACTTATTGACCGGCGCTGAAACAGTTGAAGAAGCGCGTAAACTTCGAGACGAAATAATTGAGATTTTGAATCGTGGCGGATTTAGTATCAGACAATGGGCCTCGAATAATGATCGCATTCTAGAGGGTTTAACAAACAAAATGCTGAATGCAAAATTTATTTTAGATAAAGAATCGAATTTAAAAACGTTAGGACTTTCATGGAATATCAGAGAAGATACAATTCACTATTCTGTAAACCCGATCGCATTAAATACAAAAATTACAAAACGAAACATATTATCCGAGATAGCGAAAATCTTTGATCCGTTAGGATTGCTTGGTCCTGTGATTTTACTCGCTAAACAAATCATGCAGGATATCTGGAAATGCAAACTCCATTGGGATGAATCTGTTCCCGAAACTCTTCATTCCAAATGGTCTGAATTCGCAAAGGAACTCAATCTACTTAACGATATTTCATTTGAGCGACATATTAAAATCGATCATTGTCAACATATTGAGCTTCACGGATTTAGCGATGCTAGTAATAATGGCTACGGAGCTTGTATTTACTTGCGTACTACAGGTGAAAACGGAAAATGCCATTGCAAATTAATTTGTGCTAAATCTCGGGTCGCACCAACCAAAGCAACAACAATTCCACGTTTAGAACTGAACGGAGCGTTGCTACTGGCAAAACTAATCCAGGAAGTCATGCGTGCCTTTGATTGGTTTCGAGGGAATATCATTCTATGGTGCGATTCAACTGTTGTTTTACAATGGTTGAAGAGAACCCCAAATTCATTTAAAACTTACGTCGCTAACCGTGTCATGGAAATTCAGAACATAACTACAATAGATCAGTGGCGTTATATCAGGTCAAACGATAATCCAGCGGATGGTTTGTCTCGAGGACAAATGCCAAATGTTTTTCTCAATAATAAGTTATGGGCCGAAGGCCCAGGGTGGCTGAAACAAGGTGAAGATAATTGGCCCAACGAAACAGTTAATCAATTAAGTAACCTCCCGGAGTTAAAAACAAACATCTGTATGAATACCAACGTAGATTTTGAAAATGAATCAAATCCAACAAATAGCAGAGATGGTAGTAATAACGTTAAGATTGAAAATTGCATTACTTTCAAAAAATATTCCTCATATTCGCAATTATTAAAGGTTGTCGCATACTGTTTACGTTTTCGTCCGTCAAATACGTATAAAGGCCTGCTCCAACCTGAAGAAATTGATGTTGCTGAATCCAGAATCCTGAAATCTGTACAAAAATCATATCTTTCATATATAATAGGAGAACACAGTAATAAAAATAGATCTTTGAAGAAAAAACATAATGCTTTAAATCCATTTATTGACGATCAGGGCTTACTTCGTGTTGGAGGGCGATTAGAATATTCAAATTTAAACTTTAATCAAAAACATCCTATTTTATTGCCTAAAGCTCATTATTTGACAGACCTTATTATTCGAGAAACAAATTTGAGATGCTATCACTCTGGTGCTCAAGCTACTCTTTACGCAATGCGGCAAAAATATTGGGTTGTTGATGGTCGGAACCAAGTTCGTCGAGTTATACGGAAATGCATTCGATGCACTCGCTTTAGAGCCGATGCGATCGAATACAAAATGAGTAACTTGCCAAAGGTACGCATAAACAAAGCTAAAGCTTTTTCAAATGTCGGCGTTGATTATTGCGGCCCATTTTTTATAAAGGAAAAGAAAGTCAGAAACCAAAAAAGAGTCAAATGCTATGTTGCAGTTTTTGTTTGCATGTCAATCAAGGCAGTTCATATGGAAATTGTAAGTGATATGACTTCCGACGGTTTTTTAGCCGCTTTACGACGATTTATTGCACGTCGCGGCATACCATTACACGTTTATTCAGATCATGGAACAAATTTTGTAGGTGTAAATAATGAATTAAAGGAATTATATGACTTATTAGATTCAAAAGATCATAAACAAAAAATAGGCACATTTGCAGTCAAGCACAAAATAAATTGGCATTTCATTCCTCCGTTCTCCCCACATTTTGGTGGTCTGTGGGAGTCCAATGTAAAAATTTTTAAACATCACTTTAAAAGAGTAGTAGGAGATCAATTGTTTACCTTCGAAGAGCTAAATACGTTCGTTATTGAAATTGAAGCAATATTAAACTCAAGACCATTAACTCCGATTTCGTCAGACCCTAATGACGTTCTTGCTCTGACACCTGCACATTGGTTGGTTGGTGAACCATTAACTAATTTGCCAGAAGCTGACTTCACGACAACGCCGACCAATCGTTTATCTAGTTGGCAGCACATAGTTAAAGTACGTCAAGATTTTTGGACGAGATGGAACAAAGAATATTTGAACGAGCTTCAGAAACGTCAGAAGTGGACAAAGGACAAGGTTAATCTTCAAGAAGGCGCGATTGTACTCATCAAAGGAAAGGATACACCTTGTATGCAGTGGCCCATGGGCCGAGTTTTAAAGGTTCATCCCGGCACGGACGGTGTCGTGCGAACAGCCACTTTAAAAACCGCTACGGGTGAATACATAAGATGTGTGCGACAGTTGTGCCCATTGCCTATCGATCCATGAGAAGAAAAATGTGTAAGGAGCTGTAGAATAAATAGGAATATATCATTTATGAATAACGAAATAAGAATAATAATTAACATTATATACATAATATATATTTAAAAAAAAAAAACCATATATACGCATATAAAATAATAATTATATCACCTAATTTCATCCAATTTTATACTACCTGTAAGATTAATTTTAATTGATAAGGTACATATCATGTCTCTTCATTGGAAGCCTTCATACATTATCCACACACATATATACATATCAACTTGTTTTAGGTTTACGTATTGCGAATTTTATTATATTTAAATTTAGGTTAATCTCTATTGTTTGCCTTATGTATTAATATTACTTCCTTATATCCAATGTTAAGATGATTATTGATCGCTCCTCTCTCAACGGGGGGAGTATGTCGCGTCGGTAAGACGTCGAAAGCGCAATCTTTACCTCGACCGCCATAAAATTAAAGAGAAGCCTCGACCGTCATAAAATTATCTAAAAAAAAAAGAAATGCGAAAGAAAAATGTGTTCTTGAAAAAAACCCAAGAAAAAAAACCAATATACTGCGCAGGATCGAGCATCCTCGTTTCCTGAAGCGCAAGTTGAATCAGTTCGAGCTCGAACGCGAATACCAACACGAAAAATACGAAAGAAGTACTGGTGACTACCTGACAAGATTCAGATGTCACGGGAGACCGAGATCTCTCGAATGCGAAAAATACAAAATTTTTAAAGCGAATTAAAATAAAGGCGGTTCGGGGAAAGGTTTATTGACAAACGAATAGAACTTATATATAAAATTATATACTCGGAAATAATAATAAAAATTCATGCGAAAAAACATTGTGGTGTTTGATTATACCTATTGATATACGACAGTAGGTATTTCTGAAGGGAGGCGTAACTAATTGTAAGAAACCATTTAGTTGAAAATACTTTTCACAGTAATCACACAACTAATAAATCAGACCTATAGGGAAAATCACTTTCAACTAGTACCCTGCATTCCCCAGAACGTGTTACATCTGAACTCCAAAATATCTGGACATCAGAAAGCATTCCTGTTCTTGGAAATTATCGAAGGAATTTTCCCACACAGTCAGGTCTCATTTCCAATGAGAGCGTGAGCTTTTTCCTCAGCAGCAGGCCGTTCCCAATGACAACGTAAACGTAATTTCGAAAATCGAAATTAATCAGCTGTTTGCTGTCACTAGCGTTTGACACCACTATTGTACTGTTGTCACTAGAAACGACAATTTTTGAAGTGGATTGTTTAATTATAGTGCTTATAATTTGAATAATTATAATTTGAGTGTGCACCAATTGCGATTAGCCATGCAACAATGGAATGTGGAGCGGAGGAGACGGTTATTGCTCATTACCCTTAACTATAATGGTCTTAAGACAGCTCAATATTCTTCGTTAAATTTAGCTTAAGATTGATGAAGTAAGTGTCAAATCTTTGCCAATCTTGAGTCAAACTATAATGATCTTAAGACAACTTAAGTAAAGTGAGTAGTGACAGCTATAAAAGTAAACAAAGTGTCACTGTTTGATGTGTGCTTTTTTCAAAAGGTAAAATTTAATTACATTTAGCATACTGTACATTATTATTAATGTTATTATATATGCTAAATATACACTATATGCAAAATATAACTAAATTTTACATTTAAAAAAAAGCAAGTTTCAACCGGCAACTACGCACTTTGTTTACTTTTGTTCTAACCTGTCACTTTGCTTAAGTTGCTTAAGATTTGTTCGGTCGCGAGCGTACACTTAATTCTTGACGAACATTTTTAAAACTTAACGAACTTTGTCTTAAGACCATTGTAGTTGTCAATATGGCATCTCATATAACCGTACAGAATCTTATGACGCACTCAAGTTGTCTTAAGTCCATTATAGTTAAGGCTATTGGCAGCAGCTACGCTAATTTGTGTGCTGAAGGAGTTACGACTCAAATAGAAGCGCAGGAAAGGTTAGAGGAGCAGAATGCTCCTCGACGGATGAGGAGATTTTGGGTTCGGAAAATATTCCAGCAGAGGGAAGCTCAAGGTGACGGGAATAACCTCATTCGCGAACTTTTACTAAACGATCTCGAAGGGTTTTATAATTACTCAAGGATAACAAAAACTCAATTTGAGCAACTATTGCTTATGGTAGCGCCTAACTTATCCAAAATTTCATTAAGGGCCCCAATAAAAGAACAGGACAGACTTTTGGTAACCTTGAGGTAAGAAAAACATGAAGAAAAACACTACTTTCATACATGTTTTATTATTGTAGGTTCCTTGCAACAGGTGATTGCTATGGCTCATTGTCATTTGCTTTTCGGATGGGCAAAACTACGGTCTGCAAAATAATAAATGAAACGACAGAAGTCATTTGGAATGTTCTGCACGAGGCTTTCATCCCCAGTCAAAACAAAGGCTCGTTGAAGTGAATCTCGAATGTGTTTTACGAGAAAACTAGCTTTCCTCACGTCATAGGGGCTGTTGATGGGAAGCATGTCCTCATCCAAGCGCCTAGTAATACTGGGACTTTATACTATAATTGTAAGCACTCATTTTCTATAGTCCTGCTTGCTGTATGTGATGCCAATTACATATTTACACATGCTGGCAAGTTATTCCATGTACTTTTTACAGAAAATCACACTAACGATAATTTTTTTAAGGGGTATTTTACGAAGATCGGAGTTTGGCCAATTACTTGTGATCGGCCAGCTAAAGTTACCAGACAACGATGTTCTGCCGGGATCCAATATGAATTCCCATATTTTCTAGTAGGCGACGAGGCGTTCCCCTTAAAAAGGAATCTTATGCGGCCGTACGGGGGTGCTAATCTCTCTGAAGACAAGCAGATCTTCAATTCGCTTTTATCTTCCGCTCGGAAATATATTGAATGCACATTTGGGATTGTTGCAAGCAAGTTCCGCATTTACCATCGAGTGATCATCGCCAGCGAGTCACTTGCCCCTAAAATTGTGAAAAGCACGGTAGCTCTTCACAACTACATAAGAGTAACGGGTACTCAAAATAATAACCATCACGACTTCGAATTGTCGCAACAAAAAGTGAATATGCTTGGCAACTGGGAAGATTTTCGTAGCGGATACAACTGTTCGGCAAATGAAGATTTAATTCTTCGAGACAAACTTATGCAATTCGTTTGTAATGACAATATCGCAAGATAGAATAAAAGAATTTGTAAATTTGCTTAATTGGTTTATTTTTTATTTTTTTATTAAATTTATTACAATTAAGACTTAAGTCTCACTTCCACAATGTTTTCCATCTGAAATTAAGTGAAAATTTATTGTAAATTTATTGATTCAAAGCAATAATGTTCATACATACCATTCTTTACATATAGCAGTCTTCGGCGCATACAGACATCTATGAGTACCTGTATGGTCTCTTCTACATGAACTGCATTTCTACTACTTTCCTCTATAGTAATCAGAGTGCCCCGTACAAACTCCACAATGTGATCATAACGCTCCAACGTTGGCGGTGGTGGTGGTTGTGTTGCCATTTCGCAACATTTCTGTAACCGGCGCCACTTCGGCATTGATCACTTGCCATGGTCCGTAGTCGTCTGTATTTTTCTCGCAAACTTTTGAAAAGATTTTGCGCTTGATCTCCTGGAACAACAAACGTAGCAATTTTACACTTATTTATTCAATACACTTAAATATTCAAGACTTACCGGACAAAGAACAATATGCTCCAATTGTGCGCCATGTATTTGCTCGGGTCCCTACCATTTTGTAGCTTTTGCTTTTTATGTTCCACAGCTCTTCATGTGAATGCACTAATTGAATAAATTCCGACAAGCGGTCAGCCGGAATTAAGTCCATTTTTTGGTTTTATTTAAAAAAGATTTAGAATTTATTTATGTTTTATATTTTTGTTTACTTAACAAATTTGACATTTGCTTTGATCAGCTGTTTTCGAAAACAGAATTTCGACCAACTAGCGAATCATCTGGCGGCGATACAGCTGAACAAAGTCCGCTGACCAAATTATTGTTCAAATAAGGCAAAATCAATTAAAAAAATTAAAGTACGATATATTATGCAAGATCTCATCACTTCTTTCCATCTTCAATTATAATTTCCCCCAAAAATTACAATTACTGCTTACTCCAGAAGTAATGGGTTATTGAATCGAAATGTCCTGCCGTGCACGTCAATGGATTATTGAAAATATTAAATCCATATCAACCAATCCTACCGAGAGATTATAGGCAACTGATGTCCACTCCACGTACACAGAATATCCAAGATATGACAGGAGGAAAATATTTGCATTTCGGACTTTTGAAGGCTGTAAAATCTCTTATAAAAACAGAGAACTTTGAAAGAAATAGTACTACTTCCATTGATATTAGTATTGACGGAGTTGGAATCTCTAAAAGTAGTACTAGTACTCTTTGGCCAATACTGATGAGCATAGTTGATTCACCAAAAGTTGCCTTGGTTGGAACATACTTTGGAGTGGAGACTCTAAACCAAGTGACATTAATATTGTCCTGGAGCCGTTTGTTCAGGATATGAAAGTGAATGTAAGCGACAACTCAACGGCAATCGTCATCGACCGCCTGGCACCATTAGTCATAAGGAAAATTAGTTTTAAGGAACGAGGAACAAAATGTAAAAGTAGTCATTAAGTGTTCAATAGCCCTTCAGGCAATGAGGATGATTTATTACTAGCCATCTGCTACGAAACTGCAAAGGATCATGAAAACGTTTCGTGATCAACCCGAAAGTCGAAGTGATGATGATGGGAAAAACAGAATATGAGGGAGGTGAGGGCTGTCTTACCCGGCCCATACACGACAAATTTTTTCCTCCTTTTGCATGCGCAAAGGTATTTGTAAATTTTTATTGATTTTATTAAGGATGTAATATACTTTTAACCCCGGTGTCGTTCTTTTCGTAGTTTGCTCGGGCGCCTCTGGCGGAGAAGGGAAAAAATACAATTAATTGGGCCGAGGTAGCTTCAGTGGAGACAGGGATGTTTTAAATGGCGAACACTTTTTATTCCTCTTGTATTTTCTCATTTCGATTTATCTAATATCTTATTTCTAATTTCTAATTAATACAATTGTGTTATTACTAACAAGCTACGGGCTTACGCCACTCACGTACAGGGTTGGTTTCCGTTTTTACACGTACCGCCAGCCGGTCCGTTCGTGGGTTCGGGCAGTGTTTAGGCGTGCAACCTCGTAGAGAGAGTACCGATTTCACGTACAAGATCAACGTTTCCGTATTTCACGTACTAATTTGACTTTCCGTTCGGTCGGTGTCTCACAGGAATATTTTGTCAACTGGTGTCGAGGAGACGTTATGCACGCCTCGAGCTCTGGCCAGGACTGAATGCTGCTGCTTGCTGCGGCCGTGCTTTTATACCCGAAGGCCGAGAAGCTTTTGAGCAAAGAATATCTAATAATAAGAATGCTCACCTCGACGTCACTCCTGTCTGAACATGTTTTGATACTGTGTGTGTAACTGTCAAATCTGTCGAAATGGATGGCAACAATGTTTCAGTTGAGTGAGGGAGAAAAGAAAAACCGCCAAACGCACAGGGTAGTTCATATTTGAAGCAATTTTAAGATTATTTTGAAAGGTTTTAAATTTTGTAACATATTTATTTTTTCTCGTATTTTAATTTGAAAATTAAGAAAATAATTGTGCCAGTAATTTAAAGAGCGCGGCGGTATAAATCAATTCTTTTCAATTTATTTACAAAATAATTAATCACTTCACGAATAAATTAGATTTATACCACTTTTATAAACAACAATCCATTTTTAGTTAATAATAATTAGTCAATTAAATTATTTTCCAACACGTACACTCCAATAACGGGATGTTACAATAAATACCAAATTTAATGATTTATGAACATATACTTTCGGCAAGTACGAGAAATTTTGCTGATTTCTGCCCGCAGTGAGAGTGAATGTGTTAATTGTATTGTTTGAAAATAAAACATAGAATTATTAACTTACCTGTCCTTCGTAAAACCAAAAAACTTTTCACTATTGATATCGCTCTTTCGACCACCACAAAATACACACCGTATATCATGCCTTGCTATCCATTTTCAATTTTTTAAATCTGATTAACTGTCAAGAATCAGCTGATATTCTTGGCAGAAAATTCACAAAAGTAAAGTTACCTAAACACCCTGTGCGCTTGACAAAAACGAAAAGCAAAAACCAATATCCCGCGATATATCGCATGTTAAATCCTATTTATAAAAAACGCGGCAAAAACATATGAAGCACGTTGCGGCCGAGCAGAAATAGTGCGAGCTCTTTCGCTCTTATGTGCATTTTGCACTATTGTGCAGTTGTACTCTTGGCCTGTTTTCGTTTTGTGTTTTTTGCAGAAAATAAGTTCCCATACATACAAGAAGGTGCACCTTCTTAGTTATAGATATTCTTTGCTTTTGAGTGGGGAAAGCTTTTTAGGTGAGCTTTGAAAGTTTCCCCTTGGTTGATTACCTCGTGGCGGGTGTCGGTACTAAGCATTCATGTGTCTAGACTAAAAGGTGTACGAACTAAAAGTTCGTTACATGGAACAATAATGCACGCGCACCACAAAAATTTATATCAACTCTTTTGTGGATACAAGTTAATGCGGTGTTGGGCACCCCGTCATGTCAGTTTTAAACTCGGCAAGAGTTTTTTTTTTTTTTGCAAGTCATCCATAATCAAAAAAATGTCTTTTAGAAGATTTGTGTACAAAACAATATCTTGATGAAATATTAGAAAAAATCAAAAATAAATTCACATTAAGCGTCATAAAAGATATAGAATGTAAAATCACCAATTGCCTCATGGATGTAACAGTCCGATTTCTGAACACAAATTATAGTGCAGCAAAAAAAAAAACTTATTAAAAAGTGTACCAAAATTCTATGAAGTAGAAGAAAAATTAAGAAAAGGCGAAATACCTAATGAAATGGTAAAAAATTCATTATCACTCAGTAACTTATATTGTAATTTCGTATCCATTTGCAGTCGTGGCTTAAAAAATATGAGCGAGGTCGATGCGGCTGATTTTTCAGAAAGTCAATAAAACACCTAATATGACGATGCCATTATGAGCACGACATGGAAAAACACAAAAGGACATATTTGTCTAAGACAATCTGGATTCGCGAAAATTCTTCAAAGTATGTTTAACTAAATATTTTTCAAATTTAGTTCGAAATTTTTTTAAATAATATTATTATCTTTATTTCCATATTCAGATATATCATATTATGTGAAAACATAATTCCTGTTCAATCATCTGTATCGGTGGAATTTATTCTGCAGGATATCATAAAAAAATTGAAGGACACAACTCGTCAGAAACAAATGATATCAACCGTTAAGCATAAAAATAGGTGAGAATGCAGTCGAATATAAACATGTATGGCAAATTAAAAACAATTTTATTTTTCTAAATATAAAACTACTTCTGAAGGATCAGAATTAACCCCCGCAGTGCCAAAACAACCCCTACAAACAAATTTAGAAGTTAATCAACAATAAGCTCCTCATTTACATGTAATTAGTAATTTCCGCTGTCATAAAATAAATAAATATAGAAATAAAGAATATTCAAAAAATTCCTCTGAATTTTTTCAACAAAACGTTCTGTCAATTTTCCAATATTTTTCACTGGAAAATTTCACGGAAGTTTTCTGGTATTTTTCCAAAGATATTCCAATGAATTTAGTGTGTTGAAAGCGTTGCAAGTTGCTTAGAAATTTCCAGAGCAATTCCAAGGTAAATTCCAAGGAAACAAACTTTGGAAACGATAAACTTGTTGGATATTCCTTGGCAGCAAAGATGACGAAAGTCTTGTTTTGGCATTCTCGTCACACAAAGTGAATGAACGCAGGGAAAGCTGACAAAATATATAATGAAACGGCGAAATGTACTGGGATTACCAGAGAAGTGAGTATTAATTTAGTTTTACAATTATAGCAAGTTAATCATTTAAATTCACCATTATTTTGCAGATATTTATTATACGCTTGTTTGATTTAAAAAAAAATATCATTGTCGAGATCAGCTACCCAAAAAACCCAAATTTTTATGAAATTCCAATAAGTATTTTTGGCCATGAAATCGGGCATTTGAAACACTGCGTGCGCCAGAGGCGCTCTGCTTATAATCGCCCTGTCGTAATGTAATTATAATTTTACTTGATTTATAATGTACTTATATCTACACTTACTCCGGCATTGATGCTGGCGATTTCGCAAGTGATGTTTATCACGACAGCCTTTTTCGACATCTTTATTAGTTGTTTATTTTGTTTCTTTAACAAATCAGCACTAAAACAAACTGGACTGAGTTCAGGTTCAGCCGACTGAAGCCTCAAAAGAGCAATGCGCGCTAATAAACAAAACACCGCGACCGGCGAGTTGTGACATTAGTCGCTAATTACCGAAACGATAATCAGTAACGCACTTTTTGGTGTTTTCCATTTAATTCACTCATATATTTTTTCCTTTGAAATCACTTATTCACTCCGCAAACTACTAACAACACCACTGACACTTTGTTCACTTCGAGTTTTGCCGTATTGTCATAACTTGTTTGTTGAAGACAGGAAAAGGAAATTTCATTTGACATTTGGCGACGCGACGTTAAGAATCGAGACTCGAAAGCAGATTTTCAGTGAAGAAAACACCAATTTTTTTTTTTTTTTTAAATCCAATCTATTTCATTGCATTTTATTATCGATGCTACATTTAAAAGAAAAACAGTTAATATCTTGGCAACTAAATTGAAATTAAACATGTTTTGCAGTTCGCAATTAAATTAAGCAAAGGTCCAAACCAAATACAGCATCAACTGAGAAATTTCCGTTTCGTGGGAAATTTTTCGATTGGATCTTAGCAGCGGGTACTGCTGACATTTGAAAATCGCGGTTTTCAATAAAACATGTGAATGGTTGCTTGTCAATATGCGAACAAAAGAGAAGCATGCACTCTACTTGAAATGACATCTCGAATTACGATTTCTATCTGACGCACAGTGGGCCCGAGCAACCATTTCTCTAGCCAAAACCTCTAATGTGGTAAGAATGGATCGAAATTAATTTTCCGGGGGTTTTTTGACATGCTGAATCTATTTTTTACATTAATTTTATAGCATGTCTGTCTGTCTGTTTGTACAGGTTATAACTTGAGAACGCTTATAGCTATAGGGTTGAAATTTGGTACAAGAAGGCTTCGTTAAAATTGTAAGGTCAGGTTCGAAGATGAGTAGAATCGGGCAACACTGTATCATTTTTATACGAAAATGTTCATTTTTCTTACTAAATAATTTACAATTTGACTTTTTTTCTTTAAATATATTATTATAAATACCTACCTAGATATAACAATTAATTATTTGCAATGAACGTTTTTAAACGGTATTTTTTACAAGTTATAGAAAGTTTACAGATACAAAAAACTTTTATTTTTATATTTTTTATTATTTAATAAATATTTTCAACAGTAAGGAGATGTCGTACAATTTTGCAGTTTCAATTGCATACTTATCATACTTAACTGAATCAACAGCATATCCACAAGATATGGCGCATATGGTTACTGCTACCATCAAAACCTACTTTAGATATTAAAACTGCATTGTTCACGAGCGGAGGAATGACGGAAAGGGCATTTTTTATGTCCATAGCAATTCGATTTGTTGTTAAGTCTAAAAATTCTTGTAGCTTTACTTCGGCCTTGCTCTCGCTTAACGGTTAGCACTCTTTTTTGTACTCCCTAACTTTATTATATGTATTTATTGTATGAGGGAAGTATGTCTAAAAACTTAAATATTTTCCCTCATAATTAGAGAACTCTTTATTTAGTTTACGCTGACACCAATGATTTAGTGATTGATAAAAAATACTCAGCAATAGTTTAGATTTTTAATTGTAGTTGTCGATGAAATTAGTATTGTTTCGGAAAAACAAGAATTTCGAGGGAAAATATTTAAGTTTGAACGCTCGGTTCGTTATAAAAACATCATGGTTATTACTTGGCGGTATTTGTACGACCTGTTGTTCGAGAAAAGAACTTGTTCATGGGCTCAGCGATATGAGTGGACAAGTAGAGATTGTGCGAAAGATTAGGGGTAGAACTATCCAAAGAAGAAGAAACAGAGCTAAACAAATGGGTCGTGAAGTATGGTGCCGTTTTGAAGAAAAAGTGGGATACACATAATAAAATGAAAGAAACAAAGTGGCTGGATTCCAGTCTTACGTTGAAGTTGAATTCATCAACCAGGCAGGGCACAGGCCACTCCAGCAATTCAGGTAAATAGCCGTTAATTCGTACAAATTAAATAAATTAATATGTGTCCCGATTTGAAATTATGAATTGTTGGTTTTTTAAATAGGTGGTCGCCCCGAGACTGCATTCAGTGAGTGCTCATCTCATGAGAGGGTTGAATTTCAAGAAATCGTTTCTTAGTGAGCACATATGAGATAAGTTGTATAAGTATTCCAAATTTCATTCAAATCGGATCAGTGGTTCAGGAGAAACAGTTTTCACCCCGTTTCACCCCCTTAAGGGTTGAATTTCGAAAAATCGCTTCTTAGTGAGCACCTATGAGGTAAGTTGTATAAGTATTCGCAATTTCATTGAAATCGGTTCAGTGGTTCCGGAGATTCGCTGATAGTATATGAGTACGTGGTATTTCGCTTTTATATATATAGATATCTTACTTCCTACTCTTAAATAGTACCCTTAGCATTCCTACTTGCCCATACTTTGCAGGTGGTCATATGCCCTATCATAATCGTAGCTGGGCCTTACCTTAATTTCGTTGAAATATAGTAGGGGAGCGGCGTACAATGTGCCTATAGTTTTGAGTTTAGAGCTTTTAAGGATATTTAAAGGAGGTTTAGATCAGGAGTGAAGGCATGAGTTGAAAGGAAATTTACTAAGCTTTGTTATTACAGAAGCAATTATTATTCAGTTGTAGATATTTTCGGAGATATAGCCCAAAAACTGCAGAGACCTCTTTGCACAATGTGGCGCACTATTAAAAGTGTAACATCTGCGTGGAAAAAAAAGTAAATACAATAGATTTCGATACTTTTCAAAAATTTATTAGAATAATAGGTTAAGTATGTGAACAAATTTAAAAATTCTTGATCAGCTTAATCATTATAGTCGAAATCGCAATGAATGCAAATATAGAAACCAGTGGATATATTAGCACATTCCAAGTGCTTTTTCAGGTTTTCCTCGCCACTAGAAGGAAGGACAAAATATGTCTTAGCTAAAGGGGCAATAAAACATTTAAAAACCATACCATCTTTGTCATTGAACACACCTAATTAATGCGCCACTTTGTACGAACCGCGTGCGCCACATTGAATTTTTCTGTTGTTTTGAAAAATCATCGAAGTTATAAGAAAAATTGGAGATAATCCAAAATTAATTATGATGCTTAAAAGAGGATATCACTGTGAGGCTTGCACGTTTGTCCGTCCGATCCTTGAATGTGCCAGTCCTATTTGGTCCCCCTTTTATGACTGCTATATTAAAAGGATTGAGGCTGTGCAGCGTAGGTTTTTGCGATTTGCTCTCCGTGGTTTGCCTTGGGAAGATCCGTTTCATCTCCCTCCTTATTCAGATCGCCTCAAACTTATTGATCTGTCATCTTTAGAGCACAGAAGGAATATTGCCGGTATTTTGTTTGCTTTTAATTGCCTTCAAGGTATCATTGATTCCCCTGAATTGCTGGCCGCTTTCAATATTTCTGTTCCTGCGCGTTCCTTGAGGTCCCGTGATTTTTTGCATCTCCGTCAGCATCGAACTAACTATGGTTATAATAAACCTTTATCAACGATGTCACGCTCGTTCAATCTCCACTACTCTGAGATTGATTTTCATTTAAATAGAAATCTGCTGAAAAGTCGGCTTGGTTAGGGTTGTTCTTGTTATTCTTAGTTATTTTGAGTTTCCCTACCTATAGCTTTATTTTTATTTTTTTTTTTTGTTTTTTTTTTTTTTTTCGTTTTTCGTTGATTTTTTTTTTTATTTTACATTTTTTTTTTGATTTATGTATACTGTTTAGTAATCTGTTCTTAGATGAAATTGAAATAAATAAAAGGCTTTGCATATAAAGTTTTCATAAATATCTTAAAAATTCCAGATGTTGTGAAGGAATGAAAATTTTTTTAAAAAACTTGCAAAATGGGGTTTTTTGATTCTTTTCACAATACCTATTAAATGCGCACTTGATCGCACCTGTTACTTAGACAAAGTTGGGTTACTAACTAACACACCTTTGACACCGAACAGATTTCATCTACCAATTGCTATAATACCCAAAAAGGCTCTGCGCCACATTGTACGCTGCGCCACTATGTACGCCGCTCCCCTACACTTATATCGATGTGATAATAATTAATTACCTAGAAGTTCTGTCCTGCTTTGTAAATTAGCAGGTGAAGATTTAATCTCGCTCTTAACTTGGCTGCAATCAAGTGGTATATTCTTGATTCCAGACGATTGTTTCGAACGGGTAATTGAAAACTGTACTTACGGTTGAGATGCCGGTTGCCCTGATGAAATCGAGATACTGAAATGTGGTTAATTGTTTGGTCAGTACCCAAACGAGTGAGGGAAGTTATTTTCTTGTTCGTGACACAAGCAAATAACGGGAAATGCCTTGTTTGATCAGAACTCAAACAAGTAGGAATTTTATCGATTAAATCGAAATTATAATCAATTGCGGAAATAATTAGCTCAACTAGTCAATACCTAGTGTAAGTGGAAAGGAACTAATTAATTTGATCAAGACTCAAATTAAATAGCAGGAATATTCTGATCGAAACTCAGAATTGAATAGAGGAAATATTCTGATCAAGACTCAGAATTAAGTAACAGGACTATTCTGATCAAGACTCAGAATGAACTATAGAGGAAATATTCTGATCAAGAATCAGAATGATACTAGAGGAATGTTCTGATTAAGACTCAGAATTTAGAATAGAGGACTGTTCTTGCTGGCGGATCCAGGCGAAAAGAGAGCGAGTCCAACCGCGCTGCGGCTTTTATATTTTGTCCAGTGGTCGTTGTGCGCAAATTTCGGAGTTAGAACTCCGAAATTGTAAGTGCTCTGAGCGATCATCTGCGAGTTGCAGTTGGTCGATCATGCCCAATTAAGTTATTCACAATTGTTAGGTTTTTAGTGCATTGGTTTCTATTTCACTACAATTTAATAACACCATAACCGAAATTAAACATACAACTAACTTGCACTGTACGAATTGAAAACTACAAAAAATTGGAATCTTAAGCTATCGAAGCGGACCAGGTAATTTCAGCGTTCTCGGTAGACTGGTTATTGGGGTGGCAACCGTCCGCGCTGATCGATGATCGATTCGTTGCATTGCCGACCTGTCACCTGCAGTTATGCTGACCCTTGAGTCGTTGGCCTCTGAGCTGGGTTGCACTTCCTCCTCACGTTTTTGATGATTTGCAGTGTCAGGAAGGCTCTGCCCGGTTCGGGTAATGCCCTCAATCAACACAGTTCAACTTACGGCCATCTGATTCAGTAAATACACTCAATGCTGACATGCTTAATTTACAAAATCCAAAAAAGCTCAGTTGTCATCTTAATCGTGGGAACGACGGATTCAACCTGGTAGACAAGATCAAGAATTAAAAACGAGTCAGTTGAGAACTCGGGGTTGCTAAGATCAGGCTATTCGGAATTGTTCAATTTTATGTTTGGTAATCGTAACAGTGTAATTTGTAATTTGTGAAAGTTAGTTCTAACTTCTAACAGTGTAATTTGTTAAATAAACCAATTCGTTTGTTTTCCATCCAGATTTCTCCTTTTTTTTCCTAAGAAAGGCTCCAACATCATAATTCGCGTGCCTTACTGCATCGTGTGTTATTGTTATTGTTGAAATATCGGAACCGTCCCTGGATTTAACAGGGCTTGTATAAGAGAATTGTCCCAGGCTAAACCGCCATTTAAGGAACGAGCCTGCCTCTGATCGCTCTCTTTTTCTGTTGGCCGTAGAAGCGTGTACACTGTACATCGACAGGCGTGAATAAAGGAATTGTAGCAAAACCAAACGTGAGTAAGTTTATTACAGTTTGCGACGAGTATAAACCTAGAAACGTGGGAACTAGGAAAACAAGAAATGGCAACTAACTACATCGGGGCAATCGAGCATTTCTTGGCAGGGGACGACATCACCGAGTGCACCGATCGTTTAGAGGAATTTTTCGGGTGCAAGTAGTGTAATGAAGAAAAAACCATCCTTGCTGATCACCCTTATCGGTCCGGAGGCATATAACATACACTACAAAAACATACAAAGTGTTAGTAGAAACATTAAAGAAAGTCTACGCTCCCAAGAAGCTCGTCATCGTGGAAAGGTTCAATTTCTTCAGAAGAAATCAGAGGGAAAATGAAAGTGTCACGGAATACATCGTTAGTCTCCAGTTGCTGGCCTCTGATTGCAACTTCGACACTTTTTTGGACCAAGCTTTACGGGATAAGTTTGTTTTCGGTTTGTATAATGCAAACAGGAAGGAAAAACTTCTAGAAGATGATTCGACAAAGTTCGAGGCAGTTTGCGACAAAGCCATGAGTCTGGAAACATTAGCAAGGCAGTCTAGCAACATGAAGTCAAAGAGTTTTAATTGGATTGGAAAAAGCAACAGAAAAACGTCAGTGGCTAGGCAGGCCCACCACGTGGCTAACAGTAAAAGAGCCGACAAGCAGTCACACAGAAACTCAAACGGTAAGCAAAACAGTCCTAGTCACCCACACAATAATCGAGCACAAAAAGCAATTTGCGGGAGTTATGGATAGTAACTAACCCCTAGACTAGATTCAGCAAAATTCTTCAAATAAAACTTCCCATAGTTTAGAGTTTCTACAAATTAAAATTATTTAAGGTCCCACAGTTTCAGAAAAATTTTGTAAACGTGAAACCAGATACCCAAAATCGCTTTCCCACAGTACAGGTCACGTTGACCAAACTTATGCCTCAAAGTTGTAGTTAAGAGATAATTCACTTTGTAATTTCAGTTCGCTCTTGACAATAAAGAATAGAAGTTCCAATAGATCAGAGTTTTATCATTCGTTTTCCTTACCCTCAAAACTTAACTCGGGCGATGCGGAAACGCCTGGCACCGAACCCAGTGTCCAGCTTTACATGTCGTGTGTCACAATTGCAAATTGAAGGGTCATTTTGCGAAAATGTTTCGTAACCTAAGCCAAGTCAACGAGTTAAAAGAATCTTCATTTCCACTCCGTGAGGGGGAACCGTCACAGTGCGCGAAAGAAGTCTGCGGCAGCATCCACACTTTGGGTGAAGATCATCGGATAACCGTCCCAGTCGTAATTGAGCGGACAGTGATCGAGATGGAAGTTGACAGCTTCGCTTCGCAATCAGTCATAAGTTATGTACATTAACACTTCAAACATGTTAAGATTAATGCTTATTTTAGGAAACTGCAGGTAGTAACCTGGGAAGCCGTCCCCATAGCCGGTAACATAGATATACAACTGAGGTGGCCGGATTGCGGTGGCAGCGGGTGGATGTTAACCTTAATTGTCATCAAGTGTCATAAAGTATTTTCAAAGATAATTGGGAGGTCGTGGTTGGATATTTTGTCTAAGCTGCTGAATCAGTTAAAATTAAAATTTCCTAGAGTATTTAGTAATAAATTAGAGGACCCAATTGTGGGATTCACTGCGGAAATTAGAGTGAAAGAGTCTTAAGGCCTAGTCACACGGAGCTGGTAAACCAGCGTGCTGGTGAGTTTAGACATGTTAAATATTGCCAGCGCTGACAAACTGACAAAGATCAAGCTGGTAAACCAGCTCCGTGTGACTAGGCCTTTACGTGCCTATTTTTCACAAAGCTTATGCGATTCCATTCCACGTGCGCGCAAGAATGGACGAGGAACTTGATAGATTGTGTAGAGTCGGTATCATATCGCCAGTGAAATACGCAGAAGCGGCTAGTCCAATTGTCGTCGTGCCAAAGAAAGATAACTGAATTAGAATCTGCGTCGATTTTAAGAAAACAGTAAATAAATTCATCCAACTAGAACATTATCCATTGCTGGTTATTGAAGACTTGGTTGCTAGTCTGAGCAACTGTAAATATTACTGCATTATCGATTTGACAGGTGCCTATCAGCAAGTCTCTGTGTCGCAAGAATCAAAAAAATATTTAATCATAAATACCCATAAGGGACTATTTGTATTTAATCGTCTTCGATTATGGGAAAAGTCGAGGAAGCAATAGACAGATTAATAAAAGTCGGGCATCTAGAAAAAGTTGACATCTGTGAATGAGCAGCTCCAATTAACCCGTGGCTTATAATTGATCGACATCCGTTACCGCTAATAGATGAGATTTTTGTGGCTTTAAGAAAAGGTAACTCGTTTTCGCAGATTGATCTCGAACATGCTTACATGCAAATACCAGTCGAAGAGAACTCTCGCAATGTTCTAACAATTACAACACATAAAGGGTTGTATCGTTATACTAAACAGGAGAGCTCAACTTAGGTTGCAGCTTTTCCAACTAAAGCTATACACTGTTTGAAAGGTATTTTCAATACGAACATTTTGGTATAGGTATATAACTTTTCCCCATGCGAACAATTTTTTTTCTATAAATCGATTTGAAATTTATGACTAAAATACTGTTTTTTATTTATTTTTTCATATTTTTTCATGTAAATTGAGTATTTTAAGTTTCTGTAAGGTGCTATTTCAATGTTTATTGGGTCGAGGAATCCGAATCTGATATTTATTTTTTCATAAAATGAACATTAGATGCCGCTGTCACGTATTTTTTCATAATATATATATATATTTATGTATTAACACGCTAGCGGCCGTATTTTTGAAAATATTGGAACCAAATTTTAATATGTTATTTCTGGGATTAATAGCTAGGTTAAGTTCGTTAATGAGCAAAACCGGTCCAAGGGTTGACTGGGGGAGGGGGTTGACATTTTTTAAAAATTATATCTCGGCCCCTATACAGTTTAGAGAGAGACTTTATTTGCATAAATAAGAGTACTCTCTTTGAGATTAACGATGACACCACCGAATTAGGGGTTCGGCGTATGAGTGGGGGTGGGTGGAAATTCGAATTTTTCTAAACCACGTCTTGTGGGGTATCGTTGAAAAGCTCTTAATAAGTAGTTTATAAATTCATAACTAGTTTCTCGCTTTTAAAATAAATTACCCCAATAAATGCAATCAAAACACTTCGAAATCTACCTCAGCCTCTGGGCATGCCTTTATTTATTATTAAATCAACAAAATCACTGCTTGATAAATTTGTACTTGTTGATGCCATGTCAAAAGTTTTTCAACGATACCCCACAAGACGTGGTTTAGAAAAATTCGAATTTCCACCGACACCCCCACTCATACGCCGAACCCCTAATTCGGTGGTGTCATCGTTAATCTCAAAGAGAGTACTTTTATTTATGCTAATAAAGTCTCTCTCTAAACTGCATAGGGGCCGAGATATAATTTTTTAAAAATTTCAACCCCCTCCCCCGACCACCCCCTTGGGCCGATTTTGCTCATTAACGAACTTAACCTAGCTATTAACCCCAGAAATAACATATTAAAATTTGGTTCGAATATCTTCAAAAATACGGCCGCTAGCGTGTTAATACATAAATATATATAGGTATATATTATGAAAAAATACGTGACAGCGCCATCTAATGTTCATTTTATGAAAAAATAAATTTCAGACTCGAATTCCTCGACCCAATAAACATTGAAATAGCACCTTACAGAAACTTAAAATACTCAATTTACATGAAAAAATATGAAAAAATAAATAAAAAACAGTATTTTAGTCATAAATTTCAAATCGATTTATAGAAAAAAAATTGTTCGCATGGGGAAAAGTTATATATACCAAAATGTTCGTATTGAAAATACCTTTCAAACAGTGTATAGCTTTAGTCGGAAAAGCTGCAACCTAAGTTGAGCTCTCCAGGTAAGTTAACTGAAGGTAGGTATAGCTTTGGGCCCGGGTGATTTCCAACGTAAAATTGAAAATTAAACATTGGCATCAGAGGGCAGACTATCGAAAGCAACAAACACGATCGCACCAGGCCCACATCCTTCATGACCACAACTCGAGACTTCCGATGTGTTTTATGTAATCAAAATCACCAGCTGTTCTCATGCAAAAAATTCCTGTCGAAAACGTCATCCAAGAGATACCAAACGCTCATAACTTGTGCCTCAATTGTATGAGACCTGGTCACGCAGCAGCCAACTGCACAGTTTGCGGCTGCGGCAAGTGTTCGCGAAAACATAATTCGCTTATACATTTCGGAGATCTTTTACACAACGCAGGCAAAATCCACCAGCATGCATATGCAAATACACCGTTGGTAAACAAACCAATCGCGACCAAGACCATCCAGGAAGGCACCTCGTCGTCCAAAGAAACAGCAACCACAACCACATTATAGGCTCGAGCAATTTTGGATTTTGGTTCCCAGCTAAAGTACGTAAGCAGCAATTTTGCAAAACATCTTGGTGGCATGCCAATCACAAAACCCTTATGCGTGGAAGGAATAGGGAAACGAAGTCTTAGAACTGACCATCGTATAAATATCACCATGAAGTCCAGGATCAGCAATTTCCATACCAACCTGGAGGCATTTATCTTACCCCAAATCACTGCTGGCCAGCCAGCTATTCACTCGCCACAGACTCCTGGAAGCTCCCCAAATATGTCCAATTGGCAGATCCAAGTTTCAACAAACCAGGCAAGATAGACCTACTCATTGGCGCGGAATTGTTTTTCGAATTAATCTCAATTAGACAAATTAAATTAGGTGACAATCTCCCCAGATTCCAGAACACCTTATTTGGTTGGATCGTTGCCGGGACAATAGGCTGCAATCAACCAAACACCACTGTTGTTGAGTGAACGGGTAGAACGGTTTTGGAGGCTCGACGAATTCGAACCCCGGATGCCAATCAGGACATTAGCAGAGCGAGAATGTGAACAACATTTCACACGAACCATGAGCCAAAACAAAGACGGTCGTTTTGTGGTAAGACTGCCATTCGCTCGCGAGCCCAGCTCTTTGGGGGACTTAAGATCGATTGCCTTAAACCGATTCCATTCATTAGAACGAAGGTTAGCTAAGCATCCTGAAATTTATCGACAATACCAGGAATTCATGAAGGAATATTTGGACTTGGGACATATGATGCCAGTGGATATAACAACCATATCACAACCCAATTACTTCATCCCACACCATTGCGTATTAAAACCGGAAAGCACTACAACGAAGCTGCGAGTTGTTTTTTATGCATCCTGCAAAACCTCGACCAATCGTTCACTCAACGATATTCTATACACCGGACCATCAATCCAGGAAGAATTATTCTCGGTATTACTAACTCTCGGATATAACCAAAATGTATCGGCAAGTGCTGCTACACGAAGATGACCAACGGTTCCAAATCATCATTTGGAGAGATCATCCAAACTCACCAATTCAATACTTCCAACTCTGTACTGTAACATATGGAGTAACCACCGCACCATATCTGGCGATCAGATGTCTCCAGCAATTGGCGTCGCAATACATGCAGTATCCACTTGGAGCGCATGCAATCAGACATAGCTTCTATGTTGACGACGTCATGACTGATGCAAACAGCATATATGAAGCTTGGGCAATCCAAGAAGAGTTACAAAACATTCTTTGTCCTGCCGGTTTCGAGCTGAGGAAATGGTGTGCCAAGCATATCAAGGATCAAGACAAAGCCATCCACCTCGATCTCCAAAAGACCGATGTCACGTAAAAACCTTAGGTCTTACATGGCTACCGACATCAGACGACGTCGTCGCTATCAGAGCGACTTGGCCGGAAGATAATCAACGAGTAACCAAGCGTCAGGTGTTATCGGATATCGCCCACCTCTTCGACCCACTAGGCTTATTAAGCCCAGTCACTGTTAGCGCCAAGATATTTCTCCAGAAATTGTGGGCGCTCAAATTGAATTGGGATGCTGCAGTCCCCATGGAATACCATTAACACTGGATTCGATTCCGATGAAGTCTTAAACAGTTGAATGACATAAAAGTTCCTAGACACGTATTCGCAAACCAGACACCACAGTCAATGCATGCCTTCGCGGACGCTTCAGAAATATAAATAACCACGAAAACATGGATTTATTCTCAATATTGCGAGTTTTAGAAATTTGTATTTTCAGAGTTTCTTTGATATTGGTGTTTGGACTGTATTTTTCAATCGCAATATGCTAAATAACCACGAAAACATGGATTTATTCTCAATATTGCGAGTTTTAGAAATTTCTATTTTCAGAGTTTCTTTGATATTGGTGTTTGGACTGTATTTTTCAATCGCAATATGCTAAATAACCACGATAACATAGATTTATTCTCAATAAAATGGTGAACCGGTACCCGCACATCTGAAAAATAAAACAATAATTAAACAAAACCAAACAAATATGCCAAAGCATACCTACTTCCAGTGAGCCTAAGTACAACACGTTCCTCCAAATTAGGTTAATTCTGAAAATAAAAAATAACAGAAAGGATATAAATAAATGTACAAAACATAGCAAAAGAGAACGCAACAACATAAAACAATACTTTGCACAGCAAACCAATGTGCAAAACACAAGAAACGTAAACAAACCATAACCACACTAAATATAAACACAAAGCACAAGGAAACATCACAGAGAACGAAGAAAAGACACAAAACACACAATTTAAATACTAAATTAAACAAAACACACGAAGAAATTTCACAAAACAATCACCACAACATGACAAATGTCAAACGAGCACTTCACCGAAACTGCGCGAACTCCATGATCAGCGACCCGAAAGGATCATCGCTAAAACGCAAAATTCACGGAGAACCCGAAAATAATAACCCAACTAACAATTTAGGTCGAAAAGATGTCAATTCGTCCAGTTTTTGGTTCAAAATTTTTATTGGACCAAACTTATTTGGTTTAATTAGACGTCTAACGGACGTTGAATATCCCAATGTGGGGAATAAATTGAAGGTATTTTGGCGGTATATATTTGGTAATGCAAGGAATTTTGACTTAGAGGGCAAGGCATTAAAAAGCCTTTTTGTCCTAAATGGAGGTCGAATTAACAACGATTTGACGTCGATTTGGTTAATTGCTGTCGTATTTTCAAACCAATTGTAAAGAAAGAGACGGAAAATTTTTCAAGCTTTATGATTTTTGCGTTTGACATAATGGAGTGAATGAAATGGTAGTAAATAATTGTTGAGATGCAAACAAAATGGAGGTGAATGTAAATATTATTTGTTCCCAAAGTATTTATATTTATACCTTACAGATTGCAGATTTCAGCGCTTTGTATGCATTAAAAGTACCTGCCATTTAATATTTTCTGTAAATATTATACTTATACTGAGAAAAATTACAACGCGCCTTAAAAATAAGATATGTATAAAAAAAAGTATATTTTTATATATTTTTCCAAATTTTTGTTTTGAGCAATTAGACATTTTAAAGTATTCCCTTTGTATTTCAGGGGTTCAAAAATTACCATTTCTTTATCTATTTAATAATTTGTGTGGAAAAGTTTCGAAAATAATAAATTATTTAATTTCGTAAGTTTGCAAAAAAAACAATATGGCTACAAATTTGTATCAAAAAATATGGCGATTTGTACGCAATAGTCTTGAAAGTCAAATTTCCTACAATTTTCGCCCTTTAAGACAGTTTGTCCAAATGTTTTCAACTTTGAAGTCCATTTTCCTCATTTAAGGAATTTTGTATTGTAAGTCAGAGTTTTTAAAAGACATTTAGTCTATAAATAGACCTGCGTGGTGATTTTTCCCACAAACCGCCTTTGGAACACATTTTTCCTAAAAAAACTTCCTGTTAGGGCATTTTGTCTACAAAAGACATATTTTCTAAAAATTTCCTTATTGAGACATTTTTGTTAAAAATTTCCTTATTAGGAAATTTCCTGGTCTTATTTAGATGCTAGCTTTCATTTAGCTGTCAGATAAGTTCATCTGTTGTTAACAATGTCAGAATCCTGGAAAATAGTTGCAATTTTAAAGAAAAGAGGCTCTACAACACGCGTAGAGTATTCATATATTCCAAGCAACTGGGAACAAGAAGGTAAACTGTATTGGCCAAGATCCAATGCACTAACTTTGCGTAGAGATCCAGCTAGTGCTCCAGATGAAGGTTGGATCCAATATAAGTGCAAAGTGAAAATGGATAAAATAAAAGGTATTGAAGAAGCAGAGTTATGGGAAGAGGAGTTTTTGAATGCTTCAAATACGGAAGCTGAAGACAGGTAATATAAATTTCACATCATTTGTGGATTAGTTACTGATATCTTTTAAAAAAATTGCAGTTTGACGATCGATCCTAAAAAAGCAAAAGGGCTTGAAGCTGTGACAAGTTTAAATCGATGCGAAATTTCGTTACAAGAAAAGTAATATAAAAAATTTGAAAACCTTCCTTTCTTTGAAAGCCGTTCCTTTTAAATTTTTTCTTCTAAGTAACGATTTCTTTTATAGTTTGACAGTTAAACCAGGACACAATAAAAAACGGATTGACACAATTGAGAATCAGTACGACGAATTGTTCGATATCATCTCAGAAAATTTTACCGACAGATCCATTCCACCGCAATCAACAGTTGCGCAGCAATTAATTTATGAAAAACCTGATCCAGTGCAATCGAGTGTTCTTTTGGATAACGAAAATCAAAATTTCCAGGAAAATGAGATAGTTACTGGGGAAATACAGGAAGTCGCATTTTCATTTTCGGTAGAGGAGTTCTTAAAAAGTTACTTCTGAGAAAACTCTTATATATTGTTAATAAATTTGATTTTCTTTCAGTGCAACAAAAAGTGAACGAAATTAATGAGGTTTCGAAAAGGCTTGAAGCCGGTCAGAAAAGAATTTCTGAAAGAATGGACAGCACCTTTATACAAATAAAAACAACACTCGACAAAATCTACACAATGCTGAAGGAACCTAGCACGATCAGCACTGATAGGGCAATGCCAACAAATAATATTCAAAATACATTTACGGAAAAATTCTCGTTTCCACTTAATACACTGGAAACAATTCTGCAATTTGATAAAGAAGTAGACAATAATATGGAGTACCAAACTTATCTGGTATATTTTAATATATTTTAGGAAATGAAATAATAGTATAAAATGTCATTTTCAGATTGAGCACTTCTCAACAATTGGAGGTACGGGGGGAAATGAAGAAGGAAAGGCTGTTGCAAAGAAGCTGATATCAGTTGTGTTCACCAAATCCGTTCTGACTTCTTTTTCATGGACAGGGATATCTAGAACACCGGGAATTGAAAAAAAATTGGCATTTCAATCTTGTGCAGGCATTTTGCATATTTTCTTCAAAATAATTCAATTGGCTGATTCACGGTGGACTAAACAACGGAACGAGAATTTTTTTAAATTGACAATTTTAAAACATGCCAAGCAAATTAGTGATGCGTTTAATAAGAAAAATAAATTTAATGAAACTAGAGATGAGTTGCCTGATGCTGATAATGAAGTGGCAACGTCTTCAAATAATCTCACAGATGGAAATGCAGCAATTTTCAATAACTATGATAGTGAAAACAATTAATGTTTAAGTAAGAAATTTTTTATTCGCTTTTTGAATTTATTAAAGTTTCCAAAAGTATCAGGAAGTTCCTTATTTTGACACATAATGAAATATATAATTGTGTTCTGTATATAATAGATATGTTTTTTTTATGATCTTTATGTGTACAAACAAAATCTTGAAATTTAATCAAGTGATTTATTTGAACTGATGCATTGCTATAGTGTGTAATGAGTGAGAAGATGGAACATAAAAGTGGAATAAATGAAGACAAATAAAAGGAGCAACTTTGTATTTTTGCTTTAATTCGAAGACTGGTCTCTGTTCTGAAATTCAATGGAAGTTAAATTTAGAAATCTCAAAAACCAATGAAGACCACTGTGAAAAACCAGGTTGAAAGGTAGGAAGGTAAGAAGGTAGGACGATAAAAAGTAGGAAGGTGAGGAAGTTAGGAATGGTAGGAAAGGTAGCAATATATATAAAGCAAGTAAGAAAATAGTTAGAAGACTGTGTGTCCACATTTATTATTACATCCTTGCGTTTTTACAATTTTAGCTGGAACTATTTGAAAAATTTCAATAAATTAAGACAATTTGTTTATGTATTTATTTTAGAGTCCAAGGTGTGAATTAAAGGTAAGAAAACAAATTCAGTATGGTACTGCAAACAGAACATTTTACATTTAATTTCGTTCACTGAATATAATTTAGGTCCATTTAATTTACACTTGTGTGACACACTATTTAACGTAGAAAATTGCTCTCCTTTCGATGCATATATATTTAGACGAGATGAATGAAAAGGTTTTACAAAAAAATCATATTTATTCTGAAGACTAGCCCCATAAATATGCAGTTTACTTTGAAAATACGTTACGTATATCATCGAGACAATTTCCCCACTTGTGGTCATAAAAAAACTATTTTTTTTATCTCCTTTTAAAACGAAGTCATGGTTTAAATATATTTCTTTGTAAACTTTTTGACATGATGGTAAATTTGGTTTTTCATTCAAAATTTCTTTTTTAACATAAACCACCGAGTCTATTGGCTGTTTTGTATTATATAATGTTGACAACTCAATAACTCGTTTGCTTATTTGACTCAAGGGTAAATTTCCATTGCGGACCAAACCTTTTAAATGGCCAAGAAAATTTTCAAATGGATAAGAACTAATTCCAGGCAATGGTCCAAACTTTTTAACGTCGTCCAGCACATGACATAAATTATGAATGTTACTGCTTATTGAGTCTATTCCGTAAATATCAATAAATAGTTCTACATATTCCTCCAGCAGTTTATCGGCAATGGAAATATAATTTAAGTATTCTTGACATGAAAGTATCGTAACAGCACAGCTAAGCATTAAAAAATGTTCATATACCTCCTGAGGTAAAAAATCTTTTAGGACAACCACACCAAGATAAAGTAAAAAAATTCGATATTCAGAACCTTTCCAATATTTTAAAACATTCAAGCCCCTTATAGCCCGTTGAATATCCAGTGGTCTTGTTTCATTACACATCTCTAACATTTCTGACAGTAATTCAGCATCTCTTTTGGATAGTTTGGTACGAAAATTATAACTGCCTTCGCGCCATCCATATAGACACTTTCGCATGATACCTATAATTTTCATTTATATTAAAAATATTTAATTAGGATGTGAAATTCACTTTACCTAAATCAAATAAATGTAAAGAATCTGCAATAACAAAATCTTCGACCATATTAATAGGTAATTCTATTAACGGGGTATATTGTTTATGATGATCCTCATCAAAATTGTTACGAAACCCTTCATCTGTTCTACGTGGACAGTCAGTTTTGGGATAAGACATATGGCGCCCCTTTTTGTCCCACAAACCAGTTACTGTGCATTTAATACAACTACCTAGTTCAGCGTTTGAACCTGGAGTTCCTACAAAAGGTGGGAATAACTGAAATGTGTATGATTGTACTAATTTAAGAATACCTTTAATGAAGCTCCGAGCTGGTGTATCGCAAACAAAGCATTTTATTTTTACAATTACTTTATGACCATTTATATTTAATCCATCTTTCAAGATTTCATTCAGTTCCTTAATAAACTCTTTAAAATATAATCGTAAAGGTGGTTTGCCTTCACCATAATATATTCCTGCAATAATTGGTTGCAAATGGCGCATATTATCTATTAAAATTGATATAGGCCAAAATTGAAGGGGTGAACTTTTAAACGGGGACATTCCATCAATATTAATAAGTAATGAAACAGACGTTGGTTGTTGAATATCCGATAAGGCTTTCAATAAATTGCTCCTTATTCCATTAAACCAAAATTTTCCTGGTCCTATATTGGTAATCTCAATTCCACTAGGCGTTTTTAATAAACTTCTAGCATCTATTGGAAGGCACGTAATATCATGAGTTCTTAATATTTTTAACAAATTACTGACAGCAGTTAAGCTTAATTTATGTGACAAGGCCCACTGTCTTAAGTCTTCCAATAGTGACAGCTTAGTATCAATTTCTTCTTTTTCGATTGTATCAAGTTCATCCTCCTCTAGAATTTGATCTTTCTCAAATTCATCACATATTTCACTATTTGAAATTGTAGCAGAGATATTTTCTTCAAATAACTTCGGAGAATTAGAATTTGTACTGCTCAAATTCTCAAAGTCATCACATAAAGAATTGCACAATACAGCATTTGAAGATATTTCACTATTTGAGATTGTAGCAGAGATATTTTCTTCAAATAACTTCTGAGAATTAGAATTTGTACTGAATGCAGTTTTGTTTCTTTCACTTTTCACTTTTCTGTAATAGTTTGACGTGTACCAATAAGGTCTAATTCGAGTTTTCTTCAACATTTTTTTTATAAATAAAAACCCCGTTCACGAAATGTCATTTAACTTTTGGACTTTATAATTAGAAACAGGTAATAGGGAAACTATTTCCTTGCCTTAATGTTCCTAAATAAGACAAAATAACTTTGAGGTATATTTGTATGGGAATTTAGACTTTGAAGAATGTTATATTCCCTAATAAGTAAAAAACGGAAGGAAAACTTTCCAATTTGTTAACCTAATCTTACCTTTGAAGACCATTGTCATTTTAGGTCACTATATTGGGCAAATATTTCCTAAATAAAAGTTCCAGGAAGTCTTGAAAGTTATGTGGACTTTGAGGTCGTAGCCAGGTAAAAAGATTAAGTTAAATTGTCTTAATGATGTAACTTTAAATGGACCTCAAAGTCGAACAGACTTTAAGGGCATATTTTTGACAGAATTACCGTATATTTTACCTCAAAAAGGTATATAAAGTCAATTCGTCATTGTGCTCGAATTTAAGTTTAAAATTAGGTTAAATTCACCCAATGTAGTGTCTTAATTCGGACTTCAAAGTTAGTTGGACTATGAGGACAAAAATTATATCAAAATGAAGTAAATTTAAACTTAAATAGGTACATCCGGCTTTGTACAGGTCAATTTTTCCTATCTTGCTAGTTGGGAATATTGTTTAGCTCAAAGCTACGGTTTGGCTAAAAAATCAATTTATTATTATTTGTATTTACCGTTAAAATTTGGTAAATTTCTCGCACATTTGTGGAACCTAAAGAGAGCAGGAACGAACAAGGCTACCATTAAAAAATATCATAATAAGAAAATATGAATTAAAAAATTCATTGGCACTTACATAAAATGGAAATCACAACTAGCAAACGAATCAAAACAGAATAACACATAATTTCGGAGGAAATTATAATAAATTACACTTTACCTACTTCAATGAGAACCACAACACTGAAGGCAGCTCTAATTATGTGGGATGTGAGAGAAAAATGATTTCACCGTCGGATTCAGGATATAAAAGGCAGAACCCAACAGAGAAATTTACTTATTTCTTCATGAATTTTCGGGTAAGTTACAGTTGATATAGCACTGAAAAGCCCCCCAGAGGTGGAATTCTCAGTACCGATCCTAGTAACTCGTATTTTTTTTTTTGCCCATTCTTGATTGAACAAATTGTTATTTAAACTTAGAAAAATTTACGCATTGACTTAACTTAACAAACAAATTAAATTTTCGCTTTATGTTAACAAAGTGCCAAATATTAAATTAATTTCATATTATTATTTCGTTCCTTTCTTTGAATTATTATTTTGTAATTAATTTTCTTTGATTTATTAGTTAAATTTTATTTTGAATTTTTATTTTTGTTTTAAGTATTTGTGAAATTTATAATTTATTTATGAATAAAAACCAATGTTTGAAATCCTTGAAATTCAGCGCTAACCTTTTTTATTTTATTCACCTATCCCGTTTCAGCAACGTCATTCGCTAAATAGTATTTTTCAATCGCAATATGCTAAATAACCACGATGTCGCAGCGCGACATTAATTAACAAAAAAAGAAAACACAAAACAAACCGATCCTCCATCACATGTGATAAGTGACAACCTATTCAGTCACAATGTTCAAGATACTCCCGTCCTAATTGTCCGAAAGGTCGATCCACACCATATCCCCACAAAAATGTAATGGTGGAACCAGGCTCGGCAGATGTATATAAGACCGAGCGGAGCCTCACAAGAGTCGAGTTCTGGTTTCCACCGAAGTCCGCGAAGTCTGGTCTCCACCGACTTCAATCCTCAGCTTCAGGTTTCAACCGAAGGCAATCCCTGCACCCACAACAGGATAGTTATGCACCATCTCGCTCCTACCCAAAAAATTCTATTTTTCAGAGTGCAAAGCTGGTGTCACCCGCTTTAAATTATATTAAAATTACGTGTTGCGAAATTTAACGCCATCTCTTCTTCAACAGGAAAAGGGAACGGTAAAGCATGCGGTTTTCAAACCGGGCAAGTGAATTTCAACGAATGTAAATTTTATTCTTGCGTTTGAAAAAATCATTTTTCATTTAACTTTCTTTTTTTACCCGACTGCCGAGGAAGGGTTATGTTTTTCGAGTATATGTATGTATGTAATTTCTACCAGACGCTCTGCAGCCTAAACGGCTCGACGGATTTTAACAAATGAGGTGTTATTATATTCGTATACATTGTAGGAGTGACATAGGGTATATTATTTCAAAATGGCATCTTCGAAAAAAAAACTATTGAATTTATTTGAATTTTTGGGTAAAATTTAGTTGTGACGGATTTCAATGAAATATGGTGGACACATGTATTTTAGTTAAAAACGCAAGAATATGCACAAAAATTTTGCCAGGCTCATATAGTTTTTGAAAAAATTACGTTTTACTTTAAAAAAATTCTATACGTCATTTTTCGGAATTTTGCCGTATTTATACTCACAAAATTTATTTGCGAAAAACGAAAAATCTCGCCAAAAGTGCACTTCAACACATTTATCACTTTTTTACACTTCACAGCACTTAAACGAGATATTCTTTGGCCTTATTTAAACGATTGTTTTCAATTTCACAATTTGATACAAATCCGCTGTTAAATAGATGATCGATTGCAATTAAAATCTTATGGGTGATATCCGACGGATTGAATGGCCTGCTCTTAGGAGAGATCAATTAGAAACAGGAGAGCTACCGCAAGCAGTATGCCAGTATTTATTAAATTTGATGATCCTACAATCAAAGGTAATCAACCAGGAGTATAGATGTACGGATCGAGCCTTGCACTGTCGACTTGATACGCTTCGGGGGCAAGGAAAAATTTAACGAAGGATGTTGCCTTTAATTTACTTTGCTGGGTTGTAATTGTCCACAAACTACAAGGCACCACTCTCGATAGGGCCGTTGTAGACATTAGCTCACATGTCTTTGCTAAGGGTCAAACCTACGTAGCTCTTAGCCGAGTAAAAACATTAGCTGAGTTGACTATTAGTACCCTTGATCCCAAAAAGCTGTTAAATCGGCCATACGATGAGAATTCTTTAAAAGAGCTTCAACGTCTGCCGGAGACCGGAGTTGAATACTACAAACTAATATATTGAAGTACTCGTACAATTAACTTGACGGATAAAACTTGCCGAAAATTTAATCTATGTAGCTAGAACATCAATTTCTTCTTTTATTCGACCTCTATCTTGTTAATCTAACTTTATCGTACAGCTTAATTACTTACTTAGCAATATTTAACTGAACAACTGTTTTATTAATAAAAACTAAAAAGTATGAAATAAAAAATAAATTATTTAAAAAAACAAAAAACCCGACTGCATTAAGAGGTATCAACTGAAAAGCGAAAAACAAGTTATATTTAATCTATAGAAATTTGTAAAAGCAATGTATAACACAATATGAAATGTTTATGTGTTCGATACCCTTAAGCAAATAATAAAATATAAACTATGTCTTATATAAATATAACTTAAATGTTGGAAATGATATTGCCGTCGGTGACAACTAAATAATTTCAAAACAAATTTGTAGTAAAAAATTTAAATTTTTTCACTTAAAGACTTGGACTATTAACCAGATCACTTAGATGAGTTTTTTTCCAAATTTGTAGATGAAATGAAATGGCTTATAGAAAACGAAATTGAGGTTGAAAATAAAGTGGTCAGATTTCAAATAAGATGTATCATTTGCGACGCTCCAGCAAAGGCTTTTGTATGATATGTGTAATTGTAGGTCATACCTCTGCTCATGGTTGTCCTAAATGTACGCAGATTGCGAAAAAAGTAAATGGCATCTTAACTTATAACGTTGAATCAGGGAGTTTAATTTCCGATATAGATTTTAGAGATAGGAAGTATTTAACCCATCATCAAAAAAAATTTAGTAGCAAAGAGACCCCTTTAGAAAGCATTAATGTTAACATGATTAGTCAAGTTCCATTCGACAGTATGCATTTTGTAGATTTGGGCATTATCAGAAAAATTCTATTAAGATTGATTAATGATAAAATTAATTTAACTTTTAAAGTAAATAAAGAAATAAAAATAAAAATATCAAAACATTTGGAATCACTTCGCGTTTATATTCCCAAAGAATTTGCTCGTTACCCTAGAAGTTTCGATGATATCTTAAAGTGGAAGGCCACTGAATTTCGGCAGTTTCTAATGTATACTGGGGTTGCGGTTTTTAAAGATAGAATACACGATGACTTTTATTACTTATTTCTGTTACTTCACTGTTCTTGCAGGCTATTATCATGTCCTAAAAATTTTGAAAATAATATTAGAGTAGCTCAACAGATGTTAGAATTGTTTGTTCATAATTTTCCGCTTGTTTTTGGAGAGAACAGCGTTTCTCATAATGTTCATGGATTACTACATTTGGCAGGGAGTGTTAGGGACTTCGGAGTTCTTCCTTCGTTTTCAGCGTACGACTTTGAAAATTATATGCAGACTTTAAAAAGCTTTATAAAAAAACCATCAAAAATATTAGCACAGATCTTCAATAGGATTAATGTAGAGGATATAGTTAAGGAATCGAAATCAGTAGGGTTTAGATCAGTAAATGGGGAATTAGTTAGCTATAGTTCAGATAGTTATTTTTTTAGCATAAAAAGTTCAAATAATTATTGTTGCATACGCCCTTCTGTACCTATAAAAATTGTAGGGTTTAAAAAGGATCCTCAGAATATTATAATTGGAAGAAGATTATTAAATATTGAAAGTTTTTTCATTGAACCTTTTGATTCCTTCTCATGTGTGGGAATACGCGTAGTTGATCCAATTCCTTCAGAAGATGATGACGGTTTCATCCTGGACGAAGTACACTTCAAATTTATGTGTATCCCACATGAAGAAAAATTACTTTTGTTACCTCTTATACATGGTTGTTTTTAATTTTTTTTTTTATTTGCCTTTATTTGTTTCTATTTAACTTACATTTTTTAATTTTAAACTGAGGAATAATGGACCACGGGAAAAATTCTGGGGATGACAATATTCCACACAAACTGAGACGAATGAATGCAAATTTTGGAGAGGCTCTTCTTGCACAAAGTAAGTACTACAAACATAAGTATGCTCGAGGGTATGCTGTTATGTTCTCATTGTAATCGAAATCATGAAAACAACTTTTACAGATACTTCGGACAGCGGACATCTCACCGAAGAAATAAAAACGTATATTGACGATAAATTTGAGGCAGCTATGGGTAATACTAAATAAATTTCATATATTGTATGCATATTATCACCTTATTTATTTCAGATATCATCAAAAAGCAAAATGAGGCGATAATGGAGGTATTGGCAACTCAAACCATATTTATAAAAAAATGAATACGCCAAGAATCAGCCAATATCTCCATTTCTGGTACTTTCCCCTTATCTTCTGAGGAAAGTTTGCAAACAGCAAACGCAGCCATTTGTGCGGAAAATCGTGATTTATATGTAAAGAGTATATATATTTTTTAAAACTGTACACTTTTCTATAACATAAATCAATAGGTCGCCGCAGTTACCCCAATTGTTCGCCGCGGGCTAAAAAATAATTTCAATTCAATTATTAGTAATGAGATTGTGCTCAACTACAATCTGGACGGAACTCATGGCAAACAAAGGTTCAAAGACTTTCAAAATATTTACGACGTGATAAAGAGTAAATAACCGTGTAATATATTGTTCAATTTCTAATTAATATATTTTTTACCTAGGAGCTATTGAAACAGATCCGGCAATAAAGGATGCGGAGGTGCACATGAGGGAAGCCTTTCAAGCGGCAAAGAAAAAACATTTTAAAAAAGTCTGCCTCGAAAACAAAAAGAATAATGAAATAATTTAAACTTTGTATCATTTGAATAAACGTATAAAGAAAAAATGAATTGAATTTTATTCAAAAATAAAAATAAAACTGTTGTAAACGAAGTTCTGATTGAACTAGTTCCGGAAGTATTTCAGAATGAATCCGTTCTGAAAGTAGTTCAGAATGAATTAGTTCTAGAAGTAATTCAGAATGAACCAGTTTTAAAAGTAGTTCAAAATGACGCAATTCTGAAAGTAGTTCAGAAGGAATCAGTTCTAGAAGTAGTTCAGCAGTAATGCGGCAGGGGACAATTGACTCCGTCCTAGGACATCGCTGTACAAATGTAATGAGTTGTTTCCATACAAAAGGTATCCATCTGGGAACTACTACTACTTCCTCTAGAACTAGTTGCGTAACTAATTTTAGAACCAGGATGGCAATGGTCGTTGCTTAGGTTGTGATTTATGACTGAATTGAATTCTCGTTACCACAAAGCAGTGCGCAGTCCCATATCCTACGCAGAAACAAGAACATTCATACGACGATGCGTAAATCCGAAGTTTCCTGAGGAAGATTCCTGGAAAAGAGGAACTAGCCTGCTTTCGTCTTTGCCATGTGTAAAACTTAGCATCACATCAGATTCGGTTATAGTAAGGGCGGGCTTGCAGTTTGATTTAAAAGTGTAAAGTGAGCTGTGTTGGATAAATTCGAATAAAATATCACTCAGATATAAATTTTCCTGAATTCAATAAACGGTAATTTTATTTTTGTTTTCGATACCTTCTTTTATTCTTATTACGTACAAATATATTTTTATAGGTGATCTAAACGTAATGTCAGCTGCGAAACAAAAGAAAAGAAAAGCTATTTCTTTGGATCTTAAAATCAAAATTTTGGATAGTTTGGCCAGTGGAGAAGGTGCCACCTCTGTAGGGAAACGTTTTAATTTAAAAGAGTCCACCGAAAGGACTATAAAGAAAAATGAAGAAGCGATTCGACAATCTGTTATTGCTGGCACAAAATTAAGTGCTCTTACAACATCATACATAAGAAACATTGTAAAACAGAAAATGGAAAAGGAAAGATTATAATATGGATGGAGGATATGTCACAAAAACGTATTCCAGTTGACGGAAATACAATTAAGCAGATGGCATTAAGGTTTTATAACCAGATAAAACAAATGGAACCACAAACTTCACACCAGCAAGGGAAACAATTTGAATTTTCTGCAAGTACAGGGTGGATGAAAGGTTTTTTGCAACGACACTCGCTCCATAAAATCAAAATCAAAATTAAGGGTGAAACTGCATCTGCAGATGAACAGGCAGCTAAAGATTTTCCACCAAAATTGGCAGAAATAATTGAAAATGGTGGCTACACTCCGGATCAAGTATGGAATGCAGATGAAACAGGCCTTTTCTGGAAACGTATGCCAAGTAGAACATACGTAGCTAAATCCCAGAAAACTGCTGGTGGGTTTAAGGTAGCCAAAGATCGCGTAACGTTTTTATTTTGTTCCAACGCTTCAGGGGATCGGATTTTGAAACCCTTACTTGTAAATCGGGCTCTAAAACCACGGTCAATGAAAGGTGTAAATTTGGACACCTTATCAGTTCACTGGACAACTAATAAAAAACCGTGGGTGACAACTGACAACGGAAACATGTAAGGAATGGTTTCTCAAACATTTTGTTCCAGAAGTTCGGCGTTATATGACAGATAAAGGCCTTGAATTCAAAGTTCTATTGATTATAGACAACGCACCTGGTCATCCACATTTGGAGCACCCAAATGTCGAATTTTGTTTTCTTCCACCAAATACCACTTCGTTGATACAACCGTTGGATCAAGGAATTATTGCAACGTTTAAGACTTATTATGTAAAGCAAACATTCCGGTACATTTTAGATCAATTATTGAATGATGAACATTTAACAGTCATTGACGCGTGGAAGAAGTTTTCTATTAATGACTGCATCAAACATGCTGGAGTAGCACTATCCGAATTGAGCTCATCTACTTTGAACGCATGTTGGAGATACCTTTGGCCAGGATGTGTAAAAACTAAAGATCCTGTGCCTTCTAATACGGCTGAATATGCGAGCATCAGAACCTTAGCACATGAAGTAGGCGGAGAAGGATTCGATGATCTATCGCATGCAGATATCGACGAATTATTAGTGGATAAGCCACTTAGCGATGATGAAGTCATTAGACTTGCGCTGGACACTACTGACGTCCCAGAAATCAACGAAAATGACGAAGAGATTTCTATCCTTACCGCAGATATAATCAAAGAAGGACTCAACCTAGCGGCTAAGTTGAGCACTCATTTTCAAAGGCATGATCCCATTGAAGAAAGAGCTGAAAAATTTGAGCGTGACGTTAAATTATTAATGGGAAATTATCGCGAAATATATAACGGCATTATCGAAACCGGAACACAACGATCGATGAAGGAATTTGTTACCACGGCTACTAGAACACCACCCCTGGTACATGCAAGTGAAGTGCAATACATTTCTAGCGATGAAAGTGACATTTTCGTCTACAGAAAACGAAAGCATATTTCATCAGAAAGTGATACCAATTAACTTTTATATGTACATATGAATTTCGATTTTGTTTTTATTTCTAAAGTTTTGAATTAGTATTACTGTTCTATGTATTTTCTATCAAAGTTCAAATAAAATCACATTAAGAACAATGAATTTGTAAACTTTTCGGCTGATTTTTCATATCTGAAACCAATCCCTTACTTTTATATGGATAACGTATCTTTTTTTACGCGATTTTTGTTTACGCGGATTTTTCGAGAACCAAACTATCGCGTAAAAAAAGAATTTGTACTGTGTTTTGTTGAGTGCAAGTGCGTGTTTTGTCGCTTTCTACATAAAATAGCACACAATGAGTTCTTATAAACACAAATCTGGATCTCAAAAAAGAAAAGAAAAGGAGGTGCGCGATTTAGAGGCTGCCAAAGGGCAAACGTCTTTGAATAGGTTTATAATAACAAAAACTTTTAGTGATAATGCTGACACTACTGCGTCTGAGCCTGAAACTTCTGTTTTTTTATCCACAGCGAAACCACACGAATGGATCCTCAACAAAAGCCCCAGACCAGGATGTATATGAATGCCAGAAAACACTCACAATCGAACACATCTTCACAGAGTGCAGAAAATTCCAGGATCAAAAAAGAAAACTCAAAATAACAGGAAACCTAAGCGAAATCCTAGGAGACAACGCTGAAGCAATTAAAAAAATGGAGAAATTTTGGAAATCCATTGAATTTTAAGAAAATTGCATAACACAAACTTTAAAGGGTCCATATAATCAATCTGGTTGGTGACCCTTCAACACAATAAAAAAAAAGAAAAAAAAAAGAATTATGAAAATCGGGTAAACCGTTTGGAAGTGATGCTGGAACAAACATTTAAAAAAAAAATCGCCGTCGAACTTATAACCTCCTCCTTTTTGAAGTCGGTTAAAAAAGGAAGTAGTGGCTAAAAATCATAAAGTTACCGTCACCACTGCTAGTGGTAGACGTGTCCATAAATGAAAATCACACATAAAAAATATCAATCAATAGACAAAAACTCCCCCTTTTCAGATTTCTATTCGCCCAAGCGCCCTTATCAGCAAGGATATTCGAATATCTCGGACCAATAGCAACCATCAAACAAGGAGACGGGAAAATCATCAGCGGCAGTGTAAAACTGGGATTAACTCCACATTCAACAACTCGAGATAATTATAATACAAATGCACCATTATGCGGTGAGTATCCTTTTATCACTTCTTCTATTGTCAAAAGCAATAGTTCATTATCTGTTGCTTTCCTAGGTGATATGAGTGATTCTTCGCAAACAAGCTTATTCTATTTTGATGATTTCGAAAAATATTTTGCGGATGTTGAGTCTACAACTTCAGGTTAAGGGAAATGGAATGTATCTGAAAATTCATCGGTTGCCAATAAACAAAAACTACGCAGTTCAAACAATAAATCAAGTGAAGAAGCTATTCCCGATTTACCCTTAGTAAGGCTTTAAATTATACGTATTATTCCTTGGGTTTTTTACTCACACGTGTCCTTTGTTTAGGACCACACCAACAGGTACCATCAATACAAATTTGTTGAATAAAGAAGAAATAAATCACTTAGTTGCCCAAGTCGAAACACTTCCGTATGATAACGAAATAGAAGCCATAGAATACGCCGAGCCTTCAATATTGGTCAAGGAATCGATACTCCTCTATGTCATCACGCTATCAAAAACAAGCGCAAAAGAGTTAGGCCAACTACAAGAGATAACAAGCAAGTATACTAAGAATACACAGAATTGCTTGTCAGCCAGGGAGAAATATTTGGAATAAATTAAGACTGCCATAACATAAAAAATTTTACTATTGTATATGCAGAGAAAGCCATCTGGAAAAATTACATAGTGATCACTGCATTAGCAATTTGTTAATTGGAGCAGAAGCTAGGTGCGATTACCCGTTTAATAAAAACGAAAAGATAGAAGTGATCAACAATGACATTATATTCCTCGATAACTTTCACGGAGAGCTCATTGAAAAAAATGAAACCAGACAACTGAATGGGACCTTTGTTGTACAATATAACAACGAAACGATTGAGATCAAGGGACAACGATACATCAACAAGGAAGTGAAAACATTCCAAATCCTACCCCATCGCTCTCCAAACACATCCTGCCGAGATAAGATTGAAGCTGAACGTCGAATATCTGCATGACTTGCACTAGAAGAATAGGAATCGATTAGAAGAACTGCACAGCAACCACGGAATAGCCTTCCTAACTAACATTTCTATATATACAGTTTTTATAATTATCTTTTTTTATCTTTATAGGACTTAAAATAAGAAACCAGAAATCAAAATTAGAATTAGTCCAACGAAACCTAATCCCGATGGCAAGCTGTGCCAGCATCCATGATCCAGGATTTACATCCAGTAAAAATCAACTTTTAGTCTGCGGGACGCAGAAACTTCAGGAGGGAAGATTTAAACGCACAGCTACGTGTATTCTCACGGGTAGGCCAACGTGACCTAGCTTACCTGTCCAGACACGATCAAATTAATTAGTTTCAGGGAAGTACGTACGCAGCATTTTCCCAGGCGTCGAATATCAACAAATGCACTTCACCTGAGGTTGACACCCAGCAAGACAAGAGGCGGTAGAGCAGAATCATTTCGCGATTCGTAAAGTACGGACGTGAATAAGCAAATTATTGTGAATTAAACCCAAAAATATTGTTAATTCGTTGTATGAATAAAGTAATTAAATTGTAATTGAAGTTAAGTGTTTTTTTTATAACACTCATAAAACAATTTAGTTAACTTACATATTTTTTACTTTGCAAGTTCCTACTCCAGTCGCTTCCACTTCGTGACCACTTACTATAATTTTTGACCGAAACCTTCTGTCCAATTCTAAAAAATCTACCTTACTGGATATTTGATATCCACCCAGTAAGGATATTTGCAGACGTATTAAAACAAGAATTGTTTTTCTCTATGGCGCGTCCTGCATTTTCTGTACCTTGTTTTGATTTCCAAGACTGGTATTTGCTACAATCTTTCCTTAGGTAACCTAACCTCTCTCAAAAATAGCATTTGAACTTACTTTTTGTCTGCTGCGATGACGACGCACGTCTTCATTGCAATTTCACTGCATTTGTCATCTGAACCTTGTTGACGTTTGTATTCCTCCATTAATTTTAACTGTACTGTATTTAATGTGAGGTCATTCTCCTCTCTTGCTTACAGAGCGCTTACTAAGGTGTCAGAAGTGCTAGGGAGGCTGCTCAATAACATGAAAATTGTCTAATTTTCGGATATTTGTTCCTCTCCTAAGTCCTAGTGTGACGACCTCGTCAAACAATGTTGTCATTTGATGTATATGATCGTTCACATTTCCTCCGACCGACGTTTAACTTTAGATTACAAATACTTCTCATTAATATTGTACCTTGTTGCTTAGGGTTCTTTTTTCATGGTGCTCCTGGAGATTTGACCAAGCCTCTTTGGCGAGTGTGGCTTTCCTGATATGTGGTGCAACTGATTGTTTTCGACAGACAATCCGATGAGAACAGTGCCCTTATCGTTCTTCGTTGTCCACACCGGCGTGACTGGATCTGGTTTTGCCTCCGAGATGATGCTCCAAACGCCTTTCTTCATCAGGAGAAGTTTCATTATGAATTTTTAGTTATAATAATTTTCATTATTCAGTTTTTCCACTGAAAGCTTTATACTGTCGGCCATTTTGAAATAATGAAAAAAACCTAGCTGACGTTAGCCGAAAAATTTTGGTCAAAATTTTTAAAAATCGCTGACATATTTTCCAGACTAGATTTTAGTTGTAGTGCCGAAAAATTTTCCACGGACTAACAAACATGACAGGGTGACCACCAAACATGAGGGGTGACTAACAAACATGACAGGGTAACTAATGAACATTACAGGGTGGTCCCCAAACATTACCGGGTGACCAATGAAAATTTCAGGGTGATCACCAAACATGTGTTGTTTTTCTTTTCCTTTTTATTTAACATTTCCGTCGTTTTTCGTTTTTTTTTTATTAACGAGAGCCTTACAAAGAAAACTAATCAATAAAGAGGGAACAAGCAATGACACTCGAAATAGTAATAGTAGTCGTTTATTGTATTTACCAAATTTAGTTATTCAATATAACAATAATATTTTTGGCAGAGAACAAAATAATATACGTTCTAATTTAACAATAAGGGATTTGAATTATGATGAAATTATGAATATAAAATCATATCTCCCTCTAATTGATGTATTAAAATACGAAATTAGTGGCGTTACAGAATTTGAGATTGTACATCAGTATTTTTGTCCAGAAAAGTCACTTTCACTATCGAATGTAGATTACGAAAAAAAGTACCTATAATTTGAATCAAATTTTGGGTTAAGTATTAATGGTTGAAGCACATTCAGCACAATTTGGGAAGTATTCAGGCCGGTTGTATTGCCGGAACTGACGCCTGAATTGCTGAATACCGTGGCTGCAGAATATTGGGCGGCGTTCATTGTGCCCAATTGTATGGGTTAAATTGATGGCACCCATATACCGTGTAATGACAAAGGTCATGAATTCAAGATACTCAAATTAAAACGTGCACAAATAAGTACAATTAAAAGAAAGTAAAACCGCACGCGAGTATCCATGTCAAAACAAAGAAAAAGTGCAAAACATGCACCACTCAATAAGTCATTCACACATTCCCCAATTTGCCAAAATTGCAAGTTTGCAATTCGTTGCCCGGGCTTAACTTGTGAAATGACACCCGGCAAATTCCATAAACCAGAGGCAACATAGAAATTGCACTTTGGGTATTAAATCGCCATCTAGGCAATTTTTGAATATAATGTGTGAGTAAAGGGAAACCGTAAGTATCGATAATAGTATTAATTATTAGCATAATTTCAATTTATATAAATAGCCTAAGAAAATGCAATAAATCGATCATTCGCTAAACTCTGTGTTTCCTTGTTGGACGTCTGCCCTAGGGCTTGTCAAGCGGATCGATCTTTGAGTAATGCTTTCGAGCTACTCAAGCTACTAAAAACTCTAAGCGTTCAAATTTAAACCACTAGGTTCTGAGTAATGGTTTCGAGCCATTCAAGCCCTCTCAAGAAGTAACCATCAAGATTCTCAAAATTGGGTACAGCCGAGCTGCTCAGATTTTCACAACGATTCTTCATCCCCGACTACTACAACCGATCACTGCGCCGAACACAAATGCAAAGGAGTATTTGAACTACAATAACAACCATTCGGTCGTGCTTCAAGCAGTAGCACGACTGAACCATCAATTTGGTGCTGTAGACATTGGGTCGCCATGCAGCTTCAGCGACGCCAGTATTTTCTTGCGATCCGATTTCCGTTTGTTCGTACACGAAAATAAATCATTACTTCGACGCCGTCTCCCAGGATCGGACATTACCCTGCCGTTATATTTGGTAGGGAATGGGGGATTTGCACGAAAAAGCTACCTGGTAAAACCATATCCGTCTGATTGATACATACGATACCAGTGAAGTCGAATTCAATAAAAAATTGTGCCTTGCGCGAAATACAATTGAATTGTCGTTCGGCAAATTAAAAGCGGCCTTCCCAATATTGAAAACGGAAATATCGGGTAATTCGGACGATACGGCAAGACTGATTGGGGCAGAATATGTACTGCACAACATCATCATCGAAGAGGATCGGACCTTCAAACTTTTTAAACCGGGCAAATACAAAAAATTCTTTGCGGCAAATGAACCAGTGACATCGAATCCAACAATGGGTTCGCAAGAAAAAAATTCTGTCCAAAAACGATGTCAGTCAAATTCATTGAGAAATGTACCTCATATGGTAAGTGTATAATTAAACACTAAAAGAATTTTATATTTAAATTGAAATATAAGTTCCAGGTAGTGAAGAAGGACTTGAAAAATCTTTTTTAAAAAAATGGCCACATATTGTGCGTAAAGATTTTTGAAGGGAAACATCAATGAAACCAAATGCTTTGATTCGTATAAAATTTCCGAAATCAGTCAAAAAGTGAGTATTGTTTTTATTTAAATTTAACATTTATTTACCATTTTTTCTTTAACTATATATAACATCGCTTTTTTTTTTTTTAAAGAGTCTAACAGAGAAAACTAATCGATAAACTAATCAACTTGCAAATAAGGAGGGAACGAGCAATGATAATAGTAATAGCCCTGTCTACGCCTGCAATTAATTATTGTGCAGGTAACAAATTCCACCTGCCAGGGACATTCGAGACGTCCGGTCGATCGCGAATCGAAGTGGAAGGTTGCACTCTGGAAGTCTGCGCGTGACGGGTCAACTGAGGGCAACCCAATGATCCGATCGACGCTCAAAAATTGAACGGGCAGTTCTTATTGGAACCGCGCAGCGAGCATTCACCTTTTTTTATAATTATTTCATTTCATATTGCTTGTTAATTAATTGTTACAATTTTTAAATTGGGATTGTAAAGTGCTTTAAAGTTAAATTAGATAAAGTTGAATTGTTATTATTATTGTGCAAATTTCTGTTAGTTAAAATAACATCGTTTCGGGCTAAAGAAAAGGTGTGTGTAATTTGTGTACTCCCACTTCAATCTTTCTGAGGAATCGAGGCTTCAACATTGGTCTTTCGAGCCGGATTCTGGGAATCAGGCAGCATCTATATACTTGTATCTGTAAGTTCCTTTCCTCAATACCTAGTGTATATTAAGTGAAGTGCTGGTTACAATTCTCGGTGCGTAAATATCATATCGCAATATGTCAGACCCGGTCGTCAATCAATTGCATCCCGTAGTGCATCTAATTTCCAAGCAAAATGCTTTAATTGACCAAATAAATAAGTTTGTGTCCAATATCAAAAAGACCGAGCACCCCAGACGTACACACGGTTACTATGTTGGTCGTGTAAACGACTGGCAGGAATTATGGCAAAAGTTCATGGTAAACGAAAGTAAAATGGCATTGGATAAGAACAAAGATTATGAAAAATTAGATTACTTCACGGCAGACACTTTTGCGAAACAAGAATCTACATTTCACGAGCTAAAGGGTGAATTGCTCAACGCTATATCGAAATTGGAAGCAGCTGAAAAAGCAGCAGATCCCACAATTGTTACACAAACCTACGCGAGTAGTGATTCACCGAACTCATCACCTTCTTCGAGTTTACTTCGAATTATTCTTCCAAAGTTCTCCGGGGAATATAATGAATGGGTCAGTTTCCGCGACTTGTTTGTATCTGTAATTCATCAAAATCAATCATTCGAAGCTGTTCAGAAATTTCATTATCTACGAGTAAAAACTACCCTCACTGGAGAAGAGGCAAACGTGATTAAACAATATAGTATCACGCAAGCAAACTATTCCTCTGTTTGGAATGCTTTAAAAGCTAGTTATGAGAATAAGAGGATCATTGTGTCCTCTCTGTTAAAAACGCTTACTGCACAACCTAAAATAGTAACGGAGTCAGCAAACTTGCTGAAGAGCTTACTAGATATCACCAATGAATGCCTTACATCTCTCGCTAATATCGACATTAATACTCTGCATTGGGATCCACTTATAATACACTTGTTAGTTATTAGTGCAAAAACTTCCTTTGGAAACCCACAAAGCGTGGGAAGACTCCATCAGTGACAATACCGATATCCCTACGTGGAGCGAATTTACTAAATTTCTCGAACAAAGATTTCGAACCCTGGAAGCCCTCGGCGGTGGCTCCAAATGCAAACAAACATTCCCCGACAGAAAGTCGGAAGTATCCAAGCGAGCAATAAAATTACAAAATTTTCATTTGGCGAAACAAGCATGTAAATTATGCCAGGCGAATCATTCTCTCCGTCAATGTCCCCAGTTTATAAAGTTAGAACCAAACGATTGGTTAAAGATCGCAAACGATGCGTGAATTGTTTGGGTAAATTTCATTCAGCGAACAAATGTCTAAGTAAAAGTAGATGCGCGGAATGTGGTGAAAAACATCATACGTTACTGCATTTCCCAAATCACGCTCGTTCAACACCTAGTGAAAAGCAAACGACCTACGGTAACAAGCCAGGGGCACTTGCATCTACGAAAACCGTGTTAAATTACTTCAGTCACGAGAATCGATAAGTTTTACTAGCAACTGCAATAGTGCAAGTTGACACTACCCAAGGTCTTTGCACGCTTCGAGCCCTGATAGACCCGGGATCGCAAGCAACATTTATCACTGCCGCAGCTTTAAAACACATGAAGCTTAAACCAAATTCTACTCGAGTAGCGGTGACTGGTCTTGGAAACTCTCACCCGGTAAGCTCCCGAAAAATTGCAACAATAATCATGTGTGCCCAAAAAGCAAATACTCAGATTGAGACCCATGCTATCGTCCTCGATAGTCTGACCGATTTGCTGCCATCAAAAACCTTTGTACGGCAGAAGTGGACTCATCTAAAAGGACTGCTGTTGGCAAATCCGCAGTTCGATACCCCAAGACCTATTGACCTTTTAATAGGAGCCGATGTTTATAAAGAGATATTACTAAATGGCGTCAGATCTGGACCCGCAGAAACTCCAATTGCCCAAAATACAGTCTTCGGCTGGATTCTTTCGGGTAAAACCGACTACGTCAAACGAGAAAAAATCGAACCAAAAATTCAAGTACGTATATACTATATATGCACACTTTGGATTTAAATTTCGATCTCCGAAAATTTTTGGAGATGGAAGAGGTGCGTGACGCCACCGCACAAACCGTCGAAGAGGAAACGTGCGAGGCATTTTCTCAAAGCATTCACTCACGAAAGCCAGACGGCGACCGGTACGTGGTCCGATTACTGATTAAATCTGATGACACCGAGAACTTGGGTGCATCCAGACATATAGCGTTCAAATGCTTCGTATCTGCGGAAAAATTAGCTCCGGACAAGGGTTATCTTCAAGAATATAATGACGTACTTCATGAATACGTTACTTTAAATCATATGGAAGAAATACCTTCCGACATCGATAGTAATTCAAGTAATTACTTGCCTCATCACGGCATTATCAAGGAGTTAAGTTCGACAACGAAAATACGTGTTGTATTTAATGCCTCATACAAAACCAAGGCAAATCAGACTTTGAATGACGTACTTTTTACTGGTCCTGCACTACAACAGGATCTCTCAACCATTCTGCTGAAATGGATATTCCGCCGATACGTTTTTTCAGCTGATATAGAAAAGATGTATCGACAAACACGCAATATCAAAAAATTATGTGGCGCCCTGAAGTAGGCGGCCCGGGGAAAGAGTATCGTCTGTTAAACGTCACCTTTGGAGTTGCATGTGCGCCTTATCTTGCTATTCGCACGCTAAACCAACTAGCAACTGATGAAAGACAAAATTTCCCAGAAGCATCCGCTTGTTTATCGAACGAATTTTACATGGATGATGTTCTGACTGGTCGTGATAGCATCGAAGAGTTAAATTGTCTAAAAGAAGATCTCATCTCACTACTTCGACGCGGAGGTTTCAATTTAAGGAAATTCACTCCCAACAATTTTAGAATTTTGAAAGATTTACCAGCGGAATATTTAGCTGATAGCTTGCACATCTCTCTTTAAACGGTGACGAAACAATCAAGGCTCTCGGTATTAATTAGAATCCGAAAGCAGACTGTTTTTATTACAAATTAAACATAGATTTCGATGGAACCCCAATGAAACCACATATCTTATCCAAAATCTCTAAACTCTTTGATCCTTTAGGATGGATTAGCCCTATTATAGTTTGTGGCAAGATCCTTATGCAAAGGTTATGGCTCGCAGGAGTAGAATGGGACGCCCCGCTGAGCACTGAAATGCGTTCGTGAAGGATCTAAAATCGAGCGAACGAATACAAATGCCAAGATTGATTCAATGCTAATCAACATCTCCCATAGAATTTCATAGATTTTGCGATACCTCGGAACGGGCTTATGCAGCCGTTATTTACGCTCTCGTAAAACAAGCTGACGGAAGCGTTGCAGTTAATTTGATAACATCAAAAACCAGAGTATCTCCGGTGAAAACCGTATCTCTACCACGACTGAAGTTGTGCGGAGCTCATCTTTTATCGAAATTAGTTCGTAATTTACGACAAAAGTTGGAAATTCTAGGGAAATTCTACTTGTGGTCAGATTCCACTGTGGCTCTAGCTTGCATCAATAGCCAGCCGAACCGCTGGAAAGCATTCATTGCGAATCGTGTATCAGAAATCCACAACAGTCAACAATGCTGCAGATTCATGCTGGAGACATGTTCCGTCAGAAGAGAACCCAGCTGATCTCGTTTTTCGCGGAGTTTACGCTTCCGACTTAATGCATCGATCTGAATGGTGGCATGGTCCTGCAAGGGTTGAAGCAGGATCCAGAGGCTTGGCTCGCATCACCAGTGGAGTTAAAATCCGAGGAGGCAACTTCTCTCCGAAAAATAATCCTCTTTTTCAAAAGGGGGAGGAATGTTGTGATCGACTTTGCCGTAGTAAACAAAAAAGCAATTAATTACTAAACAAAGTCTAAAGTGAACATGATCCGCAAGCGCGAACACTGGGTAACGACGTACATCACGGAAAATAAACAAACATTGTACATAACTGTACAAGGTCGTGTCCAGGGAACGAAGTACATATATGCTTGAGACGGCTACGATAAGCGGTAGCTTCGAAAAAACAAAACAACACGGTAACGCTTACGCGTCACGTTACCAAAAACAAAAAGAACCAAAGCAGCGCAAGCGGCAAGCCGTTAACAACTAACTTTACTAAAGAGCGCTGAAAAAAGCAAAAAAATGGGAGTCAGCATAAATGAGCATATTGAACTCAGTCTGATCCCCTCTGGATACAAAAAACAATAAGTAAAGTAAATCAGCAATATCACCAAATTCCAATCACGATTGCATTAATCAAAGGTAATTGCGTTTTTGTTTACATTTGGGCAAAGTCAGCAGTCAACTAATGGAAAACTGGCGATCACGGTGCAACGGGGTAATACAACATGTGAAATGTATTTCCAATACATTGTCAATTAAACAATAATTAGTTTAGAGCAGGGATAATTAGGTAGGAGTAAAATTGTATAAAATATGTACAATTTTTAGGAGTAGAGGGGTCTTAAATTAACTTTTAAACCTGTCGTTACGCTGCCAGAGGGCATAATCAGCAATAAACAGTCTTTTAACAAACAAGTCAACTTTATTATTTTGAGGACTTCATCATTTACTTATCAGAGGCAACCAAGTGCAACCCCCTATCCTCCATTCAACGACTCGCAGCTTCGGCCGCGGCTTGCTACCCCCAACCCAACGGCTCGCGGTACGCCCGATGCATCAAATTGCAAGCCGAGCAAAACCCAGCGTGAGAACAAGCTTTTTCGTGAATACGAAATCTAAGCAATTCCCACGTTTGGTTTTGCGACAAAAAATAATTTTAGGTTTCTCATGAAAAAATTAAGAATCAGCATTTCAGAAATTAGATTTTAGTAGAATTTCAAAAAGAGAATTAGTACTGAAGTAACTCCGGTCCAATTAAGTCATGAGCAGGGAAACATTGTAAAAGTTTGAAAAAGTTTTAAAATAAATATCGTTAGTAAGAAGTGTTGTGTTTTAATTTTTTTTATTCGACACTCCGATCAATATTACTATGTTTAGTTCCATTCAGGATATGGACGACAGTTTACATAAGATGCAATTAGGAAAATCAAGCATACAGCCTTTTGTTATAATAATATGTGAGGAAAATTTTAAAAATGTAAAATCCACATTTGTATATTTTGACTTCATAACTTTTGAGTTTCAAACTTTCATTAGGGCAGTTGATGTTTGTTTAAAAATTTATTATCTTTTCAATCTAGAATACCCAAAAGCGAGTTCAACATTTTGGAATTTTATTGAGGTTTTTTTCTATGAATTTAGTCATTATAAGAAGAAAAATGCAAGAGTCAATATAACTATCAATGAAATAAACGAGAGACTCACTTCACTTAAATAAAATGTAAAATAACTAACATTAATTGTAACTTATAAATCTTTCCTTTGCACGCAAGAGTGCATTATGCCAATTATAAAATGGTGTTTATACTATACTGTACCTACTCTGAAATAAAAAGAATAAAATAAATTTGTATATTTATAAATAAAATAAATAATTTTTCTATGATAAACTGTCATCGATTGTTTAGCGAACGACGTTGCTGAAACGGGATAGGTGAATAAAATAAAAAAGGTTAGCGCTGAATTTCAAGGATTTCAAACATTGGTTTTTATTCATAAATAAATTATAAATTTCACAAATACTTAAAATAAAAATAAAATTCAAATAAAATTTAACTAATAAATCAAAGAAAATTAATTACAAAATAATAATTCAAAGAAAAGAACGAAATAATAATATGAAATTAATTTAATATTTGGCACTTTGTTAACATAAAGCGAAAATTTAATTTGTTTGTTAAGTTAAGTCAATGCGTGAATTTTTCTAAGTTTAAATAATAATTTGTTGAATCAAGAAGGGGCAAAAAAAAATACGAGTTACTAGGAACGGTACTGAGAATTCCACCTCTGGGGTGCTTTTCAGTGCTATATCCACTGTAACTTACGCGGAAAATTCATGAAGAAAATAAGTAAATTTCTCTGTTGGGTTCTGCCTTTTATATCCTGAATCCAACGGTGAAATCATTTTTCTCTTACGTCCCACATATTTAGAGCTGCCTTCAGTGTTGTGGATTTCATTGAAGTAGCTAAATTGTAATTTATTGTAATTTCCTCCGCAATTATGTGTTGTTTGGTTTTGATTCGTTTTGCTAATGGTGATCTCCATTTATGTAAGTGCCAATGAGTTTTTTAATTCAACTTTTGTTTTGCTGCTATTTCACACTGGTAGCATTGTTTGTTGTTTCTCTTTTCGGGTTCCACAAGTGTGAGAAATTTACCACAATTTTAACGGTAAATTTCAAATTATTATAAGTTGATTTTTTAGCCAAACCGTAGGTTTGAGCTAAAAAATATTGTTGTTTTCGTGTTCTCCGTGAAATTTGCGTCTTAACCATGATCTTTTCGAGTCGCTGATCATGGAGTTCGCGCAGTTTCGGTGTTGTGTTTGTTTTGACAGTTGTCATGTTGCCGTGATTGTTTTGTGCAATTTCTTCGTGTGTTTTGTTTATTTCAATATTTAAATTGTGTGTTTTGTGTCTTCTTTTCGTTTTCTGTGATGTTTCCTTGTGTTTTTATGCGTATTTTTTGTGCACTTGTGCTTTGTGTTTATGTTTAGTGTGGTTATGGTTTGTTTACGTTTTGTGTATTTATTTGTAATTATTATGCAAACTTTGTATTGTATTGTTGGCTATTTGTTATGTGGACTTTATGTTTTGTTATGTCGGTGTTTGAACTCTGTGTTATTAAACTTGTATTACTTGTGTGCTAATTGTTTACAATTTTTCTATTTTTAGGTTAATTTGACGATGCTGGAAGCTGGACACTGGATCCTGGAGGTTTGTATGTGCCTGCTATATTTGTTGTTGTTTGGTAATTGCCTTTTTCCCTTTTCAGATGTGCGGCCCGGTTAAACATCGATGGTTATGAATTAAATTCATAATACCCTTCCTCATTATGAACATCTTCGTATTCGTTATGCCAGGATTCATTGATCAGTAATGACATCTTACATAAATTCTATGTGGAATATTCATTAAGGGATTGATACAAAATTCGCTTTACGATTTTCTTCATTAAAACTATGCACAATTATTATCGAAACTCCCGCGGCCTTGCCAAAAACCATCCCCCTAGTCACAGTATTGCCTGCAGGTTTAGACAGCTGAGCGTCCCAACTAACACACTCTCCAGAGTAAAACTCTTGAAAATTGTGAAAATATCGCATAAGACTGTCTTAAGACACTCCGATACTCTCATAACGTAACTGTTGTCAAAAAATTTAGTTAAGTCTCATAATGTTCTCATTATGAGATATTAACACTACTAGAGTAACCAAGAGTTTCATTCTCATAACAAGATCTTCTTTGTACTCTTATTAATTATGAGTGTACGGACACTTCCATGCTTATAGAGTCTTTTTTATGAAAGTTTAACTCTCAAAGAGTTATACTCTCATAAAAATGTCCTTATGAGAATTAAGGTGTTATGATACTTTTAAGAAAGCTCTTGTAAGAGTTCAAGTGTACAGCTACTTATAAAAATGCTCTTAGGCGACAAAAAATGATATAGCGCTTATAGGAAGACTTTTATGAGTACAAAAAATTATTACTCTCTTATCTCTCTCTTATTAGTCGTCGAACGAAAAATTAAGTGGAAGTGTAGGAAATAGTTAAGTTCTTGTTTAAAGGAAATTGTTAAGTTCTTGTTTAAGTATCGCTAAGTGGAGAAAGTTTAAGTGTTCGGTATTTGAATTTTGAATTAATAAAGATCACTTTATAAAAAACTAGCACTTTTTTTTAATTATTAATTTTTTGTTTGAACGTTCAATAATAAATTTGGTGCAATCGGTAGGATCTACGTTACGGAAAGTTCTACAGTGTGAAAGTTCCGTATGTGTTTTTACACTTGAACGCAGATCAGTGTCTCGTAAACAGTTTTACGACACATCATTCGAATAAACATAAAGTGCACAGTTCCGCTTCATAGTTTACCACAAGAAATAGTAAACGAAGCAAAAACAAAGTTTTATCGTGAATAGTAGTTCAAAGAAGGAGCCACTAACAAATATTAACCGAAGAAATCTCCACCTGACAAGGAAGGAAGAAACTATAACTACAGCAACTGCAATTTCCCAAACTCCACACAAGGCAGACGGCTAGTGCTATTATTGGATCAAAGAAGGACCACGTAGCAGAAGAAGGACTCACGAACATCAACAACAACCATCGAAGGAAGACATCCCCGAAACCAGCCGAACGAAGGATATTTCAAGTAAGATGAGTTATGAATAAAGATTCTACCCCAGGAGGAAACGCAATTGAAGAATTAACTAATTTACTTGATAAAATTTCACTAACCCCTACACAAAATAAAGATCTAAATCTAATCTAATCTAAGTTTTATAACATCTAAAATATAAGTACAAATATGGCTACCCCAAGATCCCTTATAATCGACCGACTAAAGTACCTTAATAAGTTACCAGAATTTTATGGTGACTACCGCGATTTACAAAATTTTATCGACCTGATCGGCAGAGTTCATCCACACCTTTTGACCTACGATACTCTAGGCCAAAGTATTTTTTCGAACATAATCAAATCCAAATTAAAGAATAAAGCGCGAGAAGTGATAGAAATAAATAACCACGTTAAAGGGTGGCTGGAAATAAAAGAATTATTAATTAATAATTTCGGCGACAGTTCTAGTTTAGAAGAATTATTTGATAACCTGAGAAGCGTACAATTTAAATCAAATTGTGTTGAATTTTATAACGAAATCAAAATAGCACTAAGGCAGTTAAACGTGAAAACACAGCTCACTCAAGGACTAAACAATAGTAAAGACATGATTGAAAGCAACAAAAGTTGTGGTTTAACAACATTCAAAAATAAAATCCCGGAACCAATGCGGTCAATTCTGTATTGTAGAAAGCCTGAAACTCTTAAAGCCGCAATGGATATCCTACGCATACTTCACAATTAACCCACATAGCTCCAAGTATACTGATTATAATTAATCAAAAGGCAAAAAATCAGTACAATCCACGCCAATCCAATAACTATAAATTTTCCCGAAATCAGAATTATTCCAATGACAATTACAGAAATGCGTACAAAATAGACAGAATAACAATTCTCCTAATTATACCGCAAGTTACACCAGACCACCAAGGAATCCCAGGAATGGCTTTGACACCCAACAATTCGTAAAATACCAAAATACCAATCAACTCTGGGCGCCAAATAACTCTTTCCGATCGAACCAACCCCGCAAGATAAACCCACATTCACACCAACCCAACCAACCCCGTTTTACAAGTAATAACGTCTCGCAATTCAAAGCACCTGATAATCCGTATAACAATAATTCCTACCGAAATTTCAACCCTAGACATAATTATACAAACCAATCATTGCCTGATCCTGCACCCATGGATATAAACATAAATGAATCAAATCAATCGCCAAAACAAGAAAATTTTCCCTTACAGGCCTCACCCTCAAGTTACCTCATATCATAATAAAGAACAAAAGTAGACCATTAAAATTCATAATAGATACCCATTCAATATAATCAACCCCGGAATTTGTCATCCCAAATATATCGAAACACTTACAGAAGATATTTGCGTGAAAACCTTGTTGCAAGAGATAAAATTGAAAGAAAAGGTGACAATCCCATTGTTTACAGAATTAGGAAACCCAAATATTAAAGTAGATTTTCATGTTTACCTTTTTCATAACAAATACGATGGTTTAATCGGGAATAATATTTTAATACCTCTGAAATCTGTAATAGATTTAGGGAACGGAGTCCTAAAAACTAAAGACAGAACTGTAGAATTACATTTCCACGATATGCAAGTGCAGCAGGCAAATAATTACACTTATAAGTACTCGTACCAGTTAAACAAAAGGACGGGTTAGCCTTCCTGCAAGAGAAGAAGTTTTCGGATGGCAAGGTACACGAAGTTATTTCTAATGTCGACAATTACAATTTATTAAAGCTAATGTGGAAATAAAAGAAAATAACACAAAAACAATAACATTTGCCCCCCTCGAAACTGAAATCGTCAATCAAGAAAACTTTTGCATTAGTGAGTTCAAGGAATCCCCATCCAAAACCGCGTTAGAACAAATTCGGGTAGATCACTTAAATAGCGAGGAAAAGCAAGGGCTTTTCAAAGTAATTAAAAGATTTTCAAATATTTTCTACAATGAAGATTCCGGCTTATCTTTCACGAACGCCATAAAACATAGAATCCGAACTACGAGCGAAATACCAATTTTTGTTCAGTCCTATAGATACCCTTTTGTAGACAAGCAGGAAGTTGAAAAGCAGATCGATGAAATGCTAGAGAAAGGAATTATTCGACCAAGCAACTCTCTCTATTCAGCGCCAGTCTGGATCGTCCCAAAGAAGGCGGACGCCAGCGATAAAGCTAAATGGCGCATTGTCATAGACTATCGAAAACTGGACGAAATCACGATAGACGACAAATACGCAATTCCAAATATCGACGAGATATTGGGAAAATTAGGCACATGCCAGTACTTTACAACCCTAGATCTCGCAAAAGGGTTCCATCAAATCGAGATCGATGAAAGAGACGTTCATAAAACGGCATTCAGCGTAGAAAACGGGCACTATGAATACCTTCGAATGCCTTTTAGCCTGAAGACAGCCCCAGCTACGTTTCAGCGTCTTATGAACGACATAATGAAAGATTATATCAACAAGATCTGCCTCGTCTGTTTGGACGATATAATAATCTATTCATCATCACTGCAGGAACATCTCGATTCCCTTGTAAAAATCTTTAGGAGACTTGAGGAAGTAAACCTGTCGGTTCAGTTAGACAAGTCAGAGTTGCTAAAAAGAGAAACCGAGTTCCTCGGGCATATTATTACGCTAAATGGTATTCGCCCTAACCCTAAAAAAATTGAATGCGGTAAAAATTTTCCTATACCTAAAAACCCCAAACAAATAAAACAATTCCTCGGACTCACCGGCTTTTATCGAAAATTTATGAAAGATTATTCTGCAATAGCAAAACCCATTACCAAATTCCTACAGAAAAATCAGAAAATTAACATATATGTGTATGATCCGGAATACAATCGCAGCTTCGAATTACTAAAGAAACTTTTAATTAGTGAACCAATCTTGAAATATGCCGATTTTAACAAATCCCTTACACTAACAACAGACGCGAGCCAATTCGCTCTAGGTGCTGTACTTTCGCAAGACAATCATCCGATATGCTACGCAAGTCGGACCTTAAACGACCATGAACAGTATTACAGCACAATAGAGAAAGAATTACTTGCCGTTGTTTGGGCAACGAAGTATTGGAACGAAGTGAGTGGAACCTAGCACTGACAGCCCTCCAGATAACAAAATCGATCGGGCTGAAAAAATACGGGAGAACATGGACACGGAAGCTGAAGAGCATCTTCAACATAGGCCTTCCAAGAGGTTTAAGCAAAGTTAAAACATGTTTTTACTGGTTCCTTTTCATTCTGTTTAGCAATTCCTCTTGATAGTATGGACCTTTTACGATAGATTTCTTTAATTATAACAATATTGTTTTTGAATAAAACTAAAAACCTTTTGTTGAAATGAATTAATTCTTTTATATTCTTATTTTTAAGATTAGACCTAATTGTATAGCTCGAAACTTGAAATATTAGCATTGATGGAAGATTTTTTAAACTTTGAAGAGCAAACTGTTAGGCCTACAATAACCATTTTGGTCTTAAATTGCAGGTAATTTAATGTACTTTTAAAATGATAATAGTTGTTTTTTATGAAAAAGTGATGCTTCAGGGTCAAAATTGGCCAAACGTAAAAAAAGTGCAAAATTCGCCCGATTTTTACGCTTTTTGGCGGTGATCCGGAAGGTCGCCGAGGTCGAAAATTTGCATTTAGCATCTCGGGACTATTACAAACAACATAAAAAAAAGAAACCTACTACCCCATTTCATGCAAAGTACACCCTGCTTTTGATGACAAGGTTAATGGGTTATTAGTATAAATCTAGCAGAAGAACTCCCCAACAACGAAGCCAGTAATGAACACATCATTCCAATCAGTTAATCCTCTCTAAATGTATTTAAAAACCAAATTGTCATAACAAAAACTAACTCCGGTTCACTCAAAGTGAAAAATATCAAAATCTTTAATAAATTTCGAAAAATAATCTACACCAAATCTTTAGACCCCGATACATCTATTGCCATACTCAAAAATCACTGCAACCCTAAAAATCTGAATGCAATTTACATCGAAGATCCTGATTACTTCAAAATATTAGAAAAAACATTCTGCGACTACTTTTGTTCCGATAACCAACTCAAATTAATTAGATGCGAAAAGTTCCTGCAAGATATCTCCGATGAAGAAATGCTAGCCAAACTTATCGAAGAGGAGCATCTGAGAAACAGTCATCGAGGTATCAGCGAAGTTTGCAAAGAACTACAACTGAAATACTTTCACCCTAAATTATCCATCCGCGTAACAAAATTCATTAATAACTGTGAAATTTGTAATATCGAAAAGTACAAGAGAAAACCAATTAAGCAGAAATTTAAAATCACAGAAACCCTAAGCAGCCCTAATCAAATTGTCCACATAGATGTCTTTTACACTTTAGAGAAAAACTTATTGTTCCGGATCATCACGAACGTCCAGAAAAATGAAAATAAAAAAAAAAGGGAGACAATATTGAATTACAGACGGACTGTAAATTAGTGATAGAGAATGAAGTGACCTTACCTGAATTACTGACTAGTAGTGGCCCAAGAAGAGGGACAGCAGAAATAAATAAGTGAACATGAAATAACGTTAACAATAAGTGAACATGAAATAACGTTAACAATTTAAAAACAATTTAGTGTACCTACATAAAACATAGAACACATAACATAACAACAACAACACAATTTCGATTCGGCACAAAACACTTGAACACTTGATCAACGAAAACAACTACTCACTTTTGTGTTGGAAGGTACTTCCAGTCGCAAAACAAGCTTCATATTATGAAGGTTGGTACACAAATTATACCAATCGTTACGTTCCCCGCCGAGCCCGTGAAAAAGGCTAACGCATTAGAGCAATCGTGTAACGCAATTCATTCTCTTGGTGGATTTTGCTCGAGCTAGGTGTCATAGGGAAATTTTACATGCCAAGGTACGGCCATAGAATTTCTAGCATGCACTTAGCCAACACAATTAAGTTGACAATTAAGTTAAATTAAATGCCAAACTCGTTTCTTTTTTTCTTTCATTGAATTTAGTTTTCTAAGTGTCTCTGAATTTATTTTGTTAATTTTTGTTCTTTTTGAATTATTGATTAAATAGAAATTAATTTGATTTTCGACACACACATCTTTTATTTTAACACTCCTTTACCGCTACACATTTATCATTCAAATTGTTTCGTACGGAACATTTTATGGTGGTTCCATCCAGGAGTGCAGTCGATTTAATTGGTTTCTATTTAATCAATAAATTTGTTTTCGAGTAAATTTATTACTTTCATTGTCTACGGTTGCGAATCTTAATCATGACGATGACGGCAGTAGTCAACAAACAAATAGTATTAAAAGGTAGTATTGAGCGGTTAATAGAAAATGGGAAAAGAACCGCAACATCTAAGAGATCGCAAGGTTTTTATGAAGATTTGATACAAGATCTCAAGACCAATTGGGAAGAATTTGTTGCGCGAGTTATGTATGCCTCAAAGTTGGCTTGCAACGTGACCGACCAGATGTCATCGGAGCCGTCCAGAAAACCTTGAGTCTTCTGAAATACTTCTCACGAAATGTGGGAACCAAAAAATGCAAGTTTGCAAATTCCACAATTAAGCTTCAAGAATTTTCAAACACAATTATGATAAAGAACAGTTTCAAGTTCAGTTGAGTTCTTAGCTTCGTCCCCGTCGTATCGAAAAATAAAGTTTTGTCAAAAATTCAAATAGTCTTTCTTTTATTTGATTGGAAAACCCAAATTCCATAACTCGCGTGATCGAGAGATAAATGAAGCTTTGCTGGGCGATGCAGGAGACAAACCATGCGAAAATATTAAAGTACCTAGAACAGGTTAACGAATTGCAAGTAAAATATTTAGAGTACATAGGAACGCTACATGATGGACTTAGAAGCATTATCACGCCGAATAATTCGGCTCAGGCACGTGCGGACAATACAACGGGTCCTCAGTACGAAATACCGTTACTAAGAATTTCTCTTCCGCAATTCAATGGGGACTATGATATGCGGCAATGATTTCATGACCTCTTCATTTCTCTCGTTCATAATAACACTACATTATTGCCGGTTCACAAGCTGCATTATTCGAAAGGTGTTTAGTTGGAGAAGCAGAAAAGCTATTACGTCATACACATATTACAAATCAAGATTATCCAATAGCCTGGAATAAATTAAAAGAGAGATATCAAAGCAAACGTATTTTAGTCAACCATCAGCTAAAAAGATTATTGAACCAACCAAAGGTAACTCAGGAAACTGTAACGGGGATTATATCACTTTTAGATACGTCTGAGGAATGTCAGCAACAATTGAAAGCCTTGAATGTGGACACTAGTTCTTGGGATGTACTTTTGATTCATCTTTCAATTCAAAAGTTGCCGTTTTTTAATCTTAAGCGATGGGAAGAAGAACAGGGTGCAGAAACAGCACTTCCAAAATACAGCGATTTTTCCAAATTTTTGCAAACGAGGCTAAAAATATTAGAATCTATTTCAGACTATTAGTCTCCAAACCTCAGCAAATTCATACAAATCCAAAGAAAGAAATTACCCAGGCATACCATATAGCAAAAAACAACAATTGCGCAGCATGTAAGGAACAGCATTTCATAGGCAAATGCCCAAAATATAATGTGAGTTGCCACCGCGAATGCGTTTCGTAATTAGGGGCTGGCTAAACAGTGCACGTTTCCTATAATTTGCCTTAATATATTTACTACCTAATCCTTTTGGTTTTGAGTTTATTTTAAAAAAATTTTAAAAGAATAGTTGTAACTTTGTTATTTCTGAACGGATTTTGATGATCTATACCATTTTGGAAATGTAGTTTTATTGTCTATAACCTGAAGGAAAAATACTTACAAAAATGCTAATATAATTTTTAAATTGATTACTTCTTTTACCACAATACTCTTGTTTTTGGAAAAAATCGATTTAAATTCCAGAAGCTCTACCGATTATTTTCATTTTTTCTTTAAAATGTTTCATTTGCATTCAGAAATCATAATCCAAAAAAATTTTGGTTGGGAATTTTTACTTGAAAACATTTGCAAAAAATCGAACCGTGCCTTGTCATATCATGAAATTGGACTCATGATAAATGGTTATTGATGGTACCTGTAATGTATAAGATGAATTAATTGAACTATATTATATTGTATAAGATTATATATTATTATATTGTATAAGAGTACTGGGTGCGGACTTGGCCGGAAGAGTTCGCTCTGTTGCCGTCGAACCGTCGTGAGAGTTAGAACGTAAGACTGGAGTATATTTTGTAACGTGAATAAAGTAGGTTAGTCTCGAAAGTTCTTTGTGTTATCATTAACTCTTTAATACCGCTGCAAACACCACAGTACCCATATGAGATACCACACGAGCGAAGAATTGACAATGACCTTGTGGCGCTAAACGCCAGCAAATTAAATTTACAATTAATAGTTTTAAAATTTAGCGCCAACTTAAATAACCTAACTAACTTAACTTAACTTAACGAACAATGTAATGAGTTTTGATAGTTAGAGAGAAGAAGAAGAGTTCTGCCTCGTGCAATAGAAAAGTAATCCTTCTTGTATATTCGCTGCAGCAAGAGCGAATTAAATAGTAAAAATAACTTAAGTAAGACTAAAGTGTTTTCTTTGTACCAACGCCACACAACCTCAATGGCTTCAACACCAACACCAACACATGGCAAGTGCAAAAGCAACTTAAACTTGGACAAACAAATAGAACAGTGTAGCAGCTTGTTTGCAAAGTTTGATGATGGAAATTTCTTTTTGCCAATTGCTCAACAAGTAACAGCACCACCAATGGATGAATTCTCAATTTTCGGCGATATGATCGCAGTCGAATATAGATCCTTAAGAAATTCCCCGGATTTAATGCACCGCTTCAAGAAGGAAGTATTGGATGTGGTTTTTGAAATTACTACTGAAAATGTTTCGCGTGTATACATAGTGCTCGACCGATCGACAAATTTATGAGAAACAACGACATCAGCGATTGTTGAGGAACAACAATCCCAAAGAAGAGGTAGTGGTGATGACGTTGGACCCAATTTTGACGACATGTTTGAATACGACGAATACGATGAAGAACAGTTGGTTTTTGTATGCATAAATATAAAAATTAAACTTACCTTCAAATATTTGTCTTTTAATACATCATAAATCGCAGCGCACATTTCTGGGATTATTTTCGAAATTGTTGTCACCGGTATACGAAAGAAAAAAGATAGCGAACAATATGAATCAATAAAATTCTTGACGCCGCATATTGTGAGCCATGTTGGTTATTTTCAATTTCGAAAAATAATTAATTATTGGACTAGTGGAATCAGGAAGTGGAAGCAACTATCACCCAGAGGCCAGAATTCCTGAACATACTAAGACTAAACATCACGTAGAAGTATGTGCAGTTTTGGACTTCTGGAAAAAAAACCAAATAATAGATAAAGTCTTAGAAGATAAGATTAGGTTTGAAGTCTCCTTTTAGAAGATGGTCTTAGAGAGGTTGTGCAGAATCACTTTATTATTGGCAAAAAACTCTTTACCTTTTCGCGGTCACCAGGAGGGCTTTTACGATGAATACTGTGGAAATTTTCAATCGTGTTAAATTTTTGGCAACCTATGACAATGTTATGAAACAAGTTTTGAAAATGCCTTAAGGGTCAGTGCAATATTTAAGTTTCAAAATTCAAAACGAAATTATAGAGTGCCTTTCTGAATAACTATTATCTGACATTATAGAAAATATTAATTCGTCTCCATTTTTTTCAATTCTATTAGATGCGACACAAGATATATCTAAAGGGGATCAATTAAGCGTTGTGATAAGAACTGCAAAGATTACAATTATCGAAAAGTTAAGAAATTCTTTTGAGGAAATCAATTTTCTTCAAAAAATGTGGGCCAACAGCTTAAATAGTTGAAATCGTCAAGTTTTGGTAGATTCAAACGATTGTTTGGTAAATTTCACAGTACCTATTTGAATAATAACAAACAATGAATGCAACAGAAAATACGTCGATTTTACTGCACCCGCACCCATTCGAATATTTGTAAAATTTACAATACAACAGTTGATTTTGCCGATTTCGTCTGGTTGATTTTGGCAAAGTAGTAACATTTACAGATTTGTCAGTTGCTTTTACCGCTGGAATAATAGTTTTGTACAGATGTGTGTACAGATGTTAGTGTTACACTTAGTTCTGTCTAGAACTAGTTCGTTTCGGGAAGTTGCACTGATAATCTACAAAGTAACTGCGGAGTTTGATTTTAATGTGATTTTAGTGCTTTGTGCAAATTGAATCGGCAGAGTAACTGTTGCAACTATAATTTCGTGATCGTGGTGGCCAATTGGTGGCACACAGAATACAGAATGGAAAGTACGTACTTAAACATTTTATATTATAATCCGGGGGCTCTTCATATGCATTTGTTTTTGGTGTTTTTTTTTGTGTAAATAGTTACGACAACCCCAGTCTATGAAGAATTGACGTCGACTTAGTGTTTATTACTGAAAAGAGTGCAATAGAAGTATTAATATCAGAGTGGGGGCCACATGACGAATTATCAGAAATATTCCGAAGTATGTGTTTCAATAATAATATAAAAACAATTTTATTAAGTCCTTACTTATACCTACATATAGATCATATAGTAGATATCGACACAATAGCCTACATATCCGAAAGTGACATTAACGAGCTTATTCCTATAATTAGAGTCCGAACAAAGTTTAAGAAAAATCTGGTAGAATGGAGGACTGTAAATGTAATTTACAGTAGAATATTAATTGTACTTTGTTGCTAGCGGGTTAGCATTACTCCCTAATAAAGTTGCTTGAAAAATAATTTAGTTATTTCAAACAGTCTTTTATTATTTAGTCTTTATATAACCAATACATAAATAATTTTCATCGTTTTTGTTATGGATGGAAAGTTAACCAGCTAGAAATAAAGTAGGAAACCATTACGGTAAAAAGCATTTGTAAAATTATTTTCACAGGGTTTTAATACTGTACCAATCACAAATACATTGTCCATGAGCTCGGGCGTTTCTGATCGGTTAAAACACCAAATTTCTTGTTCGGGAGGTTCTACTCCAACACAAACTCCAAGTCCTCGCCCCAATAAACCTCAATCGCCTGGACCGTCATCGTCGGTTTCCCCTGAATTGGTAATTGCGTCATTTTTCTTTCCAGCGTGAATTCTAGTTATTAAGTTATATACGATATATGCGTATATTAATTAATTGTAGGAAGTCGAAGAAATCATAAAAGGCAATTGTTTAGCTAAACGGAGTTTTACTTATTATGAAAAGCATAATCATCTGGAAAACGAGCACAGAAAGGATATGATAACAGCCTTGGTTGATCACCTAATTCAAAAAAATCTTCGATGCAGTGGTGCTGATTTTTTGAACATTTCATTTAAAATTCGAGATTTATTTCCTAATGAAAACGTGGAATCATATTTTATTGAAAGAACCGAAAATACTCACCCAAGAGGCACGCTTTACAATAAGTACCTAAATGGTGTAAGAAAACTGCGGGAGAAGTGGTTACTTTCAAGAAAAACATAAAAGTTACAAGAGAACCAATAAACTTGGAACAAGGTAAGGAGCTGAATATGGATTTTTTTGTACATTTTATTAAATTTATTTTTTTTTTTTTATAAAAGGAACGAATGAATCCGATAAAAATTGGCTTTTATATAACCAGGAACCATGGCCAACTGTTGAGGAAAAGTGAAAATTGACATTTAATCTCAGGAAGGAAGAAATAACCAAATCTTCAGAACCGAACGTGTCAAAGATTCTCGAGCAATGGCCTTTATACAAACATTCCTATGGACAAAGACTTGGAAGCTTGCTTAAAGAAAAAAAAACCTTATCTAATAAAAATATAAACTTTCAGATTGCATTAGATTTTACTTGTGAGCATAATGATGCAGACTGCAAATTTTATTCAGAGTGGATAAATAAGAGCCAAAAACTCATTGACACAGCTATTAAATCAAAAAAATTGGACCTTACTACTTTTAATAAACAAAATGAAGGTAAATATAAAGAAATTAGCTTAAGAAGAGTGATTAGGTTCGAATAAACTATAATTCTGCTTTTCTAGATTTGGAAAATTTGGAAATATTGAAGGCTTTGCACCAACTTTTACCTCTAGGGGCAAGATACAAAATTAAGACGTAAACTGGCTCATCGGCTCACAAGCCCTCCATTCTGGACTCCATTAATGCAATGTTTCTGATCGTTTCATTTGAAGTTGAAGTAAAGGAAAAATTATATAGAATAAGTGAGGAATGTAAAACCAAAGGTACGACACTTCAACCTTTAATTGTAATTGTATTAGAAAATAATTTGATGCGTGCTTGTTTTAGCAACTTAGATAAGGTTCTGTACGAACACGACTCCATTCTTAGCGCTGTAGACTCTTGCTTCAAAATATTTCATGTTTTTAATCTTACCTATCCCAGGGAATGCTATAATGTCTGGTATTTCATTCAAAAATTCTTTTTTAATATAAGAACAAAGTACGATAAGCCAGTTTCATCTGTTTCAAACTTAATAGCTTCATTAAATCCATCATCAAATTAAAAATGTTTTGTTGCTATACTTGTAATGCTAAATTTAACGATATTTCAATACTTTGTTTGCATATTAAGTCATTTCACACACCAAAAAATTCATATGATACAGTATATAAATGTGCCAAAAGTTACTTTCAAAATTTTGGGTCATTATATTCCTTTAAACGGCATTTATTAAATAAACACCAAACTCAGCAAAACGATGATGTGCAAATGTCCAACAATAATATTGAAAGAAGTACTATTTCACAGTCACCAGTTTACAATAACTTCCTTACACCAAGTATTTCCGTCAGTGAGAATCAATAAGTAGCTAATGAAGTTAACACCACAAACGGGAATGATTCAAAATTGGTGGTGTTAAAACAAATTTGTCCTTTATATGGAAAGCCTTCGCTAGCTAGGAGTCAAGTTACAGAATTCTCAAGCTTCGTAGAGGAAATTTTAAAAGACTTACTAGAAGATTTTAAACGTTCCAATGTGCGCCAAGAATTTTCAAGCTCAGGCAACATGCTTGTGGAGAGACAGTTCCAAAATTATAACCACAGTTTTTACTATATTAATACGGAACACAACTTCATTAAATGTTTGAAGGATTCTGGGTTATTTAGAAGATCCTGTCTCATTTTCTGTAAATAAATTTTCTCCTTTAAAACTTCGTAAACTTACAACGACGCAGTTTCCCACGTTCACCGCCGCAGCTGCACGTGTCGGCTCTTCCACTTATATTACGCCAGCCCGCTGAGAAACCGAATCACTTAACATTAGTTTGTTTCATAAAAATGAATTTGAACCTTGTCTTTAACTGTGTAGTATTCCATTGGATCATATTGTTTTGGAAATCAATAAAACTCAATTGGATCAAAAAAGCTTGGTCTTATTAACAATAACTTTCGTACCATTTTGTACTATTATGTAACAACACACTAACATACATCAATAATGTCATGACATGACGTCAGATTTGTCTCCAAGTATTCCAAAATTACTACAATACGTGTCTTTCAAATTTTTTAACTGATATGTTTAAGAAGACCTTTGTATCCATGAAAGATAAACTAAAAATTAAGGCGTGAATGATTCCTTTGCTATAACGTCGGTCTCATCATCGGTCGGCAGCATCAAGGAAACCAGACTGAGTCAGACACAGATTCATCGAGCGACAAACATATTGAAGGAGATAGCACTGGTTCAAACCAGGTGGAGGAAGACCATCTACCTAACGCAGACCAACCTCAGGAGGAGATCTGTGCTAGAAAAAGTCGAAAAATGCAAAAACGAGTCGCCATTTCTGAAAATCTGAAAGATGAAAGAAACAAACGACTTCGAGAACAAGGCATCGCGAAAAATTTCGCGAGCAACACCGTAGAAAACTTTTCAGTGATTTCTGGTCAGACATGTCATGGGAGCAGAAAAAGGTCTACGTGACATCACTAATTAATTGCCGTTCAACTGAAACAGTAAAAACACTAGGCACATCTTGAAGAGGGACTACACTAAAATACTTTCTACCAGCAGAGAATAACAACGAGAAACTACAAGTATGCAAGAAATTTTTCCTGGACACCTTTGCCTTGAAAGACTCGATGGTCCTTAACTGGGTGAAACGTACCAATAACGGAATGTCTGTTTGTGTAATTACTGTCAACGAGCGTCGACAATTGTTGCGCGCTGAGTTACAGCCGACAAATGTTCAAGATCAATATTTAGTCGATTTCTTGAATAACTTGCCAAAGCTTCCGTCGCATTATTGCCGACAAAATACGACAAAGCTGTACATTGAACCTGTCTTTGGCAACAATAACATGTCGAGTATATACATTATACAGAGAGTACTTAAATTGGTGTGAAGGAAACTGTCCTAATGTGAAGCCTTTCTCGAGTTGCAAGTTCGCTCAAGCTGCAAGGTCACGGAACATCGCGTTTCAGCAGCCTAAAAAAGACCAATGCGACGAGTGCTGTAGTTTTAGAACTGGAAACTTATCTAAAACTGAGTACAACACACACATTGCTCGGAAAGAAGCTGCTCGAGATCAAATAAGGAAGGATAAAGAACGAGGGGAACACTGCGACTGCATCGTTCTCACACAAGATCTGCAAGCTGTCAATGTTTGTCCGATGCTGAACGACTCGGCATTATACTACAAAACAAAGTTGTGCTGCCACAACTTCACTGTGTACAACATCAACACACACCATAGCAGATGCTACTGGTTTACAGAAGTTGATGCTAACTTTAGTGCCTCAACATTCGCTTCGTTCGTCATTGATTATTTGACAGACGTTTTTGTAGAGAATAAACCCATAATAATATGGAGTGATAGCTGCGGCTATCAAAATAAAAACGCGAACCTGTCACATGCATTATTATCTTTCAGCGTAGAAAAAAAAGTCTTCATCGAGCAAAAATTCCTAGAGAAAGGGCATACCCAGATGGAGAGTAATTCCGTTCATGCCACCATTGAAAGACGGCTGAACAATCGCCCAATTTACGTTCCAAATGACTACTGGGTCATTCCACATCACTTCATCCAGGCCATGTCACCCACCACCTCCGATTTTGATGAAACTTTGTAATTTTTGCCTATATACATAGACATGAAGAAATACCAATTTTTTTTTTTTTTATCTCCATTAGTTTTTTTTTTATAGCCACTTTTAATGTGAACAAATTCGACATTTTTGAAATTTCCGAGACCTTCTGGTAAACGTGTATAGTTCATGAAAAAAAATTGTATCTTGGCCATTTTTGAGGATAGCGCTATGAAAAAATTTATTATTATGAAGTAGACTGTGGTGATTTCAGAAAAAAATAAGTAAATACTACATGTTCACTTGTTTAGCTTACAAAAATATTTTTAATAATATTTTAAGAGCTTTTTTTGCACAAAAACATGTTTTACAAAAAAGTCTATATCTCTAAAAGGCACTGCAGGAATTTCGTCAAATTTTTTTTTAAACTGATCTACACAAAATTTGCTATCAGGTCGAGTAATAAAAGTTTTGCGTATTTGCCTGCTTTATATACTATAGCTGTCTGTTGTCTCTTGTCTGTCTGTTGTCTGTCCGCCAGACGATAACTCGAGAACGCTTATAGCTACATGATTGAAATTTAGTACAATAATACTTCGTTACAATTGCAAGGTCAGTTTTGAAAATGAGAAAAATCGGGCAACACCTTCTTAGTGTTGCCATGCAAGATACATTATCTTTATGGAAAAACTTGGATTTTTTTCTTAATTCATTCATGGAGAAAGCATCATTAAACATTTTGCAGCGCTACCTATTGGTCAACTTTCAGAAGCTGCGCAAGAATCCCGTAATAAGGATTACAAAAAATTTCGGCTAAATCATGCCAGGAAATGCTCTCGATCAGCTACAAATGAGGATGTGTTTCATACTCTTCTTTATACGTCAGATCCGTACGTTACTAGCATTCGAAAAGCGTATAAGAAAAGTGTGAATCAACTTGATGAAGATACCCTAGATCTTTTGATGGAGAGCGAACTCATTTCAGATCCGGAACTTCCCGATCCCGAAGTGATATTAGTTCCTTAAAATATTATTAATTATACAATAATATACAATTTTCGGACATATAATAAATTGTATTGTTAGTTAAAAAATAAAATAAAAGCCATTTTTGAAACTTTTAATTCTTAAATTATTTTTATATGTGTGTTTTACTAAAGCAAATCTTAAAAAGAACATCCCATTGCGAGCCCTATATAATATTCTATATTTGTACAAAATTTTGAAAGTCTATCTTTAGAAATTAAAAAGTTATCGATTTATGATCTGAGACATACCTCGATTTTCCACTGTGCGACGTTATACTTTCTGCATTCAAAACTTCACTTTGTGATGAAGTAAAAGCCTCTGGCTGCTGTTCATATGATTAACGCTGTTAATATGATTAGAATTTTATTTATTTATTTATTTACCGTCTACAGGTTAACAAACCATAACAGACTACTAGAAAATTAAAAAGAAAAAAAAATAGAAAAAAACAGAAACTATAAAATAACAAAATACAAAAGAAAGAGCATATTAAACAATACAGTAATATACAATATAATGTACTATAATATACAAAATTTAAGGAAAAAAATCATTATAATTGCATTTATGAAGAAAATCCAAGTTTTTTCATAAAGATAATATATCTTGCATGGCAACACTAAGAAGGTGTTGCCCGATTTTGCTCATTTTCAAAACTGACCTTGCAATTGTAACGAAGTATTATTGTACTAAATTTCAATCATGTAGCAATAAGCGTTCTCGAGTTATCGTCTGGTGGACAGACAACAGACAGACAAGAGACAACAGACAGCTATAGTATATAAAGCAGGCAAATACGCAAAACTTTTATTACTCGACCTGATAGCAAATTTTGTGTAGATCAGTTTAAAAAAAAATTTGACGAAATTCCTGCAGTGCCTTTTAGAGATATAGACTTTTTTGTAAAACATGTTTTTGTGCAAAAAAAGCTCTTAAAATATTATTAAAAATATTTTTGTAAGCTAAACAAGTGAACATGTAGTATTTACTTATTTTTTTCTGAAATCACCACAGTCTACTTTATAATAATAAATTTTTTCATAGCGCTATCCTCAAAAATGGCCAAGATACAATTTTTTTTCATGAACTATACACGTTTACCAGAAGGTCTCGGAAATTTCAAAAATGTCGAATTTGTTCACATTAAAAGTGGCTATAAAAAAAAAACTAATGGAGATAAAAAAAAAAAAAATTCGTATTTCTTCATGTCTATGTATATAGACAAAAATTACAAAGTTTCATCAAAATCGGAGGTGGTGGGTGACAAATCGCACTTTTCCTGGATGATTTGATGTGGAATGACCCTACTGCGAAGTGTCTGCTGCAGCTCGTCGAAATCCCTTCCCGTATGAAGTTAAACGAATCTCCTTCGACTTCGTCAAAAATTATGACATTGATTTAGTATTTCCATCAATACACCCAGGTCGTAAAGCGGGAGATCCCACTGTTAGCGACATACGCGTTATCAGGTACACACCAGACGGCAACATAACGGTGAAGCTGGATTTTGACGGGGAGTTCCTTGACTTGCCTATTAGACGGAAAAAACAAGTGGTTGTCAAAAAGCTTGCAGATTTTGAGATAAGCAGTCAGGATTTCATCAAAATCAAGCATGAAAAATGGGTCCATCTTCAACAATTGAAGGCTGTAATACCACAAGATTTTCACGCATATTACGATAATCTCCCTCATGATGAAGATCGTTAATCCTGCCATCTTTTTTAATTTAATTTAATGTAATCATTATTACATTACATTATACCCGAAATTTCGAAATTATATCGTTCTTTGGTTCTCATGAAAAGTCATGTTTTTCGAGATACTTGATCTCACCGTTAGATCGAGGATATGCAAGGATGTGTTTTAAATGATAGAGATATACCATTGAAATAACGACGCAATGGCCATAATGCTATATATATTTCAAAGGAAATACAGTCACTAACATTTCACACTATTAGTAAACATCAACACTGAAAATTTTGTAAACGCTTTCGAAAGCAACAGGGAAAACATAATAAGCTTTGTGAAGTGTCTTAAGAATATATCATTATATCAATTTTAATATCCCTGACGGAGAGAACTAACTCCTCATATATAAGAAACCGTTCTGCCAATAGTGCGAAATAGACTAGTTCCTGTACCACAACTGGTTCTGAACTTCTAAACAAATGCAGAAAAGAGTTAGTTTGAATACCCGAACTTGTCGGGAACTCTGCAATTTTCTTTAGATGTAACTTTTGGAACAGTTTTTGTTTTCAATCTGTTATTAGCAGTGTATGATATCATTTTTGAGGTACCAGTTAAGATTAAGATGAAGTAGCATTTTTCTCAGAAAGGCGTTGCCTCTTGGATGGTTGCGACGTGAGTTTTTCACCGGAAGCGGCCGTTTTTTCCCACAAGAATATAATATGTTATTTAATTTCAGAGCAAAACAGTCGAGCGCCTGAATAATTGCATTTACTGGAGAAAATTTCCTGCTTTTCCGAGTCATCGAAAACAATGATACTTGATTTTTTTAAAAAAAATAATGAATTAATTCTTTAACCAAAGATAATGGCATGGTAATGAATAAGCAACTGTTTCATGCAAATCAACTGCAGTTTAAATCAAATCTCAAATCAAATATCCATTGCAATTGTGTCATTTTTTGTAATTTGGTTTACATAAACAAATCAACTGTTGTATTCATTTATTGTATCGTACCAAAATTACTTTGAAAACCTCTCTCATAAAAATATTTCAAAAGTGGAATGTAAAATATAAAAATAAATTCATTTACATTTTGATTAATTACAAAATTTTGAAAAATGAAGTAATTTCTTTGCAATTAACAAAATTTTCATAAGTTCTCTGTTATAATAAATTGACAAAGTCAATGAGTTACAATAAAAATAGCAACATTCAATATAAAAAAGTAGATACATATTTTTAATATTTCGAATGCAATGGTTAACGCTTATATTAACATAAAAACTAATGATTTTTATTTAATTTCGCTCTGTTGAGTTTATCATTTAACAATTTCGAAAATCAATATTGAAGAAGTATACAGTAGAATACACATATGTGAGTAATAATATTTATACATTATTAATAGGGAGTATTGATAAAATTATAATCACTTCCGAAAATCGCTCAATTGCTGTTATACTTGTTGTCACATAAATAAAGCACTCTATCCAAGAAACTTATTTAATTCATTAACATCGGAAACATTCGGAAACTTTAGTGTTTAAATTGCATCACTTTTAGAAGTTCTTTTAAACGAAACTTGTTCATTATGCAGTAATGTTTTAATAAGTTCATTGAAACTAACATTTTTTTATTGCTCGCCATAGATTAATTAATTATATTAGTGTTTTCTTTATTGTTTTTTTAGTTCTCTCAAACTTAATTTTGTCGATAAATTTTCAGGTACGTGATATGTATGTTTCAATGTTCTCGCTCTCCGTATGTTTCTTACAACAAAAGCGTTTCATATAGATACAATTGTTCGTACCAATCACTTTTGATGGCTTTGTGTTTAACTGTTTACTTAATTTTAATATACGATCCGAAGAACTAAACATTTCTCTGTAATTTGTCCATAAGTTTCACCATCACTTCGAAGTATGCAATATATACACAGAATTTACTTTGCTTGGCGTATTTCATTGCATTTCAAATTAACGATGTCCATTATTGTAACATTTTCATTTATTCGAATTTTTTTTTTTTTTTTATATATATATAATTTTTAAGGGTCACCAACCAGATTGATTATTTAGACCCTTTTTGCGTTCGGCCGAAATTAATTATATTTTGACTATTTTAATGAAGTTTTCGATTTTTTTAACTGCTTCTTCATTGTCTCCTAATATTTCGTTTAGATTCAAAGTTATAGTCAGTTTCCTTCTTACTTCTTAGTATTGTGTGCACTCTACGAGGATATGCTGGTTGTTTTTATTTTTGTATTTTCTAATTGGTAATTGCTTTGGTTTAATATTTAGTACAGGTATTTCTAATTCGGTTTCCTTATTTGTGTTTAATGGAGGAAATTCGTCATCATCTGCATGTAGTAGGAAGAATTTATTTGTTGATTTGTTGAGAGTATGTATATTTATTATATTTTGGTATTTCCATTGCTGCTTCACTGTAGATGAGGTTCTTGTATGCCATTAGGTTGGTTATGTCTTTTTGCCTTTGTCTTTCGGAGCAATTTTTGGAGTTCGCTAGGTGTTGTTTGTAGCAATTCTTGCATTTTGTTTGTTCTTTACAGTTTTCGTGTTTTGGTGTGTTTGCGCAATTTATGCATATTGCTTCGCTGTGACATCATATGGTTGTATGTCCAAACCTCCAGCAATTACTGCATTGCCTAATTGGTGCTACCGTAAGGTTCACATTGTAGTTTGATTTTATATAAATATACATATTGTGGAATTTTATTGCCTTCGAAATGTACTTGCACAGATTTTGTATTAATGTATTCAATTTCATTTTGGTCGTTTACTGTTCGTTTAATTCCTCGGATGCTTACAATACTGTAGTGTTGCGACTCAATATCCTCTAGCAGAGTTTGTTCGTCGATTTCAGGGTCAATGCCTTTGATAACAGCTGGCCTTGCTACGAATCCTAGCGGTATCTATGCCTCGTACTTTGTTTGTAATTGTTCACACGTTGTTATATCGTTTGCAATTTTGGGTTTGGTGCATTCAATTGTTACCGAATTTCTGCCTATTTTCTGTACTTCCTTTATGTTGTTCAGCTCATTTTTAAATATTTCTGTAATAAGGTAGGTAACCTTAAGTTCACTTATGTAATTAGTTTCTTTGTTTTTAATTATTACTTTATATGCCCCGATTTCATAGATACATAGATAGGTTTGTTTTTCGTTCCTCACCTGGTCATTGTTAGGTTTATTTGGAGGTCCCTTGCCTCCTCCCGGGTTCATAACACTCATAATCACTTCTTTTCTAAATTTGTCCTCACTTCATATATTTGCCGTTAACTAATACTTTCCACTCGATAACACGTCCGCTTCAGTTCAACGACCGTCACTGACTGCATTTGCATTTTAATTTATTTACTTTATTTCATTTTAATTTATTCACTTGCGGGCTTTGTTCCCAATAAAATGGTCGTTTCAACCAAATAATTTATTTCTGAACACCATTTGATGAATTTTTTTCTCAGTAATTTCAGTCGCCAATACAAAGACAAAGTTTCAATCTGGAATCAAACTAACAATAATCGAAAACCCTTTCAATAAAGTTGAAGATAAATGTTCTGCTTCACATTCACTTTACAATTACACGCTTAACAATAAGTTATCCCAAAGTTTTTGTTTATAATTTGAAGTGAACTTTTTTTGAGGTTCTCAGAAAAACTGCGCAAATATTGTCCATGTACGGAACAACAAGACCCAGAAATTGTTCTTACAAATTTGTATCCTGATGATGCAAAAACGTGATTAGAATATATCCAGATCAAGTGCATTATAGTACGGTAGAGCCATGACGAAACGATAAGTAACTTTTAATTACTAGTTCAATTCTTTATGAAAATTGTGTGCATGTTGATTTTGATTATAAACACGTTTGAACAAATTAGTCTGTCATAATTTGCAACGGAACTACATTCACCTGATTATATTCAGTTATATAATACATTTTGGTTAGGATTAAATGTGTAAAATTCATATTTTTGTGTTTTTAAATATATATACTTAGCCTACACATTTCAATTTAATTCTTAATATGGTCGTAAATTCATCAAAATTCTTAAACTAATTTCAACAAGTCAAAACTAGTATTTGAAAAACAAATATTTATAATAATACCAACCTAAAAATAATTAATTTAATAAATGCCATTAACTTCTAGTTTGGTAATAATAATCATATTTTTAATGGACTATTTTCCAAACATATTTATCATTTGGTTTACAGTGTCTAGGAAACATTTGACAACAATTGCAGCAGAAAATAAAACAAAGAATCTTATTCAGCATAAAATGCTGAATGCTAAAAGCGCTTTAGTATCAATGCTTATGGTTTATATATTGCTTTTTCATTTTGAAACATGATGCAGCACTTTTTAATTAAATTATAATTCTCGACTTATTCTTGCCTGCTAAGCCAAATGACAGTAACTGACGAAACTTACTATTTCGAGGTTAGAGTTGATATATACATATGTTTCGGGCCATGCGGATTGAGGAATCCAAAAATCTATACCAGAACATCGTATCTATAGCCGTTTACGAATATGTGTCAACATGTAGTCTACACTAACTACACTTTAAAGCTCATTCTAATTGTAATTTAAAAGTTCATAATAAATGTTTATGCTGCAATTAGAAAGAATGCAGGGGGAAGGTATTTCAAGAAAATTTCAGGTTGTTCTGAGCAATGAACTTGAAAGCACAATGCGCATACACATAAATGTATGGAACGTGATACTCGCGCCAATATATATCATTGTAGTGTCGTTGAATACTTGAATAGGTTTTACCACGAGAAACAATGTTTACTATAGCGATTTGTTCCAAATCTCTGTTCGTTCGTGGTCACTATTTTTGAACTTTTTCTTTTTTCATACAGACCCCGCCATTTTGTACAGTACTATTAAGTATAAAAAGGTGCAAAATTTGCGATCAATCGGGGCACGGGAAGTGGGAACATGTGCCGCATCGGGCCTGAAATTTTGAAAAATCTTAAAATTTAAGGTTTTTTTTACTTTCTTGACCAGTGCTAATTGACGTTTTGGGCAAATACCTTCGTATTTTATTTATTGCATTTTAGATAAAATTAGAAAGCATTTAAGACAAAATTACGTAAAATTGGTTGAATGTGAACGATTTCACAGCTGTTTTAGCAGTTAAAGTACCCATCGCGAAGTACAATCTGGAAGAACGACAAAGAGCGTATATATCTGGGAAATCTATTAGCGATCTCATTCGGATCGATTCCTGAGTAATGTTTTTACCCTCACTCCTAATGTTTTAAGTGTTAAATTTTAAGTGTCCTACTCTTTAAGAAAACAATAAGTTTTGAGTTGAAGCACTTTTCTTACTGTTTTTTTTCCTATTTTTGTACCGATTTATTAGTTTATTGGTGAATTTCAGAAAGTCAAATTCTGGTTATTGTTTTGTGATATTTTATAAAGCTGTGTAAAATGGTGCGAAGGAAAGTTTTTCTTTTTGGTAATATGAATTTACAAATTACTAAAAGTAAATTACCATCTAAGAGAGACTGTTTGAGTGTTTTATTTTATAATACCATTGACAGACATGTAGTATGAATACCATGGTATTGAAACTATCTCATCTCAATACTACCATAGACAAAAATACCTGTAGAAATCGAAAACAGTAGGGGAGCGGCGTACAATGTGGCACAGAGCCTTTTTTGGTATTATAGAAATTGGTAGATGAAATCTGTCCGGTGTTATAAGTGCGTTAGTTAGTAACCCAACTTTTCTAAGTAACAGGTGCGATGAAGCGCGCACTTAATAGGTCTTAATAGGTAACCCATTTTTAAAGTTTTTTTTATTTTTTTCATTCCTTCACAACATCTAGTATTTTTAAGACATTTCTGAAAACTTTATATGCAAAGACTCACTGTGATATCCTCTACTCATTCATATTTCACATAATACAGGTTCAAAATTTACGGCTACTTTGTTTGAGTTTAGAATTTAGATATTCTTTGTTTTGAATGTCGAGCGATAAAATTGAAGTCGTGCATAAAGTGCCGAGCCCAATTTGTATATTTTATTGAGTTTTAGGAAAAGACGCGTAAAAAATTTGATTTAAAAATAATTAAAAATTTTCCAAAGGAATACTGAAAATTAAATGAACAAAAAGATTATGATAAGGGTTTTTTAAAGTGTTTTGAGAATTATGTAAATAACGCCCTTTAAAAAAACAAAAAACGACCTGACCTGATTATACACGCATGATTATATAAATTTTAGTTCATACTTTTGGATCTTCTTGAGATTATCAAAAAGTAGGTTTTTGTTAGCTTTGATTAAATTTCCAACCGCATTAAAAAAAAGGCAAAAGCTACAGCAATTTGTATTGAAAAAATGAATAAGTTATTTGATATTTTTAATGGTAAACCAGATTTTACTCCCGCTTTAATGAATTTAGAATATTTAAAAGAAATGGATAGCTATATCCTTAAAATGAATCTTGTTAAAGGGAAAATATTTTACTTCACTGGATTATCTATGACCATCACATCTATTTTTAATATTGTACTATCAATTTTTGATCTACACGACCATGTTTTTTATAGGTATATATTGCCAAAAATTTAATCAAGATTGTCTGGAAAATCTTTTTGCACAAATAAGATCTAGAAATGCTAACAAAAATAATCCAAATTTGTTTGAATTTAATCATTTATTAGCCAAAGTTATAACGTTAAAGCTCTTTTACACTTCCGAATATTCAAACTGTGAAAGCGACACTGATGAGTATTTTGACTTCGATTGGTCGACCGTATTAAATGTTTCTCATTGTAGTTCAAACGCAATAATAAATGAAAGTCGTTGGAAATGGTTACCCAAGAAGAAGAAAATAATTCCAATCTCGATGTTTCGTGTCAAAGTGATGGCGACAATAACGAGGATGGTATGGAATATTTACAAAGTATTGAGTTTATTGAAGCCGATGAGGCTTCAATGAAATATTTTATTGGTTATTGTTGCCATCAGCTGGAAAAAAAATGAATACTCCATGTCAACAGTGTATAAAGGATCTTACGGTACTCAGTTGTGATTCTGATTTGTCCAATATACTCATTAAAACCAAAAGTTATTGTGCAACCAATATCGGCTTAACAACTCCTTCTAAAAACTTTTTTGATATTTGGAAAGTTCATATTAAAATACTTGAAGAACATTTCAGAGTAAGTCCTCATAGTGCTAATATAAAAGCAACCATAATTGAAAAATGTGAGACAACTCATACAGATTGGTTTAATTGCGATAGTGAATGCAGCATTCATAGATTAAATATTTTGTATTTCATGTTAAAGGTTTTATTGAGAAAACATTGTACATGGAGTATTGATCGGTATCGTGCTCAAAAAAGTTTATCTAAACCTAAGGCAAAAACAAGGATATTAAAAAAATTTTGTCCGTAAAATTGAAGCATAGCTAAAATATTTTGCATTTGTTGGTTGATTTGTTATCTAAGGCATGGAGCATGATTGTGAATCTTTTCTTTGATATACTAAAGGGCAATGGGTAAAATGGTATATATAGATAAGTACATGATCAATAAGGACGAAACATTTGTGATTAGATAGCATTTAAAATGTTCTTCTATAACTCCTTATTGGTCATGTATTCATGTAAATACCATTTTGCACATGGTCCTGTACTAAAAAACTTAATGTTATTACCATAATGCATGATCCTAAAATCCAGCAATATCTGCTTTGCATGCACTAATTATATTAGTAGATTTTGGGTGAAACAGGCGAGTTGCATTCTTTAAAGATATTGCAATTTCCGGTTGCATTCTAACTGTAATACACAAAATCTTTTGCATTTTTTTTAAACTCGTTTATTATTCGATCGGAAGACAAATTCGGGAATTAAATTAATATTTTTGTTTGCACAAATATACATATAGTTTTGTATTTGCTTTCAAATTTCAAATTTGATATAATATACCTATAAATTTTATAAGTCCTCTTTTAGTTTTTTTAATGAAATGCAATATTGGATAAAGATGCTACATATTATTTTTACTCAAAATCTACATGTCTAATTTTGCCACTTCTACCCCCATAATAATTTTCTTATTATCATATTATAATATAATGATGTTATTATAATATATAAATTAAAATTAATATAGGTTGATTTTATATTATTTCTTCCATTTGGAAGAAACTAAAATTGCCATGCATTTGGTCCTTCAAACACGCTTGGCCACGATCAAATAATGTGAAAATTGAAGTGCATTGCAGATGTTGCAAGGCAGTTATTGATGCAATCTACAATTTTGAAAATGAACAATTACGAGTTAATATTACTGCTTTCAGAAATATTAAACACGACGGCAAGCGTGTCGTACCAAAAACAATCGAAAGAAAGAAATCACTGAGAGAGTACGAAGTGAGTTAGCCAATAAATTAATGAAAAACACAGATATTGAACCTGCCCATTTACCATCTCAAAATGCTTTGCGAAAAATCAAATCTAATGAAGATAAGACGTTAAATATAGATCCTCGAAAGCAATACAAATTATGAAAAGAATACAATTCAACGGCCAAATTCAAATTGGCTTTCTTGCTTGAGATCCTTTATAATGAGGTTCAGGTACAACTAAAGACCACTGATCCGAATACGTGTAGTGTATACCACCTGTATAGATATACGCTTATGCAGTTTGAACGACAACTAAATCTTAATATGCCTATACACGTTAATCCGAAAATCATGATATCTAAGCCCAACGCATCCCAACCGATAGAGCCGAGTGAGAACTTTATGTTAATAGCCGATGCCATTAATTCGATAGGGGTCGTTTCAGTTGACGGCACGAATTACAGGCCGAATTTAAGATCAGGAATTGAACAAAAAAGTTCTTGCTGACAAATTTCCATTACTGCGAATTGAAGAAATACTTGATCAAATGGGACGAGCCAAGTATTTCTCAACGGTTGATGTAATGTCTGAATTTCACCAAATAGCACTAGACAAGCAATCGCGAAAATATACAGCATTTTCAACCGCTCAAGGTCACTATCAGTATACCCGTTTGCCATTCGGGCTAAACATCAGCCCAAACAGTTTTCAAAGGATGATGGCAATTGCTATGGCAGAGTTAACACCCGAAACAACCTTTTTTACCCACGACGGCACGGAGATGGTATATGCGTTTGGGGTGAGAGGATGTGCAAACCAATGTCGCCATTTATCTCCAAAACTACTAGTTCGATTTTGATGCGGTTTTCAGTGATGGGTTTGGGTTTGATTGGTGCATGTTCTTAGATAGGTGTTAGGCAGGAAGCACACTAGTGAACCATTGCACCAGCACCATGGCGAACTCTTGTACCATGCAAACCATGCTCGAATGTTGTCTGCCGCACACTACAGAACCCTCCGAGAGAATTTTGCTCCGCAGTTGTTTTTTATTTTTTATAAAAATGATTCGTCATCATGCATTCTCATAAACCATGCACCACGGTTTGCTTTTTCGAGCACACCAAACATGGTGCAATCACAATGGTGCACGGTGCAAGCACCATGAGGTGTGTAGTGTGCGGCTCTCCATATGTTTTCATGTTAAGCAAAACGTACACCGTGGTTCTTGCAACCAGAGGCACTCTGGGGCTGGTGCAATGGTACACTAGTGTGCGTCCTGCTTTACGGTGACAACTCACCAGGGGGCGCTGCAGCAAACATTTGTTTGTGCAAAACCAAAACTACTAGTCCGATTTTGAGGCGGTTTGCAGTAGTGGGTTTGGGTTTGATTGGTGCATGTTCTTAGATAGGTGTTACGGTGACAGCTCACCAGGGGGCGCTGCAGCAAACATTTGTTTGTGCAAAACCAAAACTACTAGTCCGATTTTGAGGCGGTTTTCAGAAGTGGCTTTATTTCTGATTAGTGAGGGTTCTTAAATAGGTGTTACGGTAGTAACTCACTAGGGAGCCCTGCAGTAATATATTTTATATTAGCTCCTACATATTAAGAAACTCGATAGATAAGTATTTCTGTACAGAGTATCATTTTTACTTATTACCGTCATTTTTACTTATTACTTATTATTTTCATTGTACGTAATGATATCGAGTTGAGTTACAACAAAGCCCCGGGCAAAGTTTAGTTGTAAATACTTATATTTTATTACTATCAAATAAACTGTATTGATATGTACTACAATGTACATATTGCCCATGCTATCTAAAAAGTTTGAAATAAAAAAGCAAAATTAAAAATTTTGAAAAAACCCACGACGGTTAAACGTAATTTAAAAAGGATAAAATAATTTAAAAACCCGCGACTTAAAGAATTTAAACCCAAGAATATCCGTCGGGGGCTGCCATTACTATTTTAAAGTTTAATATAAATATAAATGAGTATTGCAATATATAAAATATCGCCAATTATTCTCGTTACTATAAAACTGCAAAACTAGTTCATTTAATGCCAGCCCTGGACGGATATTCTTGGGTTTAAATTCTTTAAGTCGCGGGTTTTTAAATTATTTTATCCTTTTTAAATTACGTTTAACCGTCGTGGGTTTTTTCAAAATTTTTAATTTTGCTTTTTTTGTATATATCGACGATATTATTGTAGTCGGATGTAATCAAGCTCACCACCTGAAAAACATAACTGCGATTTTCAATAGGTTGCGAGAGAAAAATCTTAAATTAAACCCAGATAAGTGCAAATTCTTCCAAACGGAAGTGGTTTACCTCGGTCACCGTATATCAGCAGAAGGCATTAGCCCAGACACTTCAAAGTAAGAAGTTATAAAAAAATATCCAATACCTAAAACTGCTGACAAAAACTGCTGGCGATTTGTAGCGTTTTGCAATTATTATCGCCATTTCGTCCTGAATTTCGCGGAAATTGCGCTACCTCTAAATAAATTACTAGAGGAAAAATGCACAATTTGAATGGACCGAGAAACAATCAAAAGCTTTTGAAACATTGAAATCTACCTTAATGTCCCCAACGGTATTACAGTATCCAGACTTCAATTTAAATTTACATCAACTAAATGGTAAAATTCTGTTTTGCTATTGTATGGTGTAATATTTTATGCTTTGTTGTAAGAAACTAGAAATATATGTAAATTTATAATTTAATTTCTCTTATTCAATTTAACTTCTTTAAATAGTATTTGTAATATAACATTGTACTTGCAATTTTACAATTTAAACTTGAAAATTCACTATTTCTCCTCATTTTTCCATATTAGTTGAATTATAAATTACCATTAACTTGTGTAAATTCAGCTATTAAAGCTTGAGTTGCCAGAAGTTTTTGCTATCCGGAGTGTACTCTTCCACGATAATGTTGAAATTTCAATTTTTGGGTTTGAATGTACACATTGACAGTTGATGTTTTACATGTGGTATTGTGAATTTGCCAGCGTTAGGAGAAGAATCGCTGACGCTGATCATTGTTCTGCCTGCAGTGTACAGTTGTACACTGTACATGTCTTCAAATACGCCGTGTTCTTCATATGTAGTTAAAGTTTTCCGAAAAAACGTGTTTAGTTTAACTTGATTAAAAAAGTGAATGAAGGCAGTTTGTGAGAATATCTGTTCATATATCTTGTTAAATATTAGGTACATATTAAAATAGTTATATAAACATATAGTTTTAAGATCCAATTTTTATAATGGAAAATGTGACCTTATTCGATTGTGAAATATGTGCGATTTGTTTACTTAATATTTCTTCATACAATAAACATCAATACCTCCATCGTTTTCAACGAAATTTTATTTATCGGTGTAAGGTATCAACTTGTGGAAAAAATCTGTTAAATTACAATTCTTTGGATCACACTGTTCGCGCAAACACCCGTATAAAATTGAAGCTGACGCAAGAAAAGTAAAATGTAAAAATTTATTTTGTAATTTTGAAAGTTCCACTTGGTCAACCTTTACAAAGCACATTTCATTGCATTTCATCACTGGTGAGAACGTAATATGTCCTGAAGAATTTTGTGCAAAATCATTTAATATTAAATCATCTTTTTATAGCCATATTTAACGACATCATAAATTATCACTTTATAAATATAAGTACGTGGAAGGAGAAACTAGAAATTTAGAAAACTTGCACGCTAATACTGAAGTCTTCACCGGAACTGAAGTCAACAGCAACAGCAAAGATCTCGTAAATAAAATAAACTTTGCCTCTTTTTTTAAGTTTAAAAACCAATTTCAATCACCCCGAAAATGCTATACAATTTATAGTAAGAGAATTAAAAAGTATTTTTTCACAAACATCGGATTTAATATGAGAAGAATGTCGAGAATACTCAAAAATTACTGGCATTAAATTTTTGCAGACTCCTTCACTCCATGATGTTCTCAAACAAATACATGTTTTGAATTCTTCATATAAGAGAAATTCTTTTTACGGTAAAAATTATGCCTACGATTCACCAGTTGAAATAAATCTTGGAAAAGATAATGTTCATGAAAACTGTTCGTATCAATATATGCCTATTATGAGTAATTTACGGAATTTATTCAAAGATAGCAGCGTAATAAAACAATTTTTACTACAAAAGTGTAACTATTCTGCAAATAATTTTACCGATTACAGATGCATATATAAAAAAAATCCATTTTTTTCATCTCAGCATCAAAAAATTGAATTAATACTCTTTCAAGATGCATTTGAAATCTGCAACCCTTTAAGTTCGTCTAAAAGTAAACATAATTTGTTGGCTGTTTATTTTGCTATCAGCAACTTAATTCCTTTTAATCGTAATCATATTAATAATTTACAGCTGGTTTTGTTATGTAAACAAAAACATGTAAAGTATTTCGGAAATCACTTAGTCTTTGAAAAACTTGTAGAATATTTGGGTTATTTAGAAAAACTTGGAATTCAGGTTGATATGAATGGTGAACTAGTAAGGAAACAATTGGTCACACCAATTACGTGATATAAACATTTTTGTATAAAAACGACTCAGGCTTATATGGCAACACTAAGAAGGAGTTACCCGATTTTGCTCATCTTCGAACTTGACCTTGTAATTTTAATCAAATATTATTGTACCAAACTACAAGTCTCTTTCAAGTTTCTTTTCACCTCCCAATCATGAATATATAGTTCTTTCTTTTCTGTGACGATTATTTCTTGGCGTTGCAAACGTTCGCCCAAAACTAATATACCCTACATCTAGGGTATAATAAAAAGTTAAAATTAGAGGTTCTATCATTTCCATCTGCGGTGACAATTTAGGAAGCCATCAAGTGGGAGGTTTTTGTGAAAACTCTAGCAAATCACGTTATCTGAGTAGGTATTTTATGTTTTCGAGAGACGATTTCAATAAAAATGAAATTGTTTTAAGTTCTGTTCCGAATGGCAACCTTTTTGAGTAATAGACCTTTAAGAAGGCGGCACTAAGAAAGTAGAGTTCTTGAGCAAGTCTCGAAGAGAGCCGACGTGGAGGCTGGCTGCGCCAGCCGCGGAAATATAGTAACGGGAGTTAGTGAATAATATTCTAGTTTAAGTGGAAAATTAGTATTATGAATAAGGAGACCATGTGTAGTGTAAATAAGGAGACCATGTATATGTTAAATACAGAGACCTTTTATGTTAATCATAAGGAGACTTTTGAACGGTCTTTGTGACCAGGAGACTTGGATAAGGAAGAGGAAATAAAAGTGGGTTTTTTAAAGTAATCTTTTTTCCCACTCAAATAATTCTGTTGTTTCATTGCCATCCAATATCCCTTTCCTGAACAAGTTCTGAACGAAGAACGCCGCAAAATTACAATAGAGCTCTAAGTGCTATAGAAACAAAATCAGAAAGTTTATCGGTAGAGAACCCAAAGAGTACATCAGAAAAGACCTAACTTTGAAAGTCGAAGGTCTCAGTGAAACTAACGAGGAAAATCGACAGTATAACAGCGACATCGAGTTTGAAGAACCTTTTGAAGGATCAGAGTCAAGTTATCATCCAAATACTTCTTCAGATTCGGAAGATGAAGCTGACAATGTCACTAGATGCAAAAAATTTAAAGCGACACCTAAAGAAGTGAACGCTATTCGAGAAGGAAAAAATGAGAAAAAAAGCCGCCGCAAAAAAGGCAAAGCAGATCCTTCTACTTGGGAAAGAAATGTACAAAAATATTTAAAAATGCGCGGTAAAGAATACAGAGCAAAAAAGAAAGAGAACGATGGATCTTAAATTTGTTGAGTACCGAACGGCAAATATATTGCCGCCCGAAGTACTAGAATTATTGTAGGAGTAGAGGAGTAGTGATTTTTGTAATTGTGAGAAGTTTAGTGACAAATCAGGATTAGACAGGAGTCTAGGATAGAAATTACAACCCTGGATGGTAGTCCAGGGGAGTAAGGAATAGAAGTTGTATATCAACCGGGAGGTTATATACCTATGTGAAAACGGAGGAAAATAAAAGTGGGGTTTTTTACCCGACTGCCGAGGAAGGGTTATGTTTTTCGAGTATATGTATGTATGTAATTTCTACCAGACGCTCTGCAGCCTAAACGGCTCGACGGATTTTAACAAATGAGGTGTTATTATATTCGTATACATTGTAGGAGTGACATAGGGTATATTATTTCAAAATGGCATCTTCGAAAAAAAAACTATTGAATTTATTTGAATTTTTGGGTAAAATTTAGTTTTGGTGGATTTCAATGTAATTTTGTAGAGACATGTATTTTAGTTAAAAACGCAAGAATGTGTAAAAAAATTTTTCCAGACTCATATAGTTTTTGAAAAAATTACGTTTTACTTTGGAAAAATTCTATACGTCATTTTTCAGAATTTTGCCGTATTTATATTCACAAAATTTATTTGCGAAAAACGAAAAATTTCGCCACAAGTTCACTTCAACACATTTATCACTTTTTTACACTTCACAGCACTTAAACGAGATATTCTTTGGCTTTATTTATACGATTGTTTTCAATTTCACAACATTTCCTTTCCAACATTTAAGTTATATTTATATCAGACATAGTCTATATTTTATTGTTTGCTTAAGGGTATCGAACACATAAACATTTCATATTGTGTTATACATTGCTTTTACAAATTTCTATAGATTAAATATAACTTGTTTTTCGCTTTTCAGTTGATACTTCTTAATGCAGTCGAGTTTTTTGTTTTTTTAAATAATTTATTTTTTTTATATATTGGTTTTTCCACTCAAATAAAGCTATGTGTTTTACTACATCCTTTGCCCTACCCTGAACATTATGGTCCTTTGATCGCGGTTGTTTGGGAATAGTTAATTTAAATTGATGCGAAAAATTCGAGTTAGTCGGAAATTTTGCAACGTTGGAAAGTTAAACTGCGCGAGTGAAGAAATTTGGCAACGAGGTAGGCGTAGCTAAAATCCACTTTTATGAGTACAAGGTTACGGAAATTGTTTTGTGTGAGTTGCCGGGAGGCACTTTACACGGAGCAAGTGGAAAGGAATTTAGCTTGTGTGAGTGACCGGGAGGTATACTACACAGAATAAATGGAATTAAATTGTTTTGTGTGAGTGACCAGGAGGCACATCACACGGAGCATACAAAAACACATGAAAGATCATGTACAGGAATAAGCTGCACACGCAGTGGAAAAAGCACCCAGGCTGATCACTTTGTGTGCGGGAAGTGAATTTATGGACTCGTGCGAACCGGTTTGTAAATTGAAAAGGTGGAACAAGTTTGAGTCTGACGAGGTTTGACAGTCGCAAGTAAGTATTCATTGTGAGCAGGCGGTGAAATTAAAAGTAAAGAACAAACGTGTTATATCAGCTAATAATCTCCAAACACTTAGAATGAGTACCTAATAAGCCAATATTCTAATCAAACTAACATTCTAATCAAACTGATATTCTAATCAAACCAATATTCTAATCAAGTAAAACTAAAATGATCAATGTTCAAACTCCTAAAGAATAATACTCTTGTATCAAGCATCCGTCAATAATCCCCAATATCTTAACATAACTCAATATTCTAATCAAACCTAAATAAACTTAAATAACTAATCAATCTCCGAATTCCTCAAGATTAAGACAATCAACATCTGGCGGATCCTAAAGAAATTACTTTTAGATAAACGTAAGCAATTCATTATTATCTATCTTTAAGTATAAAAGCAATAAGCAGAACGTCGATAGGGCAGTCAAGAAGAATAATTCTAAGTGGAGAAATCAGAAAAAATGAAATAATACAATTAATATAATAATTGTGTTTTAATTAAAAGTATAATCAGCGTAGGACGACCAAATAATGAAACCAGAACAAACCAGAAAAGTTCAGGCGAAAAATAAGGTATGAAGTTTTGATTTATTTAAAATAATAACAAATTAATTAGGAAACTGGATTAACTATGTCATGTGTTAGTTTTAAGTTGTGTTAGATTGTGCAGAAAAAGGAATTTTGTAATATTTTTTCACGGGAGTGGAATTTTTTAACTTTTTTCATGAAAATGCAAGGAAATTTATGTCCACGGGAGACGGGAGTGGACCCGGAAAATCCATGGAAATGGAAATTTAAGGTGCTGATGTGCTTCATAGGAATTTAATATCCTTTAAAATAGCGGTACAATATGATTGTGATAGGGAAGTGTTAGTGTAGGGAAAAAGTTGTGAGCGCATCAGCACGTGTAAAACAATCTAACACGCGGAAGGTATGCATGCCAACTGAATTGGAGATGTGTGTGCAGGGAAGCTGGCATCAAATGGATTTTAACGGAGATGTGTGAGTGTATTTACACCGCATCAAACATGGAAAATTTGGAAAATATTATTCGCATTAGAATTAAATTTATATCGAAGTGCACAATTATTATAATTTAGGGAATGTTTCGAAATATTAGGAATCAGAGTTTTTGTTAGTGCACGTGACAAAGACATGATGACATGACACAGTAAAGTTCAGTTAGGAGGAGGATTTACGCATATGTATATCGGGAGATATGCAGGAGATTAGTGAATTTTTAATGCATGGGAATGTAATTGATTTGCTATAACTAATGGAATTTATTAAATTATTTTGAATTTGTTTTGGATTAATTTTATTGGGATTTTTCGGAAATTTGTTCTGTTCTGCTTGTTTGGCTTTACGACCCAGACAGTGGATTAGAAATAAAATATTTTTAGTTATTGGGAATTAACTAATGGAATTTATTGAATTATTTTGAATTTATTTCGGATTAATTTTATTTGGATTATTTCGGAAAATTTTTCTATTCTACTTGTTTGAATTTACGACCCGACCCGGACAGTTGATTAGAATTTATATTTTTTAGTTATTGGGAAATACCTAACGGGATTTATCGGAGGAATTTAAAGTTATTTGGTATTAATTGTTAACGGAATAATATGAAATGTGTGAGTGTATTTACACCGCATTGAATTAAAGGGTTAAAAGGGAAAATATGGTTTCCGGAAAATTGGAGTATTATAATGGATAGTTACGGAACGCATCATGAGAAAACTGACCAATGCTGTTCATCAATTTAAAAACCAATATAATTAATATCAGTTAATAATAGACTAATAGTAGCAAACATATAATTATTAACTCATCAACTAAAATAAAATTAATATAATTATTGAATTCTTAACAATTGGATTATTATTCAAGGAAACATCTGATGCCAGGAGGATCGGTGAGGAATTATCTGATGCCAGGAGGTTCAGAGATGAACAACTAGGAGCCAGGAGGCCTGAGGAAGAAGGCGGTATCACTTCACAGGAAGACCTTGGACAAGATGGTGCCAGCAGGAGTAATATAAGGATGATGACATCGGAAGAGTCGCTGGGAAGCCTCTCCGGTGGAGGACCAGGAGATGCGTTGGCAAATCAATTTCAATTTGTCATCAAATCGATTGAGAAGCTGGAATTATTCACCAGATCGATGGAATTTAACGAGCAACCGGAGGTAGCATTGGCCACAAGGTACCGTAGGTTGTAGGAGATATGGAAAGCTATGGAGAAATTGTCCCTTAAATTGATGGAGGTTACTGGAAAGGAGGAAGCCAGACGATATCAGGATAGCTTCAATCTGGCGGAGGATAATTATTTAACAGCTTCTACCAGGTTCGAGGAAACCCTCAGGAAGCATCAAAGGGAAATCAAGGGTCAGGAGGACCAGGATCAGGAGAAAATATCGGTAAACGTTGTCATGCCAGAGAATACCCACGATATCCAGAACACATGGGGATATTTCAACGGGGACCTCATGGCAAGGATTCCGTGATCAGTTTCTCGCGCGCATTCATAACAGCAAGGATGTTTCTCCAACATACAAGTTCTCTTACTTGAAGCGTTCTTTACGAGGAAATGCATTGCGAACGCTTGGTCAATGGTAGTTGACTGAGGAGTCATACAATGAGGCGTGGGAGCGACTCATGACAATTTATGATCGGAAGTACCTACCCCATTTGCAGGGAATATCTTAGGCACTGGCACCGACAGCAGCAGAGCTACAACATCTGTCAAATGTGACACATGAATTAGTCCGGCATATAAGAGGCTTGGAAGTACCGGTTGATTCATGGGACATGATTATAATACTGTTACGAAAATTAACAATTAAATGGAAAATGCGGAATGCGGTATTACGGAGCCATAAACGCATTCGCTAAGCCGGTCACCCAAATCGCAGTGCAATGAACTTGCATGCATACAGCTGTGATATAATATAAGGTTCCGTAATATCGGACTTGGCCGAGATTTACGGGGGATAATGGAAAAATATCTGCTTTGAACTGATGGAAAATGCGGAAAACAAAGAAAAAGATTGAAGGGACCTTGACCATTGGATCAGTCAAGTGTTGGCCGAGAAGTGTGGGTTTTTACGATCAAGGCGGACTGTTGTTTTTCAAAAAATTCGAGTAGAACTTAGAAGTACGGAAACGCGAGAAGGGTGGACAAATAACAAACGCAAACAATTTGATTGAATAGTGTCGCAGGAGCGAGAATCGTGCGGGCGGGCCGGTTAAAGACACAAAAATAAACATACTACTCAAACCCATCCAAGTGCAGTGCGTGCAAGGAAACGCCGATTCGACGGCACAGGACCAGGCGCGAGAGCAATCACCAGGTGAGTGTGGAAAAAAAATTGTAACAATCTCCATGACAGGTTGGATACGGGGACAGTCGGGCAGTGGGAACTGCAGAGAACCTCAGATACGCCTAAAGCTAAAGGTCCATTCACGACGGCAGACGCAGCAAATGCGGCAGATGCGTTGACATTTGCAGTAGAATGTACAAGATTCAAATGGAGCAAGGCCCACACATGACTTCAAGAACTTAACGCGACGCACACAACGCCCAAAGTAGACCAACTTTCTACTTTTTCATGCGATGACAGCGTTGACAAATGTTTGACAACTGTGTGTTTACATTTTTGCCGCGAATTTTGTGTTTCTTTTTCAAGTGTGCGCTGTTTTGTTATTTTATAATTTAAATAAAATTATGTTCGAAGAACTATTAATTGAAGCCGTGAGAAAATATCCGTGTATTTATAACAAAAAAATGAAGCAATACAGGGACCGAAGATTGGTTCCAATGGCTTGGGTGGAAGTTGCGAAGGAGTGCAGGGAATCAGGTTTGTAATTATGGAAATTAAAAGTGATTTTGTGTATTTCATCAATTGTACCTACTTGTAGAGAGTGATTGCAAAACTAGGTGGAAGAGTCTGCGTGACCGCTACGTCGAAGAACGCAGAAGTTATGTTGCTTCTGGGAGCTCAGGCTCACCTTCGAGAAAAAATAAGCAGTGGATGTTTTTCGATATGCTTTCATTCTTAGAAGAGCATACTGCACCAAGAGAGTAAGTGATGTTATCTATTATGTTGGGATATTTTTATTAAAAACATTTCATTTTCAGAACAACTGATAGCATTTGCACATCGCAGTCACCAATAATTTAATTTACGTCGCAACTGCACGAGGAAGGCACCTATTTTTCTCCTCCAATATCATCTTCATCATTCAGAACGTCATCTATTTCTGCCATGAATGTTTCGTCCCGATATCCTTCTGATTGCGCTAAAACATCCCCTCCTGCTATTGCTGCAACATCATCTGCCGTTTCCTCTGCTGCATCGCCATCCGCTGTAGATTTTTCGTCTGATGGTATTTCTTCTGGAAGCTTCTCACGTGTTCTTGCTTGCGGATCATCATCTAGTTCATCTCCTCCTGTTTCAAATTATGTTTCATCGGTGCCTGTTCCTTTAACTTCACCTCAGTCAAACAGTCAGGACAGTTGAAATTTTGAAATTGGATCACCCGGACGACCAACGAAAAAAAACAAATTAGCAGGGGAAAGATTGACTGCAATTTTCAATGCTGTCGACAAATTAATTGAAATAAAAACAACACAGGGCCAAAGAGTACAAAATAGTCATGATGATTTTCTTTCAAAAATAAGAAATTACATTGAGTTAGTTCCAGAAGATAAAATAGAAGAATTTAAAACAAAGGTACTTAAATTCGTACACGGGGAGTTCAAGGTAGCGGAAATGCTCGAATTCCTTGATAAATAAGCTGCAGCGCTGGGAAGCTGTAGCGACAGGAAGCCGCAAGAGGAGTGGCAAGCTCTTAAGTTTCTTCAAAGTAGGAATACATCAGAATCGAGCAAATCTCAGACACCGACTGGAGGAACCCGGGGGGAAATTCAGATATGTGAGGCGTGCGGATCGGATCATCCGCTCTACTATTGCCCAGAGTTTCTTGTCTTGCAAGATAATAGTAGGTGGTAGTTTGTGGAAGCGAGGAGGATATGCCCAAATAAAATGTGCGTCACCGGAGTGCGCACGGGATCCCGCGCACATTAGTGTTTAATGCCCGATTAAAATCAGGAATAAAACAAGCAAGATGTTCGCTATGGAAATTTTTTCGGGAGGAAACAAGGAACAAGGGAAACCGATATGACATACTGATGAGGAGCCGGTTACTAAAAAACGGAGGATTAACGACAACCAGGAATTAATTTATAAAACTTTTAATAGAAATCATATTCAGAAAAATAAAATAACTAATATGTGTATAAAAAATAATAAAGGAAACTTAAAAAATAAAAAGTATAGTATTAAGAAAACATGTAAAAATTTAAATTAATATAATAATCAAACGTATCCTACAATGTTTTCAAAATCTAAATTACAATTCTTACCTACAATATTGGTGAAGGTATTGGTCAGGGATATTTGCGTAGGAAATTGGAGAGGTTTTGTGGATACGGGTGCCCAGCTCAGCTTGGTAAGTTCCGACTTACGAAGTGTGCTCAGTCCCTATTTGATGGTAACATCGCAAACAATTGTTGGGGTCAATGGAGACACATGTAATATAAAGGAAAAAGTAACTTTAAAAATTATGCCTTGGTACAAGGAGGAAGGATCGGAATATTTGGAGGAAACATTTTGGATATTGCCTAAGGGCAGTGATTGGCATCCAGTAATGCCAATGGAAAAATTTGGAGTTGTTGGAAAATGGAGAAATGGGGTTGCCATTGGCAGACCCGGGATATTGCATTCCGGATAAAATACATATTTTTTTCGGAGTAGGCTTTTTTGCCAAAATTGTAGTTGCGATGTAAGCGGAAAATAGGGGATAGCGCTATCTGGATCGAAACCAAGCTTGGCATGATGGTCTGTGGCACTCAACCAAAGGAAAAGGAGAATACAGGAGAAATAGTATCGTGTATTCATTATAATAAGGAGGAACAATTGGATCAATTGCTTGAACGGCTATGGAGGCTGGATCAGGATCAGAACTTGTAGCTAGAGACTTGTAGTTTGGTACAATAATATTTGATTAAAATTGCAAGGTTAAGTTCGAAGATGAGCAAAATTGGGTAATTCCTTCTTAGTGTTGCCATATAAGCATGAGTCGTTTTTATACAAAAATGTTGCTTTAAGAATGAGTACCTATATTTTTTACATCTAGGGTGTCACGTAATTGGTATGACCAATTGCTTCCTTACTAGTTAAGTTTTACTTTATATTACCGGAATTTGAGTTTGCATGTTGGCGTTCCAAATTGTTTTGCTTAGACAAATAAAAAACAAAAGAGCGTTATAATTTGTATCCTACGAGATCCTGCGCTGCATTTAGTTTTCAATTGTAGGGAATACTGTTGAGAAAAGGAGTTGTTGGGTATCAACCTCAACGATATATTTTTTAATTTTGCCGGATACTTGAAGGTGCAATCAAAACACAGAATCCAAAAAAATATTTCAATTTATTATCACACTTATTAATAAGTTTAAATCTAAAACACTAATTCTATAATACTTAGTTCTAAATAGCACTTAATTCTAATGACTTTATTTCAATTTGACTTTATTAATTCACTGTTTGTTTTATTCACTTTAACTTCACTTTATTTCTTAATTGTGGTTTGTTGTTTCCGTTTTAGTATTTCCCGTACTTTTGAATCCTGAAAATAGGTTGACCAAATTAGTACTCTGGCAAAGTAGCCTTTGTTTTCTCAGATTAAAACTTTGAATTTTTGAAGTGCAGATTACAAATATGCGTTTAGTTTGGGTTGTTACCTTAGATTAATTCTCTAAGGGTTTGAGAACTAGATTAGAACTCTAGTGGATTTGGAAGGAACTTGTGATTGGATCGTTAACAGATTTATAATTCTCTTTTTATTTTGCAGATTAAGGGCCGGACTCTACGTAAGAGAATTTTAATAGATCTCTTAATATCTTTTAAAGGTTTTTAAGAGATGATGGTATTCTAGGTAGCAGAAATATGGTGAATTTAAAAATTAAAAGTTAAGAGATTCACCACAACTGTCGAACAAATTTTTAATAAAGTGCACCTCACTATAAATCTCGAAAGGGTTTTTTGATAATCCCTCAAGTTTATCATTATTGTACGATGGATTTGGTTTTAAAAAAAAATTATTTAGCAAAACATTTACTATCCGTTTTTATTGCCTTTCTTAATGTTGTTTCTCTCTTCGATTTTACGCACTCTCAATTATCCATGAAATTATTTCTGGCAGAACACTTTCCATTTTTTGTTGACACTTGAAAGCGTTTTACAGCAGCGTCTGACTTTAGAGACGTTTAGAGATATGAATTTGAACCTCTTAAGTTAAGAGACGATTGAGGTTAGATATTTCTTTTAATTTTGTACGCAGAATACCAAATCTGTTAATTAAAACTCACCACTCAAGTTAAGAGATCAGCTGATTCATGACGTCTCTTAACTGGCTACCTGGAATACCGTTTCTGTTATTTTTGCAATTAAGAGGATAAGAGCTCTTAACTTTTACCTAGAATCGGGCCCTAAATCTCTGCTTAGGTTTTTGTGGGAACAGGAGACAGATTAAAACTCTGTAAGTATCATCAGATTAGAACTCTGATTGCGTATAGTTTTACCTAAAATTATAACTCTGAGGGTTTCGGTGATGGTAACAGATTAGAACTCTGTTTTGTTAAGTGCCTCTGATTATTGTTAAAATGTATAATTTAACCTTAAAAACTATATGTATATTGTGACCTCACCCTAGAGTTCTATTCAGCTTTTTGAGTTATGTCAACGCCTCTTTTACTCTTACCCTTTGACAGTTGTTGTTCCTAAGATGGTGTAAAGTGTTGTAGGAAACTCATCTCATCATTAAAGTATATTTAATTGTATCTTCGTGTTTTCCTCTCTTCCACAATTAATAGATACTGGATAACTCTCAATTATAATTCTGAGGACTTGGTGTACATATTAAAACTCTGTTTTTCAGATTAAAACTCTGAAAGGATTTGTTGATTGTTTACAGATTAGAACTCTGTGCTTCAGATTAGAACTCTGAGTTTCAGATAAGAACTCTGAATTGGTAGATTACAATTCTATCGTGGATCGACACGATCTGATTTTTGTGAAGAACATTTCCATTTTTATACCCATTTCTTGGGTGGGGAAGCGTTCTAGAATGATCTAGGTTAGACCATTTGGGATGTGGGGAATTGTTGTTTGGTCTAAGGTTGTGGTGAGAATGTTGTGTTTCACTTGTTTGAGGTTTTTTGACATTTGTCAAATATTTTCGTGTAAACACAACAGGAATCTTTGAGAATTAGCTGCCGAACGCTGCCTATTTACTTATGGTTCAACTTGAAAAGCAATTTCATCTTTTTCGTATAATATTACAGGGAGTAGCACTGTTAAAACGTGCACTCGGAAAGATATTTTCGAAAGTCTGAAAAAAAATTGCAAATAACACTGGATGAACAAATCAATATTTTAGAGAAGGAATGGACTTCATCTGGAAACGATTGCTTCACTATCAATCTCGACGAAAAGAACAAATCGTAATCAAGCCAAAATGCGAAAAACCGCGGATATACGTGTCACACACAGCACACGGGAATTAGTTTACGCTGCTGAAAAAAGCCTTCGGTCTTCAGGCAACATGGATGCCGCTTTCATTTTAAAAGATATAGCAGGTCTACCCAGTTACACTCGGGCGGTGAAAATTATAATATAATATAATAACCTGAAGTTGGTTTTGGAAGCACTAACGACGTCAACACCGCTGCCATACTGTATTACAGGTAATGTCGAGTGGATTCGCAGTCAAAGTTAGTGCTTTCCGACAATACTGTTTGGAAACCGCTGAATTGTTCACCAAGTTCTACCCATGGTATTGTATACCAACCACAATGCACAAGGTTCTCATTCACTTTCGCTTTTCAATCGACTTCTACCTATTTTTGATTTTTGTTCACGTTTTTCTGAATCTAGCCCACTGTGCATCAGTTGGTTTATAATTGTTTTACTGTGAGATAGTGTCCAATACCATAGACAAATAAAGTACTTCATACGTAGATGGGACATGACGAACAACGAAATGGTGACACTTTTTCTCGATCAGCTGATCCGAGATTGCCTCCCAATCCAGACACATTTGTTTCCATAGGAAAAACTTTCAGAACACCCAGTCGCTTATGTTTCAAGCATCATTTTTCTGCAACGTATGTTGCATGGAAAGAAAACCGAACAGGATGAGGAAATTCAGGTGCGAGACCGGTTTCCTTCACTAACACATATTCCTTAATCCCTATTTTCTGAAATATCTTTACTGTTCCCTTGTTCGTCCTTTGCTTGAGTATGCCAGTCAGGCTTGATGCCCTACTCAGGTAACTCAAATTAAGCGTAGTGAGTCCTTTAAGAGCTTTACGCTCCCTTCATTGGTCTAACCCTGTGTACCTTCCCCCATATGAGGATCGTCTGAAGCTGATTGACCTTCAGTCTTTGAGCGTGCGTCGTGATGCTGCGGAAATTCTTTTTATTTTTCAACTGTTGTCTGGCAATATCGATTGTCCTGTGCTCCTGCAGCAAGTCTCTTTCAATTCCAATCCACGGAATCTTCGATCCGTTTCACTTTTTCGTCCCCAATTTCGTCGCACGAACCATGGTCTGTCTGAACCACTAACTAGGATGCTCCGTAAGGTTAACTTGTGTCCATCCTTTGACCTTCACCTGAATTATCCATCCCTTAAAAAACTTCCCTTTCGCCCATTATTATAGCGGTCCTGTTTCTCTTCCCTCTTTCGCCATTTCTACGTTAAGACTGATTTATATCAATTGTTATGTTTTTGTTTAGTAGTTTTTAGGGTTAATTGTTTTATTGTTATCATTATTGCTTGTATTAAGCTAATGAATAAATAAATAAATAAACTATAAATAGGCACTGAAAAAATAAAACCCTAGATAGTTTTATTCAGGGAAATTGTGATGGAAACATAACATGTCCAGGAAAGCAACATAACAGTGACATAATTCTGTTAACAGCTTCAACAAGTGCAAGTAATGAAGAAATGAAGAAAGTGGAATAAATTATAATGTAAGTAGAAAATGCAAGGCCCTTGGCTTTTAATAAATAAAAAAGGTTGGTATTTCAGGGACATCCTGTATAATGTATGAAATATGAATACTTTCTTAAGCGAAAAATGCTAAAGCATTGCGATCTCCTTACAGATTGAATGTGATCAAATCATAGAGCCTGATGTGACTTTCCAGAAAAGTGAAGAAATAAAGTTTCCAGATTGTGTTACTGATCCAGAAATGAAAAAGCGTATAATAGCATCAGGTCCCTGTCAACCAGTGGGCCCATTTCCTTGTGATAAAAAACAAAAAGGAAGGTCGTTTTCAGAAAATCACTGTACAATTGCAACAAAATCTGGATTAAAATCAAAAAAATCCCTTTCGGCAGGCCTACAGGCTGAGGTACATTTCGAAGTGTTTTGATTGCGTTTATTGGGGTAATTTATTTCAAAATCGAGAAACTAGTTAGGGATTTATAAACTACCTACTCATCAAGAGCTTTTCAACGATACCCCACAAGACGTGGTTTAGAAAAATTCGAATTTTCACCCCTATCCCCACCAACCCTTAATTCGGTGGTATCACCGTTAACCTCATAGAGAGTACTCTCATTTATGCTAATAAAGTTTCTCTCTAAGCTTCATAGGGGCCGAGATATAAATTTTAAAAAATTTCAATCCCCCCCAGCGACCCCCTTGGGACAATTTTGCTCATTAACGAACTTAACCGAGCTATTAACCCCAGAAATGACATATTAAAATTTGGTTCCAATATCTTCCAAAATACGGCCGCTAGCTTGTTAATATATATATAATTAACACGCTAGAGAGTATATATATGTATTATATATATATATATACACTTTCGAACGGGGGGTGGCTTCGTACTCAGGGAGGCATGAAACGAAAATCTATGAAAGAATTTTTCGAAAGTCGTGACATGGTATCGATCTCAATAGGTAGATTTTTCTTCGAAATCTACCTAAAAGACTGGGTTGTGCTATTCAGCAAAATTTGATTGCATGTATTGTCAACCTTGTTGTTGTTTCCTCAAAAAGGAGCTCTAGGAGGATGGGATTCGGGATTACGTGATTGGAAACATTTGTCAGAGCGTATAAAACATATGAAAATTCGCAGAATCACGCAGAAGCCTGCTTGATGTACAGTCAGCGAAATTCAAATACCAACACTTACATTTTTTGAAAAAAACATTGAAAATTCAAAAAAAATGTAAATTTTTTTTTTAAATTTATTGATGTCACATATATCAAAAAAATATTTATCTTAATTTTATGCACATTTTTGGTGCGAAACTCGAATACCGACACTTGACATTTCGTTCACAAAAACCGATTTTGCTTACAATTTTATGATTTGTGTTTATGACGTTTAGTGTAGTTTCATAATAATAATGGCGCAGTTATCATTCTCAGTTGAAGTCATTAACAATGGGCCGCGGAAAATCATTAAATGAAGCGGAAAAAGTGAAAATTTCCGTACTAAAAGATGTAGCAAAAATGTCAAATCGTCAAATCGCAAAAGAAATTGGCCGAGGTAGAGATATCGTTGGAAATTTCCTCAAAAATCGTGAAAATTATGGTAAAAACCATGTGAAAAATGGCCGGCCATAGATGACAAGTGCTCAAAAACGTCGACTAATCCGAAATGCTGCCAACAGTTTTAAGTCTGCTCAACAATTGAAAAGTGAAAATGACTTGCCAATTGGTGTTCGACGTGTTCAACAAATTTTAAGTGGTTCAGAACATTTGAAATAAAAAAAAATGCAGCGCAAGCCAATGTTGTCAAAAAACAATATTACGGCCCGGAAAAAATTCGCTCTAGATTACCTACGCTGGACAGACCAATGGCAAAAAATAATTTTTTCGGATGAAAAAAAGTTTAATTTGGACGGCCCAGATGGATGGGCTCATTATTGCCACGATTTACGTACTGAAGCAAAATTTTTCACCACGCGCCATTCTGGTGGTGGCTCGGTCATGGTTTGGGGTGCGATTGGGTACCTAAAAAATATGCCATTGTCATTCATTTCAACTCGAATGAACGCAGAACAATATCAGGCGATAGTTGGACCTCAAATTGAACAATATGCCATAGACTGTGCCGGCACAGACTGGAAATTTTAACAAGACAACGCACCAATTCATGTGGCCAGGTCGACTTTGACGTATTTCGAGGAATATGGCGCGGAACTTTTTGACGGTTGGCCGTCAAAATCACCGGATATGAATTTAATTGAAAACGTTTGGGGCATTTTAGCACGAAAAGTTTACAAAAACGGCAAGCAGTACAACAATTTGTACACTTCATCACTCTCTGTTCCTGGAAATGATTGATTTTGAAAATATGTATGTTTATTTTAATAAGAAACTTTAATTTATATATTATTTAAATTATTATTATTACTTAGAGTTTGGAAAGTAAGAAAGTTATCTAAAATAGAATTGCAATCAGAAATTTTAGCGTTGTGGGTCAATTGTAACAGCACGGCGGTACAACTGTCCCACAAAAGAACGTTTCATTCGCCGCGCGAGTTACGTTCCTACACTATTAGCGCAGTAAGCAAAACGTGCCAAAACGACACCGCAGACAATCGCCCAAATCAGGGAAATTGTAGCAGGCCAACAAAGAGCATTCGTCGAAAATAAGCAGAATGCGACACCTTAGAAGATAATCGCCGACCTAACCAAAACTGCAGCGTAAACAAGTTGATGGGAACCGGGACCCAACCAACGGTCATTATTTAAGTCAGTTGATTCTGTTTATTCCTAATGAGAACAAGTAACAACTCCTCCGAAGAGTTTAAAAAATCATTTTCATCTTTCTACCAATTCTGAAGAATTGAGCTTTGTGTAAACTAGAATAATAATAAAGAGTTTGTATATGTTGATTCGCCTGGAGCTGTTGACGGTGGATCGTCGTTGGATTCCATCGTTGGAACTCGCCCACTTCCTAAGCAACCTAATGCTACTAAACGCCGGCAACGTGGACAGGTTAAACCTTCTGGCTCTGTCCCTGCTGTTGGTTTGACTGCAGGTGCATCAGTTTCTGCAGATCCTGCTGGCGTCATCACTGTTCCGACTGTTGCTGAACCGTCTTTGGTTGATGTGACTGGCTCTGTTCGTTCGGCTTCTAACTCTGAGTCCGCTTCTGTTCTTCGACCGGCTATGCTTCCTAGGCAAATTTTCATCTCCCGCGTGCATCCTGACACTACTGCTGAGGAAGTTGTTCATCACATTGAGTCGAATGTTGGCGCTTCGCGTGGACTTGTCGCTTGCCGTCGAATTTCACCGCAGCGGAGTCGAGGTAGTCTTTCTTTCTCGGCTTCTTTCAAGGTCTTGGTTCCGGATGATCTTTTCACTTCAGTGATTTCTCCTGCTCTTTGGCCTAAAGATTCTATAGTACGTGAATTTACTCCTAAAAATAGCCTTCGACTCTCTAATTCTGCTTCGACAAAAAACGTGTCGACGAGTTATCCGTCTACTACGCCAATATAACTGGCCTACGATCTAAGACGACGCGCCTCTTTGTTGGCTCTGCTGATTGCTCTTTCGACTTCATCTGCCTTACTGAGACATGGCTTTGTGGAGGAATTTCTGATGCCGAGCTGTTGAGTTCTGATTACTTGGTGTTTCGCCGTGACCGCCATGGTGCTGCTTTGGATGCTCCGGTTGGTGGTGGTGTGCTCTGTGCGATTCGTCGTAACTTCCCCTGTAGTCGCTTGACTATTCCTGGTGGTGGTGATCTTGAGCTTCTCTGCGTATCGGTCACCCTTCCTCAGAGAAGCATATATATTGTTCTGGCTTATCTTCCACCTGGGTCTTCACCTGCCATCTATGAACGGCTGTCTGAGTGCATTGAGTGGATTTCTGGCCTCCTGCATCCGCAGGATGAATTACTGATTCTGGGTGACTTCAACTTACCTTCTATCGACTGGCTGGTATCCACTGAGGGCGGCTCCATCTCACCGATTTTTACTGCTGCTCCTAGTCATGCTGTCAACTTCATCGATGGCCTGCTATCTTCTGGTTCGTCACAATCATCTAACATTTCAAATGTTAACGGAAGACTTCTTGATCTTGTGTTTTTCACTGACCCCGATAGTATTTCGGTTAAACACTGTTTATCACCTTTAGTTCCTGAATCGGGGCATCATCCTGCTCTTCATATTTTGTTATCATCTGACCCCTTGTTTGTAAATACTTCTCCCCTTGATTTCTGTTACAACTTTAGAAAGGCTGATTCTTCAATTCTTAATTCGTTTTTATCGACTTATGATTGGAGCCCAGTTCTGCATGAGCGCGACATTGATTCTGCTGTTCGTTCGTTTTATGACGTTTTGTCTCTTTGTTTTCTTCAGTGCGTTCCGATCTGTAGATGCGTTGGTTCTCGTTCTGGTCCTCCATGGTTCAATGATGAGTTGCGGCATCTGAAAAATTTAAAAAGCAAGGCCTGGAAGAAATTTTGTTTGTCTCAAACTGATGAGAACTATTGTTCTTATTCATTGTTGCGGACCCAATTTACGTCTCTTCTTAAGTCTTCGTACGCTCTCTACATCAATAAATTGAAGCATTCTCTGCATGTTAATCCTAAGCGTTTTTGGCGCTTTATCAACTCCAAACGGACTTCGGACGGTTATCCTTCTTCCCTCTTTTTCTGTGATACTAGTAGTGACGATCCTCAGTTGATTTCCAATCTCTTTGGTGATTTTTTTGAATCTGCCTTTTTGGCAGATCATTGTGATATTTCTAACTGTGATATTAGTTCTAGTTTTTCTCACTTGACGAGGCTTCCGCCGACCTCTCTTACTTTTAAAGATTTATTTATTGACGAAGATCTCCTTTTGAAACACATTGCGTTTATGACTGAGAGCTTTTCTCTTGGTCCTGACGGCGTTCCTGCCAATTTCATTAAGCGGTGTAGCGTTTCCCTTGCTCCCGTTCTCTGCTTTTTGTTTAATTTGTCTTTGTCGTCCGGAGTCTTTCCGGAATTTTGGAAGATGTCGCACATTATTCCCTTGCACAAAAAAGGGTCTAAGTGCGATATTTCAAACTACCATCCCATTGCGAACCTATGCTGTTTAGCTAAGCTCTTCGAATCGCTTTTTTGTGATACCCTGTCCTTTCATTGTAAACCTTTTTTACAGTCTTTTCAACACGGTTTTCTTAAAGGTAAATCTACGTGCTCTAATTTATTGGAATTTTCCAATTTTTGCCTGAATTCTATTGAAAATGGCAAACAAATTGACTGTATTTTCACTGACTTCAGTAAAGCATTTGACAGGATTAACCACCGCATTTTGCTTCTTAAATTGTCTCTGCTTGGGTTCCCTCCGCTTTTCGTGGATTGGCTTTGTTCCTACTTGTCTGGTCGTTCCCAACGAGTTTCATTTCGTGGTGTCTTATCCAGACCAATTCTAAATTCTTCTGGCGTACCGCAGGGTAGTCACCTGGGTCCTCTTCTGTTTATTATTTTTATTAATGACGTTTCTTTGTTTCTTGCGAATTCCTCTATCCTTTGCTATGCTGACGACGCGAAAATCTTTCGTGTTATTTCTTCAGAACATGATTGTACACTTTTAAATTCGGACCTCACTGCCTTCTATAGGTGGTGCACTCTTAACTTTTTACCTTTAAATATTGACAAATGTACATTCATGCGCTTTTCACGCTCTAAACATTTAGTAAGCCTCACTTATTCTATTGACGGGTGTTCGCTTGAGAAAGTTGACAAATTCAAGGATCTTGGTGTGTGGTTAAGTAGCAACTTCTCCTTTAACGATCATATTGATGCTATAGTTAGCAAAGCTAATTCAACCCTCGGTTTCGTTAAGCGTTGGTCGAAAGAATTCAATGATCCTCACATCACTAAGCGGCTCAATTGTACTTTTGTTAGACCAATTCTGGAGTATGCTAGCTTAGTTTGGTCTCCGTCGTGTCGGTCTCAGGTGTTCCGTGTTGAGGCGGTTCAGAGAAGGTTTCTTAGGTTCTGTCTTAGAAACCTTCCTTGGAGGGATCCCTTCATTTTGCCCCGTTATGAGGATCGTCTCAACTTGCTCGCACTAAGGACTTTGGAACAACGCCGTACTGACGCCCAGATTGTTTTTGTCTATGATTGTTTGTCGGGTAGAATTAACTCGCCTTCTTTGGTTTCTTTTTTTAGCATTTCTGTCCCCTCACGTTCTTTGAGAGACCACTCTTTCTTGCTGGTTCCTTTTCACAGAACGAATTACGGCAAGTCTGAGCCTCTGACATCAATGTCGCGCGCTTTTAATGCTAATTTTAATTTAATTGATTTCTCACTCTCGAGGGATAAATTGAAGAGTCTGCTTTTCTCTGGTTGCTAATTCCTTGTTATTCTTGTCACTTGTTTATATTTTTGTATTTTTATTTTAGTAATCAGAACCTGATGAATTTTTATATAAATAAATAAATAGATTCCGGAGAACCGAGTTTTATTTTCTAGTTTTTTTGATTAAGCAAAATTTAATCATTTTTCTGCCGCAGCCGGTAGGATTTCTTTCTAAAGAACGGAAATCCAGTGAAAAATCGAACGTGAAAGTGAAAGAATATACGTATGTAGTGAAAATTAAATCAACCGTGAGTCTGTGAAATTAGAAATCGCGAAACGCGAATGTTAAACAAATCCTAATAGACAAAGGGATTTCGATCTAAACCAAGATTTAATTAGAGGTGAAGACGAACAAAATATGGCAAACCAACAAGACTTTGATTTGTTAGTACAATCAATCCGAAATCAACAAGTCGAAATACTACAACTACGAGACCAAATAAATCAACAGGCAAATCAGCAACAAAATCGAGAAGCTAATGTTAGGAACAGCAATCAACTTCGCCTAACAACAGATTAGGTACTCACACACTTTCGCCACCTGAAACGCTTTTCTGGAAAAGATGACTACAACTTAATGGAATTTATAAAATCTGCGGAAAGTGCAACGGAAATGTGTGTCACAGATGAATTTCAACGATACGCCCTGCAAATTGTTCTGAACGAAAAAATCGTCGGCGAGGCAAAGAGATGTGTACAACGATTGGGAGACAGACTGATCTGGGAAACTGCAAAAACGGAGCTGAGACAACAGTTTCGTCCACGCAAAGATTATGTCGAGCTGGTAAATGAATGTCGGAGTGTGAAGATAGGAAATCTTAGAGCTTTTTTAAATTTTTAAAACAGTGAATTACCAATTAAATGAGCTATATAATTTCGAAGTAATGGTCCCCATACACTTACCGGCCGCCGGCCGGCCGCAGACTGTCGTCCTCTCGTTCAGTCCACGACAACGGCCGTGGCCGACATCGTCCACAGATTACTCGGTCGCGGACTGTCGTCCAGGACGACGCGACAGTCCTGCACGACGGCCGTGACCGACATCGTCCACACACAACTCGGCCGCGAACTGTCGTCTAGGACTGACGGAGTCACCGCCAGAAATATCAAATCATTTTAAAAACTTGTCCGTCCACAGTTCGCAGTACATTTCACCCTCGTATACGGCCGTCAGTCCTGAACGACAGTCCGCGGCCGGCCGGCGGCCGGTAAGTGTGTGGGGCACCTCAGTTTCGTCCACGGCCGCCGTCCCGGACGACAGTCCGTGGCCGGTAAGTGTATGGGGCACCTCAGTTTCGTCCACGGCCGCCGTACCGGACGAGAGTCCGTGGCCGGTAAGTGTGTGGGGCACTTCAGTTTCGTCCACGTCCGTCAGTCCAGGACGACAGTCCGCGGCCGGTAAGTGTATGGGCACTATAACTGATAGTTAACCAGAAATTTATTCACCAGAAAATAATGATAGGCATCTTGTCGCAATTTTGATGGAAAAAATTGATAGTTTAGTTCGCGGAAATATAGATAAAAATTTTACTTTGATCGAAATTTATAACAGATTTTCTGAATAAAAGCTCCTTGATGATGAAAGAACAATCAGTGCTGCTCATAGAAAATTTAGAAATGTACCTAGATATTACAATCGGGAAACTAGTAACAAACTGAATAGACAAGTGTATAGGCCGAACATTAATAATGAAATACATTCCAATAGGTTACACAACAATTATAACTATAATGCTAACAACCGTAAAAGTAATCAGAATCATAATGAAAATACTTACTAAGACAACCTAGATCTAATTCAAATAGATATAATGTAAATAATAATCAAAACAACTCCGGACGTTATAACAATACTTATATGAACCAAAACAGAAGACCCTATCTTATTTTCAAAAAGCAACATTTTTTCCTAACATACATGAAGTTTAACTGCATTCGCTTACCCCTCACGTCATAAAGAGGTGAAAAAAAAACAGAATGCTTGACTTTGGAGGGGTGGTTTGCCATAAGGGTTAGGTCTGAGGGAATTTTGATGTTCGCAGACCCCACTTAAAAATAGATGAGGAATATTTCTTCCGAAAAAACATTGTTATTTTTCCTAACGGTTCACTCTGTACGGCATGTCTTCTTCAGAAATTTGAAAAAAAAATGGGTAAGGGTAGGGGGCGGGTGGGGGATGTGGTGATAAAAAATATGTAGAATTAAATAACGAACAACTTTGCCTAAGACATAAATTTGATTGGAGTTCAAAATAATGAATTACAGTTAACGATTTCGAAGGCAGTACAGTTGACCTTGAACTGTAAATATCTCAAAATTTTGACGACCTACAGCAAAACGGATGATAAATTCGAGCTCAGCGGCCCAATTTTATCTTAGAATCGTGTAGTTTGCTCAATTTGCGTAAAAATTTTTTAATTTTGTTGCACAGTGTAATAACAGTTACAACAATCCGGGTAGATATAATAATCATAATACCAATGAGCCAATGGAAATCGACACATTTCAAGATTATGACGTAAATTTTACCAACCAGCCTCGGGAAGCAAATTACCTGTGATTGCTCTGACAATTAACAAAACGAAGATCAAATATCTCCTAGACACCGGATCAGATACAAGTATTTTAAAACCCAATATCTTGAAAAATGTTGCAAAAGAACTGTTATCGTACCCTCTCCATTTCTCTACAATAAATGGTATATGTATTGCGACACACAAAATCGTGACACCCATACCCAAAGAATTCTTGATGTCGGGTACTTTCTCCTGGAAAGTAATTGATCTGCCGAGTCAAAAATACGATGCTATAATAGGTATGAATTTTCTAACCCCTTTGAAAGCAAGGGTCGACTTAGAAAATAAATTCCTCGAAGTGAACGATCAAAAAATATTTTTTCTATGTAAAGACCTCCAATTTCTAGTAAACAACATATATAACATTGAACATAGCAAATTAGAAGATTTAAATTTGAATCGCTTGAATCATAAAGAAAGAAAAGAGATAGAGAAATTACCCAATCAATACCAGGATTTGTTTTATAAAGAAGGAGACGATCTCACTTGTACGGATCAAATACAACACCAGATTATCACAAATGTTAATAACCCCATTTATTCCAAAATATATCGTTACCCGAGATTTCACGAACAAGAGATAGAAAGACAAATTAAGGAAATGCTGGAAGAAGGTATCATAACCGAAAGCAATTCTCCTTACAATAGCCCCTTGTGGATTGTACCGAAAAAGTTAGACAATCCAGGATGCCAAAAGTGGCGAATTGTCATAGATTATTTATAGGAAATTGAACGAGGTCACAATGAATGACAAATTTTGAAATTTCCTATAGGTACCTAATATCGAAGGAATCCTGGATAAATTAGGTAAAGCACAATACTTTTCTACGCTAGATTTGGCGAAAGGGTCATTCCATGTCAATTCATCCAAAAAAAAGACGAAATGACACCCATGTTCTCAGAATTCAATGATTTTTTTTTTTATTGATTCTTTATACTGTGCTAATTAACAATATGATTTTTTTTTTATTTCTAATACTTTTTGAGTTATGAATTTTTGAAGCTAAGTTGTTTTGCGTCTTTTTCGTTTCAAAAATTTTTTTCGGCGAAGTAAAGGGGTCACAAAAACCCTTTTAACTTGCGTTGTATTGATCACATCACAATGATTTTGGTCTTAAAATTTTTAGAAGACCCCACAGATTAAGATAGTAATATATTCACAAGCATATACCTAACGCTTTTTTGAAAAAATTTTTTGAAAATTTTGGAATTTTAAACTTGAAATATTCAAATCCTTTTTTCGATAAAAGGCGTAGCTAGGAACAGGTCGCTTATATTTTTTAAATATTCTATAGACCTTAGAATTATAGAATCTAAAAGGAATTTTACAAATATATCTGTAGTTCAAACAAAAAGTAACATTTCTTAGTGTAATATTAAGCATTTATCATAGTCATCGAGAAAACGTGACATTTCCAACAATTATTCCCGAATTATTAGATTTTGTGTAACCTAGTGACTTTTTATCTTAAACTTTTTCATAATGGCAGAGAATGACAATAGTGTGTTGTGTTTGAATAACGGAGTAAGGAAAAAGAAATTGCAGCCACGAAGAAAAGAAATCGCTCGACAGACAAAGTTAGTATTCTGACATTCGACTGAAATTTCTGAATTTTATATTGTTCAGGTTTGTTTTGAATTGTAAAATATTAGAAAAAAAACTCGTTGTTTCCGGTATGCAGATACGGATCCACTGGCTTTAAATTTTGAAAGACCATGCCAGCACGACAGTAAAAGTAAGTTTCGCTGTGCAGGGCTTACTCAGGCTGATATTGTGAAAAATAGACAACTTATATACAAGGACAATTCGAAAGAACAACAATACGTGTTTTTAACAAGATGTATTTCTGCATACACACCTCGTAGACACAGAATTCCTCGTAGCAACGTGAAATCGAAACCACGAAAGTTCAGTGCCACCTACTTTCTTAAATGCAACAAAAAGATGGTTGTTGTATGTAAGAAATTTTTCATGGCTGTTTCGAGTATAAAAAGAAAACGCCTAAATAGGATTGGTCAGAGAATTCTCAAAGGGGAAGTTCCTAAGGAAAGAAGAGGAGGTGATAGAAAGCTGCAAAGTATAAGTTAACAACCTTAATAATGCAGAATCATAAATTCTTGAAATTGAATCCACCTTATTAGGGTTATTGACTTAAAGAATTTCTGATTGAATTTCCCATTGCTGCAATAAAATTGCTAAGTTGATAAGTAATCAAAATGTGACCAATAAAATTGCTAAGTTGCTAAGTAATCAAAATGTACCAAGTAATAGAGGTAATGTTAGCACGTAGAATAATTCTAAAATTTAGTTGTAATCCAGTCTTATTTGTAATAATATCAATAAATGTTGTCGGGAAAACTTTGTTTTTTTAAACCCGAAGAAAAAGAGTTTTTTAACTGGCGCCCGAGCAGGGACCGTCACAGTGGTTCCAAATCCCAAAAAGCTGGCCAAAACTAGAAGATATTGCATAATCCTTACGAAATTTGGTACTCGGGGGTTTTCGAGGTCGCTGATTACGAATCTGAGGTCAAATGTGCAAAAAACAAAATGGCGGCCCAAAAATGGCGGACCATATTATTCAAAATTGAAGCAATCGACATAAAAATAAGTATGACCGACATCCGAATAATCCGATATTAAACGCTTCATCTATCCCCAAAAATCCCGGACACACCGTTCACATAGACATTTACGCCACCGCGGGAAAATTAGTCCTAACCGCTATCGACAAGTTAACCAAACTTGCGATTTGCAAAATAATTAAGTCCAGAGCAATAGAGGACGTAAAACAACCGCTCAGGGATATCCTCTTTGTCTTCGCTGTACCTGAGGTCGTTGTAATTGACAACGAAAAATCTCTTAACTCAGCGTTCATAATATCAATGATGGGGGATGGGTTAAAAATAAAAGTTTTTAAAACTCCACCTTACAAAAGTGAAGTTAACGGAAAAATGGAAAGATTCCACTCAACTCTGTCAGAAATAATGAGGTGCATAAATGCCGACGGTACAGAACGAACATTCGAAGAATTAGTGGAAAGATCGGTAAATGAATACAACCACTCCATACACTCTACAACAGGGAAAAAACCTGTCGAATTATTTTATGGGCGAACCCATAACGCTAATCCGGAACAGTTCGAACAAATACGACTAGACAACATTACTAGACTAAAACAAAAACAGCAACAGGACTTACGATATCACAACAAAAACCGTAAACCTATTAAAACTTATCAAGTAGGACAAATTATTTATGTAAAACAAAACAAAAGATTAGGTTCAAAATTAACCCCACGTTACAAAGATGAAATAGTGAAAGAAAATAGGCACACTACGGTTCTAACCGAGTCTGGAAAAATAATCCATAAAAGTAACATAAAATTCTAAAAATTTACTTTCTTACAAATTACAGGTGTACACTATGCGCCACGTCTGCGGAAATACAGATACAGGAAATTTTAAACTAATCCATGTAGTAGAATTAGACAGATACCGAAACCTTATCGAACTTATACGAAAGACAATGAACGAAGAGACTGTTACTAGACAGCCTTTACATCCCTACTTGAATTACGAACTAAATCAAATACAGACACTGTTAGACGGTTTTAAGCCACATAAAAGTAAAAGATCACTGAACTTTATTGGCAGCGCTTGGAAATGGATCGCCGAAAACCCCGACAATGACGATTTTGAAATAATTAAGAGTAAAATAAACAATGTTTTAGAGAATAACAATAAACAAACAATAATAAATCAATTGCATAATGAAAGAATAAATAATATAACAAAATTAGCAAACCAAATACTTAATACCATACAAAAAGAAAGCGCGCTAGACAACTCATTAGCAGCCATTCTTCAATATAAACTAAACCTAATAAAAGAAGAAATAGTCAATATTAAGTATGCCATTCACTGGGGTAAAGTAGGAACTAGCAAAAAAAAACTCTTAGCGAGTTTAAAACTGACGGGGTGCCCAATAGCGCATTAACTTGTATCCACAAAAGAGTTGATATAAATTTTTGTGGTATGCGAGCATTATTGTTCCTTAATAAAATCAATAAAAATTTACAAATACCTTTGCGCATGCAATTGTTCCTTAATATAAAATCAATAAGAGTTTACAAATACCTCAAAGAAACATTCATTTCCAAATATTGGAAACTTTTATACCACCAAATAAAAGCAAATACCTCAAAGAAACAATTGCAAGCGCAAAGGTATTTGTAAATTTTTATTGATTTTATTAAGGAACAATAATGCACGCACACCACAAAAATTTATATCAACTCTTTTGTGGATACAAGTTAATGCGCTATTGGGCACCCCGTCAGTTTTAAACTTGCTATGAGTTTTTTTTTGCTAGTATCAGTATGTTTTTTGAAAGCAAACCATTATTATTAATTAATAAATAATTTTTCCATAAATGTTTTAATAAAATAAATTTTAATAAAACGAAGCATTTAAAATTAAAATTAATACAATTTTGCATTTAAATAAATTTCGTATATCCAACTTTACCCTACAAACATTTGAGGGGTTTGAGAAACTGGAAAATTCGAACTGCTGATGTTAAGTTTAGGGGGACCATCTGCTAGGATTTTACCATTATTTTTCATAGTTTTAGAATAGGTTCATGAAAATTATAGAACAAAAGGCTGCCTATTCACTTTCTATGGTGTTTTGGACTCGTCAAGGAATGCTGCGATTGAAATTTTTATTCGAACTTTTTTCATTCTTTACAAAATTGTTGAAAAACTCACTTTTCCCGGTTCGCGATATTATTCGGATGCCATTTTCTCCGGAACTAGAGTATTCCCAGAATTCACATGATAAGCCATCGACGCGTTTGGTTGTCAGCTACAAACGAATACTTTTTTTAACAATACTGCTTGGTTCAATTTTAAGTAATAGCCATCAAATCGAAAATTTGGCAGTGCCACTTTTTAGTTTTTTCAATATTTTTCTTGAACTAGATGTCTGATTAAGATCATCTGGCCACCATTTGAAAACGTAGTTCAATACCAATCGACTATATTATATTATATTTTTAAAAAAGTGCATCTGGCTCTATTCAATAGTCTATATCTCGATCAAATTCAAAGGAATCTTAAAAATGTTAACGGATTCTGGAAGCCCAACTTATCCCCGAAAAATAGATGTATAAACGACAGAAGTCGGTTCAACTTTTGTACAAACAAACTATTTGAGGTAGGTAATATTTCATGAATTTCATGAAAATTAACCGAAAATTTTGGAGAGCTATAACTTTTCAACGGATGGTTCGATTTTAATATGTAAGGTACCGTTCGAAAGGTCTTGATAAGTAGTCTCGGAAAACACTATAGCTGAATAGTTTTCGACACCCACCTTTGGGTTATATTGGAAAAACTAAAAATTTGGTCGAATTTTCGAGTGGCCATATCTCGGGTTGTATTGAGTGGATTACCAGTTTAAATATATTTTCCTAGTCCATGCCTCAACACATTTCGAACGATACCCAACAGTCATGAATTGAAAGCTTGGTTCTCGATTTCGATTTATTCCTGTATATACGGTAGTGCATTTCAACAACAATCATCAGATCTTCAGATTTTTTGTTTTGCGCACCCCGCGGAGAACTACCGTTCTCCGTGATAATAAACTCTCTAATATTGTCAACTACTGAAGTTAAGATAATCTAAATCACTGACGAATTAGAAAAAGAAAATTTTCCATATATCACACCGGAGGAGGCACTCGATTTCGCAAACATCAAAATAATCAGTAACGAATCCTGTTTGCTCTATGTGGCTTTCATTCCCTTAACAAATAAAGAGAACTATGAGAAATTACTAATTAAATCAGTTAAAAATGGCGATCAAAGCATTGAATTAAAATATGAAGAAATTATAAGAAATCACGATAGAATCTACGGTATTAACTCAAAATGTAAACAAATTAACTCATTGTCAATAAGTGAAGAAAAGAATTTATTAGATATTAGTTATTCGTCCTGCCTGCCAAATCTGATAAAAAGCCTTCCCTCTAAATGTAACCACGTCAACAATCAACACATTCCAACAGTTGATGAGATATCCCAAGGAGTTTTACTGTTAACCAATTCGACGGAGACATCAATATGCTCAACGAGACGCAAAGCCTCCAAGGAACATTTTTAATAAAATTCCATAATATTAGTTTGGAACTGCAAAACTCAAAACCCACCATTACGACGTCATCTTCGATCTCCATCGCAATGAAGTTCTACGAGGAACCGTTTTTCTAAGAAAAAGCAACATAAAAACCTAGGTACATTAATTATATTAATTAGCTTTAAGGAAAAGAAAAAAAAGGAGACACAATAAAAAAAAAAAATTCAATAAATAAAATTTTTTTTAGTAAATTAGTCAAATCAAATGGGGACATTTGAATTTTAAGAGGGGAAGAGTTAACAACCTTAATAATGCAGAATCATAAATTCTTGAAATCGAATCCACCTTATTAGGGTTATTAATTTTTCCCAAGTGGTTTTAATAGGGGTTTCCCAACTTCCTAGAGCGAATGCTGGATGTGAGAGCTAATTTGTAGAATAATGTCTTGCTATAATCATGGTGATAGGAGCGAAGTACATTAGATCATTCTGGTTTTGATTCTGCGAATGAACGTGGGCTGGTTGTTACGGCCAACCGTAAACTAAAATAAAATAGACTGTGGCAGTACAAAAGGTGAAAAGGAACAGCTGTGACATCGATGTCTGAACGCACCCGAAAGGAGAAAAACAAGTTGTCAGCGCAGCAAGAAAAAGATTATTAGCAAGAAGGAGCTTGAAGTGTAGAGTCAAAAAAAGTTAATTTTCTAAACAAATAAAATCAAGTAGTCAAGAAGTAAAGAGTTTTATCCTTTAGCCCCTTTTATCTCTTTGTGTGTGCCGGGCGTAGTTTGGAATTTGAAATTTGGGAGCACTCGGCGCATACATGTACAATAACTCAGTAGAGTCCGAAGACCTTAATGTGAAGTACAAGTTTTTCAGACAAATTTTTTTGACTGCCTTCAATATTGGCTTTAAGTCTCCAGCCACAGACGTTTGCAACACATGTACACTTTTGGATAATAAACTTAAGAATGAAAAGGATCCCCAGGAAAAAACGAAATTAATTACAAAGAAGAGAATACATCGCTTGAAGGCTAAGGCATTCACAAAACTATGCCAAGAAAATCCTGAAAATTCTATACGTTTATGTTTTGATTTGCAAAAAGTACACCCTTTGCCCTGCACAAATATTCAAGATGCATACTATTCCAGACAAATAAGTTACCACACATTTGTGGTAGTAGACATGAATGCAAAGTCTCCTACTTTTTTTACATGGACTGAAGATCAGGCTTGCCGAGGTTCGAGTGAAATTGGTTCAGCACTTTTATGCCATCTGGACTCCATTGTTATTCCACAAAATGTAGACAGCATAAGGTTATTCTGCGACGGCTGCGGGGCCAAAATAAAAATTCCCACATCATCCATGCGCTCATGTACTGGCTAATAAAAAAGTCGCCAAATAACTTGAAAACCATACAGATCACATATCCTGTTCGGGGACATAGTTATTTGCCAGCTGATAGAGTGTTCGGTCGCGTAGAAAGGGAATTAACGCAATATCCACACATTTATTTAAAGGAAGAGTACATAAAGAATTATTCTAAGTTTGGCATTGTCAAAATTATAGGCCAAGACTGGTGTCTTTATGACTTAAAAGAACTTGAGAAGAAGTTCAAGAAAATTGACCATATTCAAAATCTGAAGAGGATTATTATCAAAAAGTATATTGTTAAAGGTCGTTTACAATGCCGTGTAAAGGGGTTAGAAAATTTCAGATTTGAGGGTGAAATAGAAAAATTTAAAGAGCTCATAAAAAGAGGACAAAGCTATAACAACCTCAGGTTGCTTACCATTGAATTAGGTTGTCTACTGAATGCTCGTAAGAAAAAAGATGTTCTCAATTTGTTAAAAAAACTCTTTGGAAATGAATGGTCGCAAAATGAAGATTTATCCTGGTATAAAAATATTTTGCTAGAAGATAGTAATGTTGCACAAGATTCAAGGTTGATAGAGGTAGAAGAAGTTGGCTGTTGTGACTGTCTTAAATATGATTCTGGACTCCATATTTGATTAAAACCTATAATAAGTATTTCGATGTAAAATTAGTCAGTACTTTTTCGTTCAACTGTAAAGCTTTATTTAAACTTAAGTTTAAACTTTATGTACTTACATTGGGTTTTTTATGATAATAATATAGAGTAGGTTTTTTAATAATGAAAACATGACTTTTATTTTATTTTTCTTATTTTAATACTTTCAAATGGTAACATTTCCATTTAATAATTTTCAAAAAGTGACGTTTCGAAGATTTACTGACATTTCCAAATTTCAAACTCAGTTATCTTCATTAATATGAAAGTTTCTAAATAGGAAAAACTGTGATTGCTACGTACCTTATTCTATGTATATTTTTGTGCAAACATAATATTTAAAAAACTATGCCAAATGTTTTAATGAGATTTTAGTGATTTCTGAAATAAAAGCAACGATGGAAATGTTACCTTTTGTTCGAACACTCCTCACTTGTGTGATGCTTCAGGTGTTCATTACACCTTGTACTCCTTGAATTCTATTCAAGAATATGTAAGAGAAAAGCGAGAACAAAATGTGACAAAAGTCAAATATCGGGTTATACAATCATCTAATATTCTCAACCTGCACGTGTATTAGTATTAGAATTAGAATTGATCGAATTGTTATGTACTGCGGAATGCATAGCTGCAATTCATTGCTCAATGGAGGGAATGCAGGTTTTTATCTGACGTTGACAAGAAATGAATGTATGGAACTCCATTCAGATGGATATTTCAAATACCTTGATGTAAAAGGACCCCGCACATTTTGTATGGAAAAGTGCGTACAGTCAAATCGACTGAATATTTAGTATGTTGTACTTCAGGACATCCTGATCAAAAGTTCCCAAGGGCGCAACTTAAAAAAATGGCCAGTTTTAGAGATACAGGGTGTTTCATTTTAATAGACGTACTCACATATCTCGATAACTACGCATTCTAGGAAAAAATGTTTCGGACAAAAGATATAGAGTACCACAAGGGTTAACTAGCGGTGACCTTGCCTTTTACCTTGAAGTCAAGGTTCAAGGTCATTTCAAGGTCAAATCAATTTTTACATAGTGATCCCTACTTCTGACCCCGGAAATGGAAAAAGCGCAACATTTTGCATGGACATGAACAATGAGCATATGTATGTCGCTAATATGTTTAGTTTCTTTAATTATTTCGACTTCCAGCGTCTCTTATATTATCAAGTAAAGTGACGCTTGGATATTTGATATGAGGCTGGTGTCGCGCATACCCTAAGAACCATAACACACTTGCGACATGTGCACAGCAACCTAATGTTCTCGAACCTGATACACAAGTACAGTAATAACCTCTTATAGGCTCATTATTCTGATCCTCATGAGGTCTATAAGTTATCCATAACTGATACCTTGTCGAATTTCGGAAGCGGGAGTACAATCGTACTCTGAGGAAACTATTTTCATACCGGTGCTCATCAAATTCAAAAAATTCGGATCCATCGTGTACTAGTTTATCCTGAATATAAGCAGGTGCTAAATTAATCTGATAAATACCGACAGTTAGCTCTTTCAGATATTCACTATGTAAAAATTGATTTGACCTTGAAATGACCTTGATCCTTGACTTCAAGGTCAAAGGCAAGGTCACCGCTAGTTAACCCTTGTGGTACTCTATAACTTTTGTCCGAAACATTTTTTCCTAGGATGCGTAGTTTTCGAGATATGTGAGTACGTCTATTAAAATGAAACACCCTGTATCTCTAAAACTGGCCATTTTTTGAAGTTGCGCCCATGGGAACTTTTGATCAAGATGTCCTGAAGTACAACATACTAAATTTTCAGTTGATTTGACTGTACGCACTTTTCCATACAAAATGTGCGGCGTCCTTTGCTGATATACATCGTAATACAAAAACCATAAGAATGACCATATAGTGACCAATTTGGGACATGGAATAATGTTTTCGTATCAGCTATCTTTACATTCACACTGTCTGACAATGAAACTACATCTAATATACAAGAAGATAAAGTATACCTTCGTTCGAAGTTAACATGTCCTTATTCTAAGGATCATGCGATGATACTTATGAAGGACAATCGTTTTCGACTGTAGGAACGCCTCTTTCATGTCAATCTGATTTATTCGAAGTTTTATGGCAAGATTACGGAAATAAAGTCTCAATGGAAGACAGTCAGGGTCCAAATATGGCAATTTATTCTGCTAAGGCTTCTAATCACTTATTTGCTCTAACAGTAGATCGTATAGAATACCTATGCTTACACGACAGATCTGCCAAAAATCTACATTGCAAAATACAGTGATGATCAGTCCTATATCTTTCAGAGCAAAGGAGCAAAGGCGTAAATCCAGGGAATATAGATTTGTTTACTTATAACAATGCAAAACAAGTATATGTAGAAAAACATATCCAACGGCAGTTAGAGGGTGGATCACGGCCCCACCCCTGCTGAAAGCTTTACCCCTCCTCTTGCTGGTGAACCCGATTACGCAATGTTGTGAAATATCCCCACCCCAGATGCAGCGGTGATTCATCATAATCATGAATGAACATGTTCGTTTGGTGGGTGGTCAATGGTCATGCTTAGGCAATGTTACACATATGCGAAGTCTTATCTGCAGTTTCTGCTGACGTATGCACTCTGCTAGAGTTGGATCCCCAAATTGTTAACACAGGTGCAGTGGTGAGTCATCATAATCAGGATTGAACATGTTCGCTTGGTGGGTGGCCATCTAGCAACTTTGTTTATGGAAAACTGATGGAAAACTACCTCCAGTGATGAATCGGGGTGTTACTTTGTGTGACAAGTATTTATGTGATTATATAAGTTTGGAAGCATTCTGTGACCTAGTACTGTTCATAAAGTTAACAGATTTTCTATGGAAGTTGAAGGAATTTCTACCTGAGCATCTTGTATTAAAATATCAATTGTCGCATACTGAAATTTCTAATATTCATGACTATATAAATTGAACTGGGTGCGCTTTAGGGGACGAACTTCGAGATTATGTTTATTTTGCCATACCTCTTACTAAATAGAAAGAGACAGACTTCTAGGAGTGAAGGAGGCAAACATAGAAAGCTACTATAAAAGAATGCGTGACCAAGACTCAGTTCAGTTCAGCGAGTTCCTTTAAAGTGATCAGTTCAAATAGTGCAAAGCAGTGAAAATGGCTCAACCTCAGCAGAAAGAAAAACACATCATTACTGCAGAAACACCAGCCCAACCAGCAACAGTGGAGCATTAGAAGTGCTCAACAATTATGGGTTCAATCCCTACATTAAAGTATCTGACATGGAGCAGCATGCAGCTTATAAAATACATGGCATCAGGAAAATTACAACAAAATATGGAGACCGCATCATAGTGGAGTTTCAGAATAAGCAAATGTTCCTGCCGGCTAGATATGGCAACTTACCAGACAGCAAACTGGAGGAAATCAGACAACAGGGCAAATATTATCTGACAAACTTGGGTACTCTTGGTGAATCATTCAACCTATACTTTACTCGACAAAAAAACGAGCAAAATTTTGATTTGTCATGCTTTTAACCCAATTATTATATCAATTACTAAAAATAAAACGTATTATATGTATATAACAGAAACATTTTCATATTTCCCAATGATATTCCGTGGCCCTCCCAAGTCTAGTGATGACGAATAAATTCAGTATTGAATCGCCGAAAGTTATTGATCCCTGAAAAAAAAAGTTATTCCATTGAGGAAAATAGTCCTGTTGATCCCTGAAAAAAATTTTTCCATTGAGTAAAATAGCCCTGTTGATCTGTGAAAAAAAGTTTTAAATAAAAAAAAGTTCGTTTAAAATTAAAAATATTTATTCAATTTTTACATTTAGTAACTTAAATTGAATTAAACTATCATGGAGCACACACGTCCTCCTCTAACTGATTAACCTCCTCTAACTCATTTAAAATGGAGAATAGCTCCCTCCAATCGTCATCGTCAAGCCCAAGGTCATCCTGTCCCTTTAGAAACTGAGGGTTGAAAAATTCGAAGGCAATTTTCTCACCCTGATGACATTTAATTTCAACTTGATGAAATTCGAGCTTCTCCAGGTGTTTCGCGGGAACACCGCAACCGCAACCTACAATAAAAAGGAAACAAATTAAAAATTGAATATAGCAATAAAAAAAATAAAAGATATAAAACAAACCAAATCCTATGTTTGTTTCACAAAGCAAATCAACTTCGCAGCGCCGCTGTCAGACAATGCCCAGGCTTAAAAAACTTAAGAACAAACATATTGTTGAAAATCGGCGACGGAAGACGTAACCTCGCATTTCGCAATTGCCATAACTACCATAAAATTGGAGAGCCGGCTCAGCAGTGACAACAAAAACAGAAAGAAAAAGCGCGCGAAAGATAGACTTCCGAGTGATGGCGGCCGCCGGCGCGAGAGAAAAAAGTGTGCTGAGTTTTTATTTTTGACCGTGAGTTTTTCTGCAAGTGCGCACAGGAAAAGTGTCGGGAAAACAACTAAAGCTGCAAGTGCGCACAGTAAAAGTGTCGGGAGATCAACGAAAGCTGCAAGTGCGCGGTGACTGTCGAGGTGTTGAGTGCGAAATCGGAAAGCGAGGAATGGTCTGCGGTCAGGCGCCGGGAGCCGGCACATCGGCACAAGGTAAGTGATCCTCACATTGAAAAGAATAAAATCGTAACTTTAATAATGGCAACTGTGCAGTAAACAAACGAAGAAGGCTAAAAAAATTAAATCCCACTCGGGACCCTCCCCCCATTAGAAAAGAAAAACAAAACAAAAAAATTATAACAATTGGTGTCAGGTGTGGGGTTTTCATCGAATGAAAGTGAAGAACTTTCAATTCCACAGCCAAATAAAAAAAAAATAAAATAAAAAGGAAACGCTGTAACACACGCTTTGAGCGAAGTGACACCGCTATAGGTACTAACCGAACTGATTGCGCAGCAGGGAGAGCAAAGCAAGCGATTGTCCACGAAATTGAATTAGTCGCATCGACATTTTGTGAGATTCAACGAAATCCTAGGTTGGATTTTTTTTCATATATGGATTTTTATACAGAGTTATCAATAAGATAAATGAATTCGAATTCAAAAAGTAACAAAAATTATTTATTTTTAAAAAAATATAGCAAAAATGTGAAAATTAGCAACGGATGTGCGAAATTCAAATAGACGCACTAATGATTTAAATTCAATTTGCATATAATTCTACATCAAAATTCAATTTTTTTTTTTTGTAAAGTAAATTCAATATGTCGTGTATCCACCACCGCTCTGAATTACTTGAAAAATTCGGTTTGGCATCGAGTTTACAAGATTCTGCATTTCCTCATTCTCGATGTTTTCCCATGCCTCGAATATTGCTGTCCGGAGGTCTTGAACGGAGTGATACTGGCGTCCGTTCTGGTAAACTCGTCTCACCAAAGTTCCCCAAAGGTTTTCGATGGGGTTAAGGTCTGGACTACGGGCCGGCCAGTTCATCAAAGGGACATCAATATCCTCAAAATAATGCCTTGAATGGGCGGATACGTGAATGGTGGCATTGTCTTGTTGAAAAATGAATGGTCTGTCTTCCACGGTATTTTCTAAAAATGGCACCAAAACGCTGTCCATCATATCCGTATACCGTTCAGAATTCATTCGGGAAGTAAGTTGGCATAACTGAACCTTCCCATATGACGAGAAAGCTCCCCATACCATCACACTTCCACCACCGAAGTTCCTACTCATTCGTGGTGGGTCATTTCTGGTGAGATCGTGCCAATAATGGCTACAACCATCCCCATCCAGGTTAAACTTTTTTTCATCAGAAAAAATCACCTGTGGAAGATTGTTAAAGGAAACTGAACAAAAAAATTGAAGGAAAATTGCCTGTTTCCATTCGTGAGTCCATCCCATATGGAACCTCGCGAACTGCAACCTTGCCGCTTTATGCTGCTCAGTTAGCTGCGGTTTTTTCATAGGTTTCTTGTAAACCACGTTTGGTGTTGCGTGCAGAATTTGTTGTACGCGACGTTTTCCGACAGGAAATCGCAATGCGTCCACTATCTGAGACGAACTCATCTTATCTTTGGTTGCTTTCGTCTTTATTAGACGACGATCTCTGGCCGAAAGCTTCAAATTTCCTCACTTATTAAAATTTTGGCCATAATTTTCCGTCGTTAACCGCAAAAAATTTCGGACAACATGTTCGGACCGTCCAATTTTTTTTGCTGTTTCACGATTAGAAAGGCCAACATCCTTATAAGCTGCGATCTTGGCTTTTTCTTCTGCTGTTAAGCATTTTCCTCTACCCATTCTAAAATATGGCACAAATTTGATTGAAAAGGGCCATGAATATGGACAAAAACGTAGAATACAAACCTTTACAATTTCCAAGATGAATAAAATCTAAAAACTTCCAAAAAAATACCAAGAAATGAAAACAAACCGCTGTGCGTCTATTTCAATTTCGTACTGAAATCATACCAAAAACATTCCACATTCATGTTAACTGGTTGCAATACAAGGCATACTACGAAAACAGTTATAAATTTGGATTCAAGATGTTACTGTAAACATAACAAAAATTTTCCGAACACAATAATCCATTTGCTTTTGCGAGAATGAATCGAAAAACCCGTTATAAGGGGAGAACTAGGTATGCGCCTATTTCTATTTCGCGGACTGTACTTATAATTGAAAAAAAATTGTTAATAAAACTGGAGTTTTTAAGTAAGGTAAATTGAACATTGTATGTAGGTATTTTATTTGAATAAAAATGTTCCGATGAATGTGTTTTACACTGTGAAATTTTTTACTGAACGAAACAATTGAAGACACGAGTGGATAAAGGTATCATGTAACATTTTTTTAAAAAATAACTTTTTAGTTCTAATACATTAATAAAGTAACCGTTTATTATTTTAGAATGTTTATTTCGCGTTGTTCTAATGATTTACCTGAATTTTCAAAAGATGAAAGTGTTATATCCACTTAAAAGACCAAATTTCGTTTTTTTTTTTTAAAGTGCATTTATTAACTCCAAAATTTCAAAATTTTTCCAAAAACGTATCATTCTTATGTCTACTAATGCTTATAGACTTATATATAATATTCAAACAAACTACTGGGCCCATGCGACCACTCTAGTTCCTGTATTCCTTCACTAAGCCTAATATGACTAATACATAGAAATTTCCCCTTCTAATCGTCTTCTGAACATGGTTCTTTAACACTTTACGGTCCGCAAGTTTTTCATGGAACTTTACCTGGAGTCCGGGCTGATTTCGTAAAAACAGAGAAAAAATATGTACTTATTAAAATTGTAATAACTCCGAAACCAATAAATGTACGACAGTATAATTTTGTGGACTTGTTTAATATATTTCTTCATATATATCTAGCAGTTCAAATCAGAAATTCTGCAACGGGTTTGTTTGTCTAATGTCTATATGTCGAGACGATAACTCGAGAACGGTTGTAGCTAGAGGATTGAAATTTGGTACTGTAATTCTTCGTTAGAATTGTACGGCCACATTTGAAGATGAGCAAAATCGGGCAACTCCTTCTTAGTCTTGCCATACAGATAAGGCTGAAATATTTTTCGAAAAAATCTAGAAATTTTTTTTTTACTTACAAAGTTTTTTATAGTGTCATGAATGTTGGAAACAATTTTGGTTGAGGTGAGGGGACTAAGTATTATTAGGGGATTAATCATTTTTTACTAAATTCTTTGGTTTTTTTTAAATACTCTTACAATAGACAAAAATAAATACTTTTACAAAATCGTACGATGTTCTCTAAATTAGATCATAATAAATCGAAATTATTTTGTTTCGTCATTTTAGACCCATTCGTCGACGTGGCACGATACCGGTAACTGTGGCAAATGAAATTTTTGACATCTTCCGAAGGATTTTGGGTCGGTGATCACGGGAAAAATAATTAAAAAAATCCTAGATGAACCGTTTACGAGATATCCTTCGTAAAATATTTGGTTCATCGGAGTTCATCTAGCTCCCAAAATCCTTCGGAAACTGGTTTATTTGCACTTTAATTTACACATATTTTTCACTTTAAGGACCTACTCACACTGTAGAGTTCTTATTTCACAATAAAAACACTTTAACTATATTTATTTTCGTAAAATTTACGTATTTTCACTAAGCCTCGCGCCGCGACAGTTTCAAAACAAACTTTGTTCAACTGTCATTTCAGTTCATTCGATTTGATTTTTTCCTAGGTGATGATCCTGCCCTCTATGATCATTATTGTTTTGAAAGTTTTTGAAATTAATAAAATTATGTAGGGGAGCGGCGTACATAGTGGCGCAGCGTACAATGTGGCCCAGAGCCTTTTTGGGTATTATAACAATTGGTAGATGAAATCTGTCCGGTGTCATAAGTGTGTTAGTTAGCAACCCAACTTTGTCTAAGTAACAGGTGCGATCAACCGCGCATTTAATATGTCTTGTGAAAAAAATCAAAAAAACCCATTTTTGAAGTTTTTTTTAATTTTTTTCATTCCTTCACGACATCTAGTATTTTTAAAACATTTATGAAAACTTTATATGCAAAGACTCACTGTGATGTCCTCTTTTAAACATCATAATTGATTTTGGATTATCTTAAATTTTTCTTATAACTTCGATCATTTTTCAAAATAACAGAAAAATTCCAATGTAGCGCACGCGGTTCGTACAAAGTGGCGCATTCATTAGGTGTGTTCAATGACAAAGATGTTATGGTTTTTAAATGTTTTATTGCTCCTTTAGCTACGACATATTTTGTCCTTCCTTTTAGTGCCGAGGAAAACCTGAAAAAGCACTTGGAATGTGCTAATATATCCACTGGTTTCTATATTAGCATTTATTGCGATTTCGACTATGATGTTTAAGCCGATCAAGAATTTTTAAATTTTTGATCATGTTTAACCTATTATTCTAATAAATTTTTGAAAAGTATCAAATATCTATTGTATTTACTTTATTTTTCCACGCAGATGTTACACTTTTAATAGTGCGCCACATTGTACGCATGTGCGTACAATGTGGCGCAAAGAGGTCCCTGCAGTTTTCGAGCTATATCTCGGAAAATATCTACAACTGAATAATGATTTCTTCACTGATAACAAAGCTTAGTAAATTTCCTTTCGACTCGTGTCTTCACTACTGATCTAAGCCTCCTTTAAGTATCCTTTAGAGCTCTAAACTCAAAACTATGCGCACATTGTACGCCGCTCCCCTACTGTATTGTAAACTGGTTTGGAACCTTAGAAACGCTTGACCAAATATTTTACGACCCCAGTATTGATTCCCTATTTTAAAAAAACTGAATAACTGTTCCTTAACGGTACCGTATCTAAGGTTTCCAAACCAGTTTTCAGTAAAGCGAAAGAATACGTGTTCCCTTCTTCAAAAATCGGTACAGAATTAGTTCCATTTTGGCATCACTTTTTTGAAGCCCATCGTTCGTTCAAGAAGTTGACTGTAAGATTCGTTTGGTCAAGTGTGGTTTGGAAGTTTTAGATACGGTACGGTTTATGATTTTTGCATATAGTGTGTGTGTTGGTTAGTTAAAATTTAATTTTTTTCTCTAAAACTCTCAAATATGAACCCTTTATTGGAAAGCGACTTATCTTTTGATGAGTCGGGTGATGATGTTTTATCGAGCGAGGATAGTGATTTATCCAGTTTTTTTTCATCGCATACTCGTACACCTCTTTTTTCGTCAGAAGAGGACAGCGATGATGACGGTATACCTATGGATTGGACGGACAGGGATATTCCGAGAATAAATAGTGTTTTTGAAGGAGAACCTGGAGTGAAAATATTTCCAAATAATAATTCCAGTGTACAAGATGTAGCTGGACTGTTTATTGGTAATGATTTGTTCGAAAAATTTGCTTTCGAAACAAATACATAAATATAGAGTACAAACCAAACATAAATACAAAAAAATAGATCATACCGTCGATTGGGTAGACGTCACCGTGAAGGAGTTAAAAAAATGGTTTGGACTTGTAATTATTATGGGATTAGTACGAAAAGGGACTTTAAATGATTATTGGTCAACCAATAAATATATAGAAACGCCAATTTTCGGAAAAACAATGAGTCGAAATAGATTCAAAGATATACTGACCTACTTGCATTTCGCCGGTAACGAGGATATTCCTGATCCTTCTAATAAACTTTCAAAAGTTCAATCAGTCATTACCTATTTTTTAAATAAATTTAACAAAATATACATACCCAAGCAAAATATATCATTGGATGAAGGTATGATCCCTTGGAGGGGACGACTAAAATTGTGAGTATACAATCCCATGAAGATAATAAAATATGGGATCTTGAACAGGATAGTTTGCGAAGCCGATACCGGTTACATCGGTAATTTCAAATTGTACACGGCAGACGGATCAAATTTATTATCGACTGGGATTACTGTTCTTCAACCATATTTAGATAAGTCGTATCATGTGTACGCCGATAACTTTTACAACAGCGTCCAATTAGCTTCTGAAATGTTAGTCAGAAAAACAAGGATTTGTGAAACGATACGGCAGAATAGGGGAATCCCCGCATCTCTAAAAAACGCAAGGTTGTCTATATTCGAAACAAAGTTCCAACGTAAAGGAGAAGTTTTGGTACAGCTGTGGAAAACGGTAAAAAAGCGGGACATTCGAATGATTTCCACCATCCATAATGCCGATCTTGTTGATATTGGAAAAAATGATCGGAAAACAGGACTTCCTATAAAAAAAACCTATTTGCATTATAGATTATAATCATTTAATAAAAGGGGTTGACCTAGCTGATCAATATTTATCGCATTATACACTATGCAGAAAAACCAAAAAATGGCCAAGGAAGGTGGTATTTTACCTAGTGAACTGCGCACTATTTAATATTTTTGTAGTGTACAAAAATTTAAATCCAAGAAATAAAATGAAATTTAAAACATATATAATGCAAACTGCAATGGCATGGGTGGAAAATACGGATGATTCAGAAATCGAGGATTTAGAGGGGGCTACTACTGGAAAGGCATCTACCTCAAGATGTCGTTCTGACCCAGTGGATCGAATTTCTACTAATTTACGTAAACACAACGCAATCAAAATCCCTAAAGAAGGAAACAGAAATCAACCGAGAAGAGTATGCAGAGTTTGCGTTTCGCATAAAATACGTAAGGAGACAACATTTATGTGCAAACATTGTAAGGTTCCGTTACATGTGGGAACATGCTTTTCTTCATATCATTCAAAAAAGAAATTTTAAAAATTTTGGCTAAATATACCTAACTTTTATTGTGGTAGAGAAGTTCGAAAACATATTTTTTTCTTATTTCAGATTGTGGACGATGATGGACGATGGTCTATTTCATATCTCATATTCTTATGTATTAAAAGTTTTTTGCTTTAAGTATTATTTCAATATATCATTGTTGGTGTACTAAAACTTTGTTGTTTTTTAAATTATATTATACGTAGAAACAACGAAACTATTTTGAGAATCTATACCTATAAAAATTTAATATTCGGCCGATAATTAATCGTAATGATTTTCATTCACGAGCTTTTAAAAAAAGATAACGTACTGAAACCCAACGTCGTTCATTTGTACACTATTCAAGAATGTTCATTCAATTTTTGTGAAGATTTTGAAGATCTTGCGTTCCAAATAGTCCAGTTTAGAGAGCGGGTGGGAGGTGTCAACACCCTCATTTTACTGTGCAAAAAATTACATTTTCATTGAATTGCTGCCATCTAAAACTAAAAATTGTAAAACAAAAATTTTAAAAACCTTGTTGCAGCTACAATTTAGAATTTCGTTGCCTAAATCCATGCCCTAAACGCTCCAATATCTTTCGCAATTTTACATTTTTTTGCCCCACCCCATTTATAGTTCCCTCAAGTCTCAAGAATTTGTGTATATAAAATACATTTATTCTTTTGAGCTTACTACCAGCATTTGATAGAATTTAAATATTATTTTTATGCTTTGAACATCGATTAATTGATTGGCATCTGTGACATTTTTCGACTGTTCTTAACTGTATGATCGTACAAATTGTGAATATTTTCAACTATTGTTTAGCGAACGACGTTGCTGAAACGGGATAGGTGAATAAAATAAAAAAGGTTAGCGCTGAATTTCAAGGATTTCAAACATTGGTTTTTATTCATAAATAAATTATAAATTTCACAAATACTTAAAATAAAAATAAAATTCAAATAAAATTTAACTAATAAATCAAAGAAAATTAATTACAAAATAATAATTCAAAGAAAAGAACGAAATAATAATATGAAATTAATTTAATATTTGGCACTTTGTAAACATAAAGCGAAAATTTAATTTGTTTGTTAAGTTAAATCAATGCGTGAATTTTTCTAAGTTTAAATAATAATTTGTTGAATCAAGAAGGGGCAAAAAAAAAAATACGAGTTACTAGGAACGGTACTGAGAATTCCACCTCTGGGGTGCTTTTCAGTGCTATATCCACTGTAACTTACGCGGAAAATTCATGAAGAAAATAAGTAAATTTCTCTATTGGGTTCTGCCTTTTATATCCTGAATCCAACGGTGAAATCATTTTTCTCTTACGTCCCACATATTTAGAGCTGCCTCCAGTGTTGTGGATTTCATTGAAGTAGCTAAATTGTAATTTATTATAATTTTCCTTCGAAATTATGTGTTGTTCTGTTTTGATTGGTTTGCTGGTTGTGATTTCTATTTTGTGTAAGTGCCAATGAATTTTTTAATTCATATTTTCTTATTATGATATTTTTTGATGGTAGCCTTGTTCGTTCCTGCTCTCTTTAGGTTCCACAAATGTGCGAGAAATTTACCAAATTTTAACGGTAAATACAAATAATAATATGTAAAATACGGTCTTTTCGGATAAAATACTTTATTTAATTCTAACTTTATTAACATTTATTTCTCGATCACGTTTAAATTGCGTTCTACACGGCGGCTGTCAAAATCAGACTTGTTCTCTCTCCTCAGATCTTGTTCTTCTTTATCGCGGTCACCCCTTCGAGACTCGAGACTCGTTCCTCAGTACTGCCTTGTTTATTAGTACTGCCTCATTATTAGTATGAAATTGAGATTTTACAGCTCGGCCAATCTGACAAGTTTGATCGCCCTCGATCATCTCCGGTACGTCATCATCTAGGAACTCGTAGTATTCATATTCGTCGTCCAGGAACTCATAGTCTTCGCATTCGTCGTCGGAACTTCCATGATCAAGGTTTTTTGTTTTCGTTGTTGTTTTAACACCGATCCCATTTAACCTGGAAACTGATGATGATGATTTCAAAGCTGTATTACTATTGATTTGTTGTCCAGTCGCAGAGCACTTAGATAACGAAGGACCTTGCCCTCTGGTTCTGGGAGCAACGGGCTCCAGATAACGACGAGGGGAGGGGGGCTTCCTTTCAGGCGTTCTGGTGCTTTCTCTCGGGGGTCGATTCCTGTTCAAAGCTCTGGAACTATTGTTGTATCTGGTGGATGCCGGTGTAATCTTTCTGGGTGTCGTCAAATCGGGAACATTCTTTGGTGTTGGAGGAAGTTTAGGTTTCTGGGATTTTGATGAACGTTTCGGGGTGGATGAGACAGATACTTGTTTGTTAAATTCTGCCTTAATATCACTTTCTTGTGAACGGGAACTAACAGAAGGAGTTTTCTTAGTGACGGTGGCTAGAGATGCTTCGGATTGGGTGGGCCTCAGCGCTGGTGGCGGATATAGCCTCGGGTTTGGTGATGCAATTAATCGTTTTGTGGTCACTGTTGGAATAACTCCAGCATTTTTTCTGGTTGGTGTTCTGGCTTGGCCCGGATTTAATTTCAGACTAATTGCTGCAATGGCTTCTTGCATAAATCGCAATTCCGGATCCTCATCGCTGTTAGTAGCATCGGTGTCTTCATTATTGTGAGGTCGCTGAGCTGCGTTGACTTCAGTTAATAGTCGTTGTCGATATTTGGGGTTTCGGCATCCCTGGCGAGGATGTCCTGGTTGCCAGCACCTAAAACACACGTCTCTGGGTCTGCTCTCGTAGGGGCACTGTGGTCTAATGTGTCCCGTGTTCGAACAATTATAACATCTGGGGCTGTTTTCCTCAGTCGGCGGTCTGTTTTCCTCCATCGGTGTTCTGCGGTGTCCTGTGTTGGTTGGTCGGGTCGTCCTTCTGGCTTCCGTGGAACTTCGGTAGCTTTGCGTCGGTGTATTGATAATGTCTGAATATCTGGCGACCAATTCCTTTAATTCGGAAATGGTCCGTGTCCCTCTTAAGATGGCGGTGGCAGTACTCGACAAGTTCATATTTGTGATGATTATATCCACCACTTGTGTCTCCGTCAGCCGGTCCCTTCCCATCCTATCTCGTAACCTTTGCATCTCCAGAATAAAATGCAAAGCAGTCGTTCCCTGCGAACGGTTCCACATCTTTTTCCGCATTACCACTTCGATGTCTGCCGGGGTAGTATTCCTCTCAAACTCCTCTATCAAACTTCGTCTCAGTTCATTATATGTAGAGGCGTCGGACGTAAATACAACGGTAGCGGCGGCTCCTGTCAATGACCTACGGAGATATAGAAGTCGTTGCATTTCGTCGGCTCGGATCAGATTCATCATGTCTTCGAAGTCGCTGAGGAAAGTGCGTACTCCGTAAATGATGTCATCTCCGCTGAATTTCACTAGTGAACCCTCGATGTCTCGGAACTCGATTCGGCAGTGGTTGTTGGGTAGCGCTACTGCTACCCGAGGGGATGCTTCGGCAGATTTCGGTTTTCCGATAGCACCTTTTTGTACTGCCTCGTTAGATTCGATCAGGCATCTGGTAACTAAGTCAGACGCGATCTCTTGTTCCTCCAGCTCGCGAACTCTCTTCCGCAGGAGGAGGAGTTCCTCCTTTTTCTTAATCAGCTTAAGCTTCTTCTTCGTCTTGTCTAACGCTAAATCGACATCCGTGTCGGTGTCGGATTCGTCCGGTTTATCACTACAGTCGTCGTCATCGGCGGCTTCTGCATCACTAGCATTGTCCTGCTCGAATTTCTCACGGATTTCCGGCAATAGTTCGTTGTATAACTCAGTTAGCTCGGCCAACCGCATTCGAGCACTACACTCGATGCCATTTTCAACTAGGATCTTAAGGATCTTATCTTTAGTGATCCTCGGCATCTTTTCACTATCGTCTCTAATTAATCGTCGAACTGAATAGTCTATACCTAAAGTCGCACTTAGGATTCGTCGGGCGGCGGTTTAATCAATTTCTGCGGCGGATGATTAAGTTTTTCCCACGGCGGATTTTTCCCACGCGGTATGTCGCGGCGGCGGTTTTAGTTTTCGGCGGATTTCTCGACGGTTTTACAAATTCCCGGGATTAGATCGCACTCACGGTTCAACCCCACACCTGAGTTGTAAAATACGGTCTTTTCGGATAAAATACTTTATTTAATTCTAACTTTATTAACATTTATTTCTCGATCACGTTTAAATTGCGTTCTACACGGCGGCTGTCAAAATCAGACTTGTTCTCTCTCCTCAGATCTTGTTCTTCTTTATCGCGGTCACCCCTTCGAGACTCGAGACTCGTTCCTCAGTACTGCCTTGTTTATTAGTACTGCCTCATTATTAGTATGAAATTGAGATTTTACAAATAAATCGATTTTTTAGCCAAACCGTAGCTTTGAGCTAAAAAATATTATTATTTTCGGGTTCTCCGTGAAATTTGCGTTTTAGCCATGATCCTTTCGAGTCGCTGATCATGGAGTTCGCGCAGTTTCGGTGTTGTGTTTGTTTTGACAGTTGTCATGTTGCCGCGATTGTTTTGTGCAATTTCTTCGTGTATTTCGTTTAATTTAGTGTTTATGTTGTGTGCATTGTGTCTTCTTATTATTCTTTGTGGTGTTTCTTTGTGATTCTGTGCGGTTTTTGTGTATTCTCACGTTGTGTTTATGTTTAGTGTGGTTATGGTTTGTTTACGTTTCTTGTAATTACCTTTGTTTTGGTTGTGTTTTGCACATTGGTTTGCTGTGCAAAATGTTGTTTTATGTTGTTGCGTTCTCTTTTGCTATGTTTTGTACCTTTATTTATATCCTTTCTGTTATTTTTTATTTTCAGAGTTAACCTAATTTGGAGGAACGTGGTGTACTTAGGCTCACTGGAAGTAGGTATGCTATGGCATATTTGTTTGGTTTTGTTTAATTATTGTTTTATTTTTCAGCTGTGCGGGTTCCGGTTCACCAACTATTATAGAATTGTAAAGACATCTCTTGCCAAAATTTGAAAGTAATAGTATTCGAAAGGACCTGTTTTACAAGTTAAAGTAGTCTCTAAAATATCAAGCGAAAACGCGTGAACGGACTGATAGTAAAGTTTCGATATCACGCGAAAACGCGTGAACGGACTGTAAAGTGTTAAGATACCCTACTGCAATTTTACAAATGAGGGTTTCTAAATTTATAAATACCTATAGTATGAGAGACTGGAGAATATCTTCCTACTTAGTTTACGGTTTTTTATGTAAATATTTTTCGAGATTTTATATAAAATTAATACTACTTACTAGCTAAGTGGTGACCGATGACAGAGTAGGTTGAGAGAACAAAGACTAATAGCAAGCGTTTGTCGCGATAAAAGATTTAGTTACGTTACGGACGGCGCGCGGTCAGACGGACTACCGAATCTACGAGATATTTAAAACGCGCGCTGGTCGGTGTAGGATACTCACTGCATTTGTTCAGCCGAGCATCCCCCACGGGCAGGCCCACGGTGCGAAGGGAGGTAGTGTTTTGTGATTTCCATTTATCACGATTTGAAATTGCCATTGAATATCTCCAATGTTCTGAGGGAGTGGTGCTATCTATCCCAACGGGGATTTCGATACATTTTTTTTGAGCGTGTTTATAATAATGATATATGATCGGCACCCCATTCGAGTCCTGTATTCTACTTGTATGATCGAGGTATAGAAAGGCCTCTGGAGGGCAATAATTTGTATGTAAGATGTTTTTTATGTAATTAAAGTCCACCGTAGTTGGAGCTTTTACTAGAGAGTTGGTTGTATTATAAGACGATCTATTGAAATGATTTCTGACTAGTCATAGGTAAGAATAGGCCTGACCAAGGCTTGATAGGCGATAATTTTCACCTTGTAGTTGAGATTTTTCGTCATAAAGATTCGGTAAGTTTTGCGGAAGATTTTCCGTGCCTTCTCTAGTTGCGTTTTTATATGTAACCCATTCTTTAATAGTTCGTCCATGTGTATGCGAAATCGTGTTATTCAATACGGACAAGTAAACTTTAACTATGAATAAAGTAGAAGAAAAAGTAATGATTGAAACCCCAGCTACTGCTGAGGGCAACCCGAAACTGAATGATAAGCTAAAACCGAAAGAGAAGAAAGGAGTTGGCGCCAAACAGAGACAGGTCGAAAAGTTCAGACTCAAGAAGAATGAGGAAACGTACTTAGCTCAAAAGGAAAGATTGAGAAACGCGCGGGATGCTCACTGTAAATTTGACAACCTTGAAGACTTCCTTGCATCACTCACTGTAGGAGAGAAGACAAACTCACCACCCGTTACCTTCAATATCTCCGTTGATGTTATTCCTGAGCTTGCAACTGTTGCGTTCCTATCCGCTTCAAAAGTGTCAGTTCTTGATACTGATGTTGCGACTATTACTTCTGTGACCCTTCTTCAAGCGAAAGCAAAATTGGCATCAGCTCATCGCCATTCTCCAGCTTCAGATGACACATTCTCAGATCCATTTGTAGATCGTGTCGTTCGGCATTTTAGCAAAGGCTTGAAATCATCAGCTGCTTATATTGATCAAATAGGCATGTTTGAAATTGATGGCCAAATTTCGGTTGATAAAGGTGGTATGGTTACTTATGTTGTGGTCGGCCGTATTGAACATCAAACGCCTGGCCGTCAACCATGATGTGCTCAGTTGATTGAACCCTGGCGAAAAGGCCAAGGTCAGCTGAGACACATCAGTGGCAGCACTAGTCGCCTGCACGGACACGCACATGCGCCCAACGCATGCCTTCTAGAGGTTAGCTGGGCACAAATTCGGAAAAACAACGTGCTTCCGGCGAAACTTCTAGAAGGCTGACGCGCATGTGTGAGTGAGAAAGCCATGTGGGACGACTGGCGACGGGCACCGGCGCGGCTGACGAGTCAGTCGAGGAGATAGAAAGCGAAAGAAAAGATCGTGAGAAAACGGAAACCAGAGAAAAATCAAGTAATAAGGTAAACGAGAAAAAAAAAAAACTAGTGAATTCGTGGTAAAATTACCAATTACCATTAAGGTCCGTTCCGTTTTAGAATATTGTGAGAATTTATCACGTTTGCGCGGAAACCCTCGCGTTGAAAAATTAGTTGCAGCACGCAAACTTCGGTAACAGTGCGGTTGCGCCACAGGGCGGTTCCAATAGTGAAAACCCGTTCAACCAGTACGTGCCCACGTGATCAGTTTTGGTGGAAAGTGACGTGTTCAACGCTTGGCGGACGAGCGGCGCCTTGTCCCCGCGTACCCGGACCCACCGGAACCCGAGGACAACAGGACAGGATACCACCGACCGGACGACGAATCCCCCCTCCCCCCAGACGAGCGAGACGAAGGAAGAACATAGGACCCGGGCAAGTCCGACCCAAAATAAACATACATTTATTTTTTTTATTTTTTTTGTTGTCCACATTCGATTTTCTTTTCTTTGCTGTTTTAGTTATAAGTTTATTTAGTGTCAGGAATTTCGTTCCGATAGTGGACTCACTGTTCTCGAGCGTAACTTTGTATTTGTTTTCAGTTCGAGTAGCTATTCTAGCAAAGCTCCGACAATCTCCTTTTTTTTATTCCGTATAGAGTAAGTTTGCTTCAGAAATACGTTGTCAAGATCGTTGTAAGGGGGAGAAAGCCCCGTCTTGCGCTCTATTAATCAAAAAAAAAAAAAAAAAAAAAACAAGTGAACCCCAGAGAAAGAAATCTGGCCACAGTTCTCCCCTCTGCGCACCCAAAAAAATTAAATTGCATTGGTATCTGCTTCTATCACAGAATTGTAGTGCGTGCGCCGGAATTCGGGCCTCCTCACCCCAGAAGTTATTTAGTTCTTTAGTTTCTTTTTTGTTGTATTGACAGGGAATTGGTCGAAGAATTTGTACTAGTGTTGAAAGTTCAAAGAAAAGAAAAAAAACATAAGATGAGTAAATTTATATCTAAATTTAGGTGAGCGAAATAAAAATGAATTATATGGGTTAGACTTAATCCTCGAGTCTTTCTTTCTCGACACCTCGTTCCCCGTTTGATTTTGTTTCAGCGCATGAGCGCTTAACTTTTTGTTTCACCGGGTTGACACCAACAAAGGATTCCCTTCCACAAAATGGGCAAGGAGGGAATAGAGGGAGGACAGAGGGCTGCCCAAGGGGATAACTCCATCTAATCCCCCCTCAGCACAGGTAAGTTAGGACATGTCTCCCCCCCGTACTGTCATTTGCCCCTTTTACCCTTCGCGATTTTCATCTTTCCTTTCGCGCGAGATTTCGTTGCGTGGGATGAAGCGTGGAGACGGCGAGGGTGTTTTGGCTACCCCCCATACTACCGCGATGCTAGCCGCACAAGCTCGCGCCTCCCACTGCTGTCTCCGGGGGAAGTATTTTAGCCGGGTACTTCCTGGCAACAGCCGCTTCATCGAGGCTGATTTCTGTCGGATGAATGGATCATCCTGCAGGAATCAGCCTCTGCCTGCATATTTGCAGGCACCAAATTTTTGCTTCGCAACACTTAACATCTTTATCCACTAAAAACCTAGATAGTCTGATTGCGCCTACTGGACATGACACTTTACAAACAGATATTATTGAGGTTATGTTATTACTAGTGTTAAGGCCGAAACACATTGAGAATGCCGATGCCGGCAGTCTGCGGCATCGCGCTTCCAACACACACTATGTTATGAAGTAGCACACATTCAAGCTTCGCCGAGGCGGCATTCTGCCGGCATTGTCGGAAAATTCCGACGTGCTCGATTTCTCCAAGCATCGAGGCGGCCTCCTGTCACTTTTGTTTACATTTTGAATCGGTTATTTTTGTACCGCTTGGTTTTGTACGTGCATCATATGACATCTCAGGTACGAAAAGTGATTATATTTAATTATTTCTGTTGACAACATCTCTCTTTAAGGAAAATATGGAGGAACAATTGATAGAAGAAGTGCGGAAAAGGGAATCCATATGGAACACCTGCAGCCCGCATTATAAAAACAATTACATGAAGGAGAAGATGTGGATGGAAGTTGCTGATGCTATAGGCATCGATGGTAATATTAATAATTCAACTCTGTGATTTATCTCAACTTGAATAACAAGTGTTTATCGTGTATTTTTTTTTATTATAAGCTTTATATACGTTTCAGTACGAGTTTGTCCGGGCGGATTTTCGCAAGTGAGTTTTGACCCACTTCTAGTCGTCCGCTTAATTTGTAATTTGGCAAGTGGGTAGATTTCAGGTGACAATAGTTGTTTCTGTATTTTTTTTGTTTACTTATCCAAATTTTTGTAGTTATCGTAGGATGTTGGTTAAGCAAATTTTTGCATATATTTAGGCATTTTCGGCAGCCAATTTTCAAATAAATCATTACTCAATGTCTCAACTCAATCATAGGTAAAACAACGTGATTGCATACATATAGGTGTTTTGGCGGAAATTTCATTTTCTGTGCACACTTCTTTATAGCTCAGCTGGTTGGTATATTACACTAGCCTGAATAGTTTTATACAAAAACTCCAGAACACTTGTAGCTAGAGACTTGAAATTTGGCACGATGATACTTCGTTAAAGTGGTAAGATCAAGTTGGAAGTTGAGAAAAATCGGGTAACTCCTTCTTAGTGTTGCCATATAAGCCTGAATTGTATTTATACAAAAATGTTGATTTTGTGTACTGAATATTACAATTCGAATTTCTTTCGTTAAACATTGTTATATAAGTATTACAATTGCTTATTTGCGAAAAATTTTGTTTACACGGTTTCTTTCTACACGATACTGAAATTATAGAAATGGATGAAAATTCGCAAGTTTTACAGTAGTAAAAGTGGATGGATTTTCATAGGGTTTTTTTTATTTAGAATGAGTGAATGGAAATCTTTCCGCTGCGGTAAATTGTTTTACGTTTTTGTTGGTTGTGGGGGTGGGGGTAGTAACCAACTGTTTTGGTGTTGTGCACTTTGGCCCATGTGTGATATCAAATTAAAGCTCTTGCTGATTACTATTAAATCAAGCAGTCGCGGACAACTAGCCTTAGTTACATAAAAAAATAAATATCAAGATTTTTACATAGAATGGTATATTTTTCATCACCTAGGGTATCACGTAATTGTTTTGACCAATTGCTTCTTTACTAGTTATATGCTACACCCGTAGTCCGTACAATGTCCAGCAAAGTTTAGCTCTGGATCTGCTGATCGAAGGATGCTCCCGATCGCGAAGTTGCAGTCTTGGCCGTTGGGCTTCAATAGTTCAGAAGATGCAAGGTAGTAAAGTGGACTATGCGGCGGTCTATCTGGGTCCAAAATTATTTGCTGCTGAGTGCTGGCCAGGCATACGTCGCCCTTATGTTTAGTAGGGTAAGCTCATGGGACAGTCTTCAAATCACAAGCACAAGATTAAGCGGCCAAATGCTCTACAATACTGAAGCCCTTAAGGAAATGAACCGAATGAGGAATCATGAAAATACTTACGACTAAAAAGGAAAAAATAAAAATAAAATAAAAAAAATTGTTAGGCACAAGCTTTATATAAGTGTACTAAAAAGGAGAAAACAAGAAAAATATGTAAGTGTAGTAAGGTGATCGGATTGAAGTTGATGAAATACATTTGTATTCACGCTGAATCCGTTGTTACCTATCTACTATAAAGCTTGTCGCTATGCAAATGCAAGAATAGATTCGATGGTATATATCTAGAGCAGTGACGGGCAAGCCTATTCTCGCGGGCATTTGAGATTACAGAGTACGCTACTATGTTCTGTCTATGGTAAGACGTTTTGACGTGAATGGTTTCAAATTTCCCAGCGACAAGCTTTATAGTAGATAGGCAACAACGGATTCAGCGTGAATACAAATGTATTTCATCAACTTCAATCCGATCACCTTACTACACTTACATATTTTTCTTGTTTTCTCCTTTTTAGTACACGTATATAAAGCTTGTGCCTAAAAATTTTTTTTATTTTATTTTTATACTATTTTAGTCCTACGCTGTAAAAAGCGTTGGAAAACGCTTCGCGACAAGGCCAGGCTTGAAGTAAATAAAATGAAAAATATTCCGTCTGGAAGCGGAGCTCAGGAATGTAGGTCATCGTGGATATACTTTCCAATGCTCTCTTTCCTTCATAATTCCTTGGAACCAGCTTCGTAAGTACAAAATTATTTGATTTTTATACGCTTTATTTAACAAATTATGTTTCAGGACCGTCTCCAATTTTCCAAGCAGTCCGGCGCAGTCATTTGCATCCACTTCGAAGGAGGTGTGTTTTCGTCCCATTACCTGTCCTGTTAGTTCTTCTCCCGACAATTCTCCAGTAATTGTGTCCATTTCTCCCGATCTGGATGAAAATTCCACCAATTCCACGGCTCCTATTTCGATTCCTCGTCCTTCTTTGTCCCAATCTCCATTTGAATACACATCCCCTGGTTCCCTTGAAACGTCGTCATCTTCGTCACCAGCGGTCCCTATCCTTTCTCTCCAAAGTCCTCCTTTGTCCCGCAATAGTGGAGCAAGTGGCACGCTGCGAAGAAAACGAAGACGGCGGATGCTGTGAATTTATCATCAGCGGTCGAGTCCTTCAACTCCCTGATGGGAACGATGCAGGAAAGAATGAGGGGAACGAGAGCATCTTAGACCACGATGATGTCGTTTTTTAACTATATGAGCGACATGACCATGGAAGCGGAGTACTCCATATCTGAAAAATTGGAGTTGCAGCTGGCCTTGGTGGAAACTTTCCATAGAAAGCACGAGGAAATCATGGAGGGAAGGCAGCAGTGAGCAGTAGTAATAAGTTTCTTTATAAGTTTATAAGTTTATTTATAAGTTTAGTTATAAGTTTAGTTAAATGTTCTCTTATAAGTTTAGTCATATGTTCTTTATATAACACAAAAATAATAAAATATAATAAAAACTAAATTGGATTTGCATTAACCCAGTCCCTTAGATTATTTCGTATTTCGAAAGCATTCCGTGGAGCATTATGATACGCGTAATTGTCGTTTATCGAACGCAAACCGGGGAGAGTGTCTCGCCAATGCTGCTCGCCTCTCTCTAATGGAGCGTCTCCATTAAACGATGGTGTTGCGTATGCATCAATGTTCAGTTTGCAAAAATTGTGCAGAACTATTGTTGCCTGTACTATTTTGCGAACATTCCGCGGCAATGCGTTGATAGTCGTCGTGAGGATTCTCCAACGAGCGGTCAAAATCCCAAAAGCATTTTCAATCGTTCGCCTGCCACGAGACAAGCGACTGTTGAAATATAATTTTTCATTAGATAGACCTACAGCGAAAAATTAAATATTACAAAATATGAATGAAGAAACACAAAACGAAAATATTGTTACCTCTGTTGGGAAAAGGCCGCATCAAATTTGTCCGCAAGGAAAAAGCAGCGTCGGCCACAAAATAATGCGGGAACAGCTGCGTTGTCCCTGGCAGTGGTTTATCATCCAGGGGTGGGAGTTCTTTCTGCAGGATCTTTTTGCCGAAGCTGGAGTTCGCGAAAATCCCTCCATCGCTTTGGCTGCCGTATGCCCCAATATCAACGCATGTGAACAAGTAGTTACTGTCGCAGATACCCAATAAAACTATACTGTGAGTTTTCTTATAATTAAAATAGCGACTGCCTGCGCTCGGAGGGCATGTGATTAATACGTGTTTTCCATCGGCGGCTCCTACGCAATTGGGAAGATTCCATTGATCGAAGAATACCTTCTCGCAATCTCGCCAATCATTTTCGTTCGGGACTGAAACATATAATTCTGACAGAACCTCCCAAATCGCATCGCAAGTTTCATAGATGATTTTGCGAATGGTCGACACGCCCATCTTGAATTTCCACGCGAGCATTCGAATTGGGGCGCCTTGACTCAAGTATCTGCAAGTCATAATTGTGTTTTAATTATCAATTGCCTTAAATAAGTATAAAAAATTGGTAGTACACTTACAATAAAGTGACGGCCAATCGAGATTCCTCATAAATTGTCTTTCTAGGCGAAAACCGAGTCAATCGATGTTTCAATAGATTGAACAATATGTCAAAGTGATCAGGATACATTCTCATTGCAGCAAAAAATTCTTCATGATCCCTCTCCTTCATTATTCTAAATGTTTGAACTGTAAATCCATGAATGTCACGGGTAGTCCATAGTTCACGTACCCCCAGTCTTTTTTGCGTCGCTAAACTAAAATTTATTAACTGCAACAGCAAACTAAATGCAGTTGCAGCATTTTCTACTTCACTCTCACAATCCATGTCCACTTTAACAAACTACTGATTTGCAACTCACGAAGCCGCTGTCAGCTGTTAGCTGCCAGATGCTTTAATGTGTTCACGATGCCACGGCCGATGCCACTGCTAGCAGACTGCCGGCATCGGCATTCTCAATGTGTTTCGGCCTTTAGGCAGACACCACAGTCACAGATATATCATTCCACCATGCACGTACTTATGTTCGCCCGTCCGCCGTCAGCCGTGTGCATGCCGCTGACCCACATCTTTTCAGTGAAGGATCGTTCTCACCTACGAAGATCCGCACAAAGAAGAGACGTGGAAAAGAATTTCTGTGACGTCATGTTAAAGGAATTTCCGTTATTCACCCCTTTAGGGGCGGAATTTCGAAAAATCCTTTCTTAGCGGATATCTATGTCATTAAAGGAATGCACTATAAAATTTTCAGCTCTTTAGGTCCAGCGGTTTGGCCTGTGCGTTGTCTGTCAATCACGCACGGTTCTTACTGTTTTATAGGTAAAGATTTATTGAGATTTTGTGCAATGTGTAGTGTAAGGTATAAGTGCATGGAGTAAATGGAATTTCTTCAGTCCCAGGTAATAAGTACTTAAATCATAACTAAGGGAAAAAATATGTTGTCAAGGTAAGTCAATTTTAGATCTCTATTGACATAAGTCAATTTTATGTTTTAAGTGGTATTAACTGGTATTAACTGTTACGGTTACATACAATCATTATCATCGTCAGCCAACAATCACCCACTCCTGGACATAGGCTTCTCCAAACAAGCGCCACAGCACGTTGTTCTGGGACATCCTCATCCAACTAATAGGTACCTACCGACTATCTGTCTAAGGTCGTCGGTCCAGCGGGCTGGAGGGCGTCCGAAGCTACGTACGTTTGTCCGTTCGTGGTCTCCACTCGAGAACTCGTACAGAAACCATCGGGTGCTCAAAACAGAAAAAGGAAACTGGAGAAAGAAGAACAAATTAAAAAGCTAACTTCTTCGATTGACTCTTTCTTTCGACCTGGTAAGTTCAGTTGGTTGGTATATAATAAATCTAAAGTGGCGTAAATATCAGTGACTTAAATTGTTGACTAACTTTACATATGTTTTTTTTAAATAAATTTTCGTCAACATCAGCCCGACAGTTAGAAGAGACACTTAACTTGGAAGAGAGAACTTCTACGAGTATTTCACAAGTTCCAACTCACACTAGTACCAGTATCTCGCCTACTCCAAGCGAACCAATTGTCAACCAACCAGCAACAGAACCAGATGTACGATTTTGTGAAAATATCGCGAATGATCCTGCTCTCTGGCCGCAAATAATACCCGATAATTTAAGATTATATTTAACAGAACATGGATCAATTAAGATTAAAAAAACCAACTATCCTTCAGATAGTAACATGAGGTCATTTTGAGATACATATTACAGTAAAAAGTTACAAAACAACGAAATTATCCATCGAGATTGGCTTGTATATTCCACATCTACTGATTCTGTATTTTGTTTTCACTGTAAGCTTTTTAATATTAATGTCACTGCATTTAATGGCCACACTGGTTACAAAGACTGGGGGCATTTTTCGAGAAATATAGAACGACATGAGAAGAGTTCAGGGCACAAATGTTCTTTTAAAAAATATTTGGATCCAAAAAATGACTTATTGAAAGGGCAAACAGTAGACTATGTTAATCAAACTGAAATAGACCGCGAGAAAAAGAGGTTGGCGGCAGTTTTAGAGAGGATAATCGAAATTATAAAATTTTTAGCAGGTCAAAATATAGCTTTTAGGGGCACAACTGAGAAGTTGTATGACCCAAATAACGGTAATTTTTTAAAGTTGGTAGATAGTTTATCTAATTTTGATACTACACTATCAGAACACATTGCTCGAATTCAAAGAGCTCAGCATCGCATGCGCATTATCTTGGCCATAACATTCAAAATGAACTGATTAGTATAATTGCTGAAAAAATTAAAACGATGAGGTATGAGAGCATTTTTTAGTTTTTTTACCTGTAACTGATACTACCAGACAAGGTTTGGTAACTTATTTGTTAGATTTCTTAAAATCATGCAATATTGAATTAGATGATTTGCGATGCCAAGGATATGATAATGGGGCCAATATGAGGAGGAAAAATATAGGCCTGCAAAAAAAAATATTGGACATGAATCCTCGTGCATTTTACGTGCCGTGTGCTGCTCACTCCCTTAATTTAGTAGTAAATGACGCCGCTAAAAGATCATTGGAAATTACAAACTTTTTCTGTATCGTCCAAGAAATCTATGTATTTTTTTCAGCATCCACATTACGCTGGGATGTAATTATGAAACAGATACCTACTTTGACATTAAAACCTCTTTCAAATACGCGTTGGGAAAGTAGATTTGATGCTCTTAAAGCTCTACGTTTTAACATGGATAAAATTTACGATGCTTATCGTATTATACTCTATTTTTACAAATAGCGACACAAGAAATATAGCGAGTTCATTAATAGCTAAATTAAAGTCTTATAGATTTATATGTTCAGTTGTTATATGGTACAACATTTTACTAAAGATTAATTTTGTTAGCAAAAGTTTGCAAAAATCGGACGTAATTATTTCAGAGGCTATCAAAATGATTAATCAGTTTAAAAAAGATTTGGAGCAATACCGCACTGATAGTGCGTTTGAACAGTTGTTATCTGATTCAAAATTAATTGCTGAAGAATTAGAATGTGAAATAGAATTTAAAGAAACTGCTTGTCCAAGTCCCCGAAGAAGACATTTTGATTACGAGGCTGGAGATGAGCCCTTTTTAGACCCAACAAACAAATTTAAAGTATGTTTTTATTTTTGTACTTGACACTGCTATCTCGAAATTAAATGAGAGATTCGATTTGCTGACGGAACACAATTCAGTTTTTTCACTCTTTCAAAACATTGAGTGCTGGAGGAAATTAGAGATGCATGAAAAAAAATCTCAATATTCTCGGCTCGAAGAAAAACTAACATTTCAAAATAGATCTGATATTATATTGACGGGGAGGATTTAGGTATATAATGAATTAGAATTGTTGCCAATATTTTTTTCCAATGCATCAACAACTCCCACTTGGGTCATTCCATGTGAAATCACTCACCATCTGCCCTCACCCCCTTCGATTTGACTAAAACTTGCAGCATTTGTATGTTTTTCATAATAAAGAATGTAACTTAGTGCGTTTGTGAAAATTTTAATTATTATATATTATATAATTTTAAATATATATATATATAATTTCAAGTGTCGACTACTGGGCAAGAGTATGTCGAGTACTGGAGATTAGGTGTCGACTACTGGGCACATCACAGTTTTTTTCTAATTTTTTTTTTTAAAGTAAATAAATGTTGTTTTCGTTTCTGCACACTTTGTTAGTATGTTTACATCCTCTACATCACCCCTGATTTTTTCTACACATCTGGCTTACGCAAATTGTTTGAGGTAGCTCGTTGTATTACACTCTCCTCTTAAACTGTCGACTACTGGTCAGCTTACCCTATGTAGTTGTGACTAGGAATTATCGGAATTGTTTTGTCGTATTACAAGCATGGTATAAGGAACAGAGGTATGCCAAAGATTTCGCACCCGGGCCGCGCCATCTTGCCATTAGATTGTTCGAGAATAAGCGATAAGAATATTTCATACAAACGGTGAACGTCGTGACGTACGTCGCAGAGCAGAAAAAAAATCTGAGTTGAAATATTTTTTTAATTATAAATACATATAAGCAAACGGTATTGCAGTGCTCAATATTGACGAAACAATAAAACAGTAAATTTTATGTCACAGTTTTTACTTGTTTTCTTATTTTTTGTTTATTGGCAATATTAGACTTATTTCTATTTAAATGTCTTATCCTAAAATAGGTACATTCTGTATGTATAAAATAACATCTTCACTTCAGTCCCAGTTTATTTAAATAATCTTCATTTTGCCTTTTACATTCCTCCTACGGTGACTACGTGAACACGATGACACGCAAGATGGCGCGGGTGTAATATCTTTGCGTACCTTATGATCATTGTATCATGGTGTGAGTGCTGCGTTCACAAATACATAATCGTTTTCGGCAAGAAGCAAGGAAAAGTTACCCACAGCAGCTGTCAAATCATTTTAGGTAAGCATTTATGTCTTTCGCAGTTGCGGACAGTCTCTGTAGAATCAGTCGGTAAAAATGGAAAACTATTTTCGCAAAAGAAAAGTATCGGTATATGTGAATATTCTTCGCAAAAAGTAAATATGCAGTTTTTAGTGAAATAATTTCTTAATAAATTAGCTAGAATAAGTGGGTTTGGTGTTCAGTATTGATAAAACAAATTTATTACATATGTTAATCTAAATGCAGTATTTTTCTTTATCTCAACTACGCAGACACTTAAAGTGCTGTCATAAACTGGGAAGTTGTACCACGTAAGTGCATGTTAATTGGAAATTTATAGTTGCAATTGTTAACCATAGTGATAGCGATATATTCAGCACTATGTGCATTATTGTCTAGCTTGAAACAATTCAGAAATTCGGAATTTCGAGTCACGTCACATAATTAGTTCTTGAAATAACTATACAGTTGTGTATCACAACGTAATAGTTCAACTGAGTACATGGTTGCTGGCTACAACTATACTATTTTGACTTTTAATATCTTTGCAGATCCCCATTCATTAAAATTATATTTTATTATTCTTTTTTAGAAATTTCATAATAAAAAGCAAAATGAATACGTACAAAATCGTCGAAACTTTTGAAAATGGTAAAACGTTGCTAACTGCTGTGCCCTCTAATTGAGAGAAAAAAGGAATTTTGTACTGGCCGCCGAGTAAAAATATTGATTCTCTTCGGAAGAAATGTGTCGAGCGCGGATCAATTTGGTTTCAGGAAAATTGCACAGTGGAGAGATCGGGAATTCCAAACGTAAGTAAGACCTCTTTCATTCAACTACATTGTTGTTTAATTATACATTACTTCCTCTAGGTAATGCTCTGCAAATCGAAAAACACATAACACAGCTTTCAGTGATACAGAAAGTGAACTGGAATACACCAGACAAAATAATCCGGAGAAGCGAAGTCATCACGTGCTTTCAAATGCACACGTTAAAAATTACAATAATGAATTGGGCTTTGCATCGCCAGGTATGCTATAACCTTCGAATCAGTTCAAAAAATAGTAATAAATAAAAATGTAAATTTATAGAAAAATGTCCGCGAACAGCTGTCAGTCAAACTGATTATATTTTTGAAAACCTTGAGGGTGTAAATAGTGCAGACAATATAATTATTGTGGAAGAACCAAATGAACCTGAATTTGCGGTAACAATTTCTAAAGACGAGACTGAAACCCCTGAGAATCCGGGAATTTCACTTTCGGAAATTCTTTGTCCTAATAGTTCAGTGTTTAACACTAACGACCCAATAATCAGTCAAGTGCTTGTTGAAGTTACTAATCTTGCAGTTCAACAAAACAGCATCCTAGCAGCAATAGCCCGAATAGAAACGCAGCAAGAAAAACTGATTAATTTGCTTGGGAATCATCACCACCAAAATGTGGCAGCTCAAGATGATGACAAAGTGTGGATATCAAACAATGTGCCAATAATTTCAACTGAAACATTAAAAATGTTTGAGGAGAAACTTAAGTCAGACATCTTCAAGAATAAGCTGGTATATTTATATTCCTTATTTTCTTTTATTTATTATAAAACTGTTTCTATTTTCATATTGATGTTGTACAAGTTTACCGGTTTGTGAAACATTTTAACTTTGTAGAAAATTGAGTAGCAAAAAAACAATACTTTAGTTTCACAAAATACTTTATTTTACGCTGTTTTTGTGACACGTACGCGTTTCGGTCTATTCGACCATCTTCAGAGACATCTCTAATGCTACTAAAGTAGATAAGCTATACCGGTTCTGAGCCATTTTTACGTGTATTTTTAAAGGGGGGTCAAAATTCACATAAAAATGGTATCAAAAGCTCGCCGTCTATGATGACGTCGATAACGTCATCAAAGCTCACCTGCACATTTGGGTCAACATGTGCAAAGCACAATCGGGCAAAATGTGCAGAGCACATTCGGGTGAAAATGTGCAGAGCACAATTGGTTGAAAATGTGCTCTAATTATATAATTAATAATTATTAGAATTCACCCAGACCAGGAGTAAAAATGTGCAAGTAGAAATTGAATTTGAATCTTCTGCTGATCGATTTAATCATAAAAGTTCAAGTAATTAACATGAATCAAACATCAATCAAACATGAATCGATAGGTTTGGTCGTTTGTACCTCGAAGGGACAATAGGACCCTACGAGGGTTCAAACTCCAAGTCGATCGATTCAGTTCATATACGGCTCATTCGACGGGGAATCGTTTGTACCTGTTTGTACCGTTTTTCATTTTGTTTGTACCTCAAAGAGAGCGGCCCTACGGACCAAAAAGCATTTTTTGACACCGTTTATCGTTTGTACCTTAGCCAATCCGGAGTTATGATGAAATGAAACAAAAAGATGGAGAGAGAATAAAATGGGAGGGAAGAAAATTGTAAAAGAAAAATGTCTTCCGTTGAATGAGAGGTAATGAAATGAATTTTTGAGATGTAGGACTGGAAATAGACATGATATTAATTATACGAAAGATAGGAATGAGAATATAAATGATTTTGCTTTTGGCAATCGTAACAATGAGAAAGCACACTAAAAATCCAAGTGTTTTATTTTAAAACAATCTGGGCGTCTAAATACAGAAGTCACTTCTTAAAATTTCAAAGGAGAAATCTACTGCCGCATTCTCTAAATTACTGATTTGTAAGAAAATTGAATAAGTCGTCAATGATAATTCCAAAAAAATCCTTACGTAATACAATATAACAGAAATATCTTGAAATGTTTCCAAAGAATTGATAGTTTCAAGATCACAATCTAGGGATTAAAAAATTGCGTAATGGGTTTAATTGATTCAATAAACCATTGAAGATATAAAAAAAATAATATATTCCAAAAATCATTAATCTCCCACAAACAAGACAAATATTTAAACATTAAACAAGTACGCATATGATTTTATTCTGAAATTTCCATCTGAATCGCTGTACAAACGAAAACCGGCGTCAAAAGATGCTCTTTGGGCCGTAGGGCCCCTCCCTTTGAGGTACAAACAAAATGAAAAACGGTACAAACAGGTACAAACGATTCCCCGTCGAATGAGCCGTATATGAACTGAATCGATCGACTTGGAGTTTGAACCCTCGTAGGGTCCTATTGACCCTTCGAGGTACAAACGACCAAATCCATCATTTCATGTTTGGGGAACGATACTAGATCATTCTGAACACTTAAAGTATCAAATAACTCCGGATTGGCTAAGGTACAAACGAAAAACGGTGTCAAAAAATGCATTTTGGGCCGTAAGGCCCCTCCCTTTGAAGTACAAACAAAATGAAAAACGGTACAAACAGGTACAAACGATTCCCCGTCGAATGAGCCATATATGAATCCAATCGGTCCAAGTCGCGGGCTAGGGCATATGCCCTCGCCCTTTATCTCCGAACCCTTTGAGGTACAAACAAAATGAAAAACGGTACAAACAGGTACGAACGATGGAGAATTTATGCCCCTGGTCAAAAAATTTTTATCTCAAACTTGCGGGCCAAGTTCACGGAGGTGAATTTAGAATCGGAACTCAAAAGTGAAGATGTTTTGCCACGAATTTGGCATCGTTATGTCGATGATACGTTTGCTGTGGTGAAATTTTCCGACGTCGATACAATACTTGAAACTATCAATAGCCGTTATCCAAGCATAAAATTCACCTTTGAAAGGGAAGACGAAACAACACGCACTCTTTCTTTTCTTAATTTATTAATTAAACGACAAGGAAAGAAGATTGAATTCAGCGTTTATCGGAAATCAACATCCACAGACCGTTACATAACAAACGATTCTTTTTGCTCATATCAACAAAAAATTGCTTCATTTCATTCAATGGTATATACAGACTTTGTTGTTTACCACTCTCTGTCGAAAACTACATGAAGGAATATCAACAAATAAAACAAATCGCAGATATAAATGGCTTCAATTTCCAAACATCACTAATCGATCAGCTGATACTTAAACATTCCACTAGGATAAGACGCAACAACCAGAGTACTCTTTTTTCACAAAATCGCATCACACAATCATCTCAATTGCATCGCATCTCGTTGCCATTTGCTCCAACGATTACCAACACTTTGAAACACACTTTTCAAAAGTCGAATATACAAATGGTACACACAAATAATAACAAACTTAGATTTTCATTGGGATCAACAAAAGACAAATTAGCGATCAAGGAACCAAGTGGTATATACGAGGTCGCCTGCTCACAATGTGTGTACATTGGACAAACAAGGAGAGCGCTACGGGTACGTATTGATGAGCATATACGTGCAGTACGGATGAAAAAGTTGGACAACGCTATTGCTGTTCACGCATTTGACTTAAATAATTCTCGCCCACACAATATTTTATCTTTGGAAGAAAATGTCCGGTTAATTAAAACTGTTAAAAATGCCGCTAAATTAGACGCTTATGAATCTCCCTTTATTTCAATTAATGACAATTTGATGAATTTAGAACCAGGTGCAATTGTTTCTCCCTTGTTTAGTTGTATCAAAAAGTAAATTTTCTCCTTGTTTGTATGTTAAAAATTTTTTTGATTGAATTTTATTTAAAATTTGGTTATATTTTCAATTTTATTTACCGGTTTACAAATTTGTAGGTCTGCATTGTATTCTTTTGGAGTTGCTGCCTTTTATTGTTTTTGGTTAGTGTTCGACGGACGCTCGCTGAAGATGGTTGATCAGTTTCAACCGAAATGCATACGATTTCAATAAAACGAATTCTAGTCGAATTTTGTGTTTTATTTAGTATTTGTGGTGAATAAGTCGTTAAAAAGTTTTGTTTCAAATAGTAGGACCGCAGACTGACTTAACTTAGCCAAAATTGCTATAGTTTTTCTAGAAAGCTATTATTGCATATTTGTTCATCTTTCTTAATTACACAAATCAAGGCAGTCAAGGCCGCGAACAGTTCGATGAACCTCTTTAGGCATTTTGCACTTTAACAAAAATTTGGTAATATTTTCTATATCCGAAGCTGACCACTTTCCTTGTTTGTTTTTAAATGTTCCTTGCGTCCATCCTTTCAGAAACCTTTTCATAATTCCCAAGTCAATGAGATGAAGAGAGTCCGCTACGATTATATCCGCAATCATATCAATTGGCAGCCCTTCAAGTGGCGAATCAGTTTGATGATGATCAATATCAAGTCTTTGACGAAAACTTTCGTTTGTTCTTTTAGGCCAATCCGTACGAATAAATGTCATGCAATGAGCATCATATGACCATTCGCCAACTACAGTACATTTTAAATATCCGTTCATACCATTAAAATATACAACTCCTGAAATTATATTATATTGAACTTAATCCCACATTACCGAAAACTGTCTCTATACCTTTTAAGAAAGCTCTCGCTGGAGAATCACAAATAAAAGAGCGGATTCGTACATTTATATGATATCCATTAACCTGAATACTATTATCTAATATTGGAAGCAATTCATCAATAAATGGTTGTAAAAAATTTTTCACAGATGAAGGCTTCTTCGTTTCATAATATATTCCAATAACCATAGGTATTGCAGATGATATGATATTTCATGAATTTTAACTAAAATCGGCCAGAACTCCGCTTTTGAACCTAAGTTTAATGCAATTAAGTTCAATATACGCACGTAACTGAAAAAATATTTGATACTTTTGAACAATGGTAATCCATCGATATTAATATCTAAGGAAATTTGCATTGGTTGATTAATATTACAAATGTAAATGTCACTGCTAAGAAAAACAACAGCTGAGTCATGATACAAAGAACATAAGGTATGCCAAAGATTTTTTTGACAGCTGCCGTGACGTCACTACGTGCACATTATTTCAAATGCGTAATAATTTCTAGCCGCACTTTTCAAATGTGACTGAAAAATAGTATCACTAAGTGAAAGTTCATAATCTTTAAGAATTTAATTTAAATGAAAAATAAGCACTAGAGAAAGTATCTGAGAAAGTGTTTAAAATGATTTGAGTAAATAGCAGCTTATATTTTACGTCTATTGCACATATACACATCCACGAGCAGTTTTTGCATTAATATTTTCTTTATTTCGGCACACTTTCAACCATTCCGAAAGTACTTTTGGGTCTGTCGGAAAACGAAAATATTTCAACGCTTCTTCACCACATTTTCTTTTCATAATGTTTTTACAGTTCTTTATTGCACACTTCACCATTTTCACTACAAACACTATATTATTTATGTTAAAAACTCTTAAAAACCTTTAAAAACTTGAAAACCCAAACACGAATTCGTAAACAAAAAGCCGTCAAACCATCGAATGCTGATTGGGTGAACCCGATGACGCGCAAAATGGCGCGGGTACGAAATCATTGGCATACCTTATGTTCTTTGTATCATGAGCTGAGTAAGCTGTCACAAAAATATTGAGGTTAAAACTTAACCTCAAATAACTTGATCTCGAATAACTTAACCTCCAATAAGTTAACCTAAAAAATAGATTGAAAATTGTCAAAGTGATATGGAACAATTCATTCAATGTTGAATCGCCGAAAGGAAAGTTTAGTGTCGGAGAGAATATCTGTAAGAAGATTCGATGTTGAATCGCAGTAAAAGTAAAACAGTTTTAGCTTAATGTAAAATAGTGTTTTTTTCATTTAGAGGAATTAAAGAACATACGATTTAGAAGAAATAAATAAATATCAACGTGGGTTTGATAAAAAATTCTTAAAGACAACAGTTCAGAAGTGAGATTAAATTCTTAAAGACAACACAAAAGTAATTTTTAAGACAGTATGCTAAGCCCTGATGCCAATATAAGCCTTTTCCATCATCAATGCTTCCAATTGAAATATTTTGTGGAGTTTGTACTAATGTTCTGGCATTTGCTGCAGGTAATTGTGATGTTGGAATATGCTCATGTTTTTTAAAAGTTCTCAATAAGCTATTCAGTGCAGCATGTGTTATATTGAATTCTGTTGCCCAGGATCTTAAATCTTCTTGAAAAGCATCGAGTTCATAGAGCTCTTCTACTTCAGCAATATCAGCAATATTATTTACATCAGCGTTACTGCTATCACTAGAATCTTCAGAATATTCACTACTTATATCACTTTCACGTGTTCCACCGAAATTTTTAGCTGCCGACGCGTTAATATTGACTGAATTTGAAGTCAATGAAATAAAACACTCGAACTTGATTCTTCAATAAAATTTTGGTTTGCTGTTAATCTTATGCGCACTCGTCGCAAATCTCTCGAATAACTTCCACTTTTTTTACCCACGACGGCACGGAGATGGTATATGCGTTTGGGGTGAGAGGATGTTTGTGCAAACCAATGTCGCCATTTATCTCTAAAGGCCCGTCCAGATAGTTCCGCCTCCTTTCGTTCGTTCGCCTCCGTTCGTTTTTTCTTCTTCTTTCGTTTTCGTCCGTTTTTTTGTAATGTCCACATAGCACCGTTTCGTTTCGTTCGTCTTTTGGACTTTTGACACTTGTCATTCATTGTTTACAATTTAATAGCAATGGAAATATTGAGTGAGCTATTCGAGGATTGCACTAAATTCATTCTATTACATTAAATTTAATGTCTACGGACGATTCACCGTATTTCAATTCAAATTTATTGTGATAGGCAGAAAGTGAGGTTATGCCCGTCCGCCCTTTCGCCTAAAATTCGAAACTTCTCAAAGTTTTTCCCCTCCGTCCGGTTTCGTTCGTTTCCGTCCGCCCCTATGTGGACACTTGCATGGGCAGTATATGGAACCAAAAAACTGAAAAAACGAACGGAGGCGGACGAACGAAAGGAGGCGGAACTATCTGGACGGGCCTTAAAACTACTAGTTCGATTTTAATGCGGTTTTCAGTGATGGATTTGGGTTTGATTGGTGCATGTTCTTAGATAGGTGTTACGGTGACAACTCACCAGGGGGCGCTGCAGCAAACATTTGTTTGTGCAAAACCAAAACTACCATTGTCCAAACAATTATTGTTGTATAAGTTGTGATACGCCAATAAAAATCACAGGTTTTGTAGAACGATCAGAAGGCGTTTTCATCAGAGGAAATAGATTAGAAAATATAAGGAATTTCTTCAATGCACCTGTGCAATCTTCAATTCTGGGAATATTACTCGTGAATTCTGTGCCTGCTGAAGAAGAAGAAGAGTTCAATATCAATTTATTATTGTATAAATTGTTCTGCTCCCCCAAGGCACAAACTTGTTGCTCATTCCTGTTCTTCACTCCTACACATAAATATGTATTTAAATAATAAATAAATTTTCAAAACCATAACTGAATATATGTTTATTATAGCATTTGGATTTTCTAATAATGGACAAAGCGCGACATTTCCAAAGAGAAATTTTCGAAATTGAACCAAACCAACTAAGCAAACAAAAATTATCCCTGACTACTACTACGACTACAACTATGGATTCAAATTTCATGATTAATTTATGATTGTCCGATATTGTCTTCACATTAGTTATAGAATTCAATTCAAAAAATGGCAGGCACGAGACGAAGATAAAAAGAAGTTACAGGAACGTAAAATTTTTATAAAAAATGAGATCAAGTGTAAGATGGGTCTTCATGTAGACCAAGTACGGCCAGGAGGAAAGGGAACTTCAAACACTGGAAATGTAGCTAGACGAGCTTTTTCACAAGCTGCGGAATTTTCAAAAATTCTGGATTTAGAAGAAGAGTTGGTTTTACGTTTGAAAACTTTATTAATAGCCATATCCTGACAAGTTCCGCTAAATACCATAAAGCTGTCGCAGTATTGCAAAGATACTGCCGAATACATAATTAATAATTATGGCTGGTTTAAGATTGCAGTTTCTGTCCACAAGGTACGATGAATTAATTTTGTTTTCTAAGTTTGTGTTATTAACGTTTACTTTTTCATTACAGTTATTGGCGCATGGTGCTGATATAAGCTCGTTTTCACCACTTCCACTTGGTGTTTTAGGAGAAGAGTGTGCAGAAGCTCGTAATAAGTATTACAAAAAAGATAGAATAGACCATGCTAGGAAATTTAATCGTGTGGTTAATCTCCAGGATGTGTTTCATCGCGCTATGGATTCCTCAGATCCTATGATTTCTTCTGTGAGAAATAAGCTGAGATGGCAAAGACGACAACAAGAAGCTCTACCGATGGAAGTTTTGGAATTATTAGCCACCCAGGATGCTTCACTTTTAGAAGAACATGACCATAGCAACATCGATGACAGCACATATCCGGACGATGACGATATATTATTTCCCGAGTTAAATTTTATTGAATTAGAAAATAATGATGACTATTGAGCTACAATTTGGCCCTACATTTAAAAACATTGTTTCTAAGAATGAAAAATGTTTTAAAATAAAGTTTGTAATTTATAAAAAAATTCATTTTATTTAAAAAAAAAAAACTAATATATAAAAAAAAAACTAATATATCTACAAAATGGAGAAAAAACGAAATAGGCAAACAATTTTGTGTTGAAAATTTTTTGTTTATTGTCATAAACAAGTGTGTAAAATTTCATTTCAATTCGTGCCTAGGGAAATAAAATGCACTTTTTGGCCCCAATGAACCACTGTGGAACGCAGGGAATGGCTGACAAAATATATGGAAATGAAACGGCGAAAAGTACTGGGATTACCAGAAAAATGAGTATTAATTTAGTTTTACAATTATAGCAAGTTTAATAATTTAAATTCACCATTATTTTGCAGATATTTATTACACGCTTTAACGAAGTCCATTTCCTATAAAGAATTTATAGATATAGAATTAGTTCGTTATTTTCATGCCAACATGGTTAGACACATGCCGAGCGTTATGGATGGGCTAACCACAGTTCAGCGAAAGATACTATTTGTTTGCTTTAAAGACTTTGAAAAAAAAGAAGTAAACGTCTACTATCTATCTCGATCTACTATCTAGCGAGTATTGTGGGTAGGTTAATAAACTAAGGAAAAACACATTTGTTAGGTACTTATAAGTTTAACATTTGTAAGGCCGGGCGATCGTCAAGTGGAAAACGTCAGAGAAAGGTGGAAAAGTTCGATTTGTCATGAGTAGTAGGCAAGAATTGAAAGTGAACGGATGTAGAAAAAAGAAGAGAACAAGAAAAAGTTAAGTTAGTGAATAATTAGAGAAAATGTACAATAATAATTAGAAGATAGGCTTAAGTTAAATAATAATAAAAAAATATATATAAAAGAATCAGAAGTGAAAATTTTAATTCGACTGGAACAAAGAGGAGATTAAAATTCAACTGCAACATGTGGCAAGAAAAACAAGTTATCATCATAGTAGAGAAGATATTATAGGCGCAATTAACCAATTTGCACAAAATTTTGTGGGCACAAACAATGTAAACTTATTAAACGCTTGGGGGCGATTTGGAACAAGGGAGTATGGGAGAAATCATTTCGGAATTCCCCATTACAATTCCGTCGAAATGTTCGCCCTAAAAGTATTGATATTCCGTCGAGAAGACAACAAATTCTTGACTTACGAGGTTGATGAATACAATAAGGAAATTGAGCCGGCACGGTATGTCCCTATCGTACCACTAATTCTACTAAATGGCTCCGAAGACGTCTCCACTTAAAAAACATATATACAGAAATAGGGAGCGACCTGTTTGATTAAAAAAAAAAAATCGCTGAATTGAGATCAGCTACCGAAAAAACCAAATTTTTATGAAATTCCAATAACAAGTATTTTTGGTCATCAAATCGGGCATTTGAAACACTGCGTCAACCCGAGGCGCTCTGATTATAATAGCCCTGTCGTAATGTAATTATAATTTTACTTGATTTATAATGTACTTATATCTACACTTACTCCGGCATTGATGCTGGCGATTTCGCAAGTGATGTTTATTAAGGGGCATTCCAGCCTTTTTCGACATCTTTATTAGTTGATATTTTGTATCTTTAACAAATCAGCACGAAAACAAACTGGACTGAGTTCAGGTTCAGCCGACTGAAGCCTCAAAAGAGCAATGCGCGCTAATAAACAAAACACCGCGACCGGCGAGTTGTGACATTATTAGCTAATCACCGAAACGATAATTAGTAACGCACTTTTTGGTGTTTTCCATTTAATTCACTCATATATTGTTTCCTTTGAAATCACTTATTCACTCCGCAAACAACTAACAACGCCACTGACACTTTGTTCACTTCGTATTTTGCCGTATTGACATTTGTTATAACTTGTTAAAGAGGGCAGGAAAAGGAAATGCCATTTGACAGTTGGCGACGTTGAGAATCGAGACTCGAAAGCAGATTTTCAGTGTAGAAAAACAATAATTTTTTTTAATTAATCCTATCTATTACATTGCATTTTATTATCAATGATACACTTAAAAGAAAGACAGATAATATTTTGGCAACTAAATTGAAATTAAACACTTTCTGCAGCTCGCAATTAAATTGAGCGAAGCTCCAAACCAAATCCTACATCAACTGAGAAATTCCCAGTTCTAGCGAAATTTTTCCAGAAATTTCCCAGCATTTTCATATTTATACAAAGTTCAGAAAGGATAATAAACGTCGTAATATGCACATAAATAATATTTCAATTGAAAATAAATCTTCCAATATGGATGCTAAAGCAAAAAAGAAAGAAATTCATTGGACAGTGCCTCATGATACAAGGAACAAAAGGTATGCCAAAGATATTTTTGGACAGCTGGCGCGACGTCAGTACATGCACGTATTTTCTAATACCCCGAGTTGGCCTACTCTCTACTGTAGCCGAACTTTTTCGACTTTTGACACTTATTTTTTGTTTGACAGTCAGCTGAAGAGTTTACGTTTGTTTGGTCTTTTTTGAAATAATAGAAGAATAAAAGTTTGAAAATGTCATTTGAAGAAAATTTAATATCTCTAATCAAGGAAAAAGATATTTTCAATATCAAAAACCGTGAATACCGGAAATTCGATAAAAAGGAAGCGGTTTTTTTTCTATCAAGCTGAGCAAATAATCAAACGTTTTGGCTTTCATCCTAGTTACTTTGAAAAAGTGTTCCGGATCATTCCTTTTCATTTTGTCATAGGACGTTACATAAAACCCATCAACGTCCCTGGATAAATTTAGCTGCCTCGACCACCATCTTCGTTTTTGGCATTTACACCAAATTTAGCCGCTTTGTAACTATAAAAAGTTAAGTGGAGCACTTTAATTATTTTCTGCACATTCATATTGAAAGAAAAACTGTCAATGAGTAATAGTAAATGAGACTGGCAAATTTCGAAAAGTTGTATTGTGTTAGGCACAAGTAGTAAGGGGGCCTCTTCCCCAATACTACCTGTAGGAGTGTAGGAGTTACTTCAATAGGACGCATCTTTATAGTGCGATGAAACGATTTATTATACTTATATGTAAGTGAATTAAGTGAAAGTGGAATAATAGTTAATATTACGAGTATTCATTAGCTTTCGGAACTGATTGTTGTAAAATTCTTTGCTGTCATCTGTTTGTAAAAATCGTGGGTATCGTGACGACTTTTCAAATATATTTTCCATAGCCTTTGTAACCTCAATTCCGCTCTTATTTTTGACCGGGGATGTCCATGCGTATTTTGAAAAACAATCAATAACCGTCAACAGGAAGCGAAAGTTTTGGTTTTCCGATGAAAACGCTGTCATATCTACAAGATCAGCTTGCCATAGGTCGTCTATACCTTTGATGGTCACTCGGCGACGTTTAAAATTTTTAAGAGTGGGCCTGTGTAATTCGTTTACAATTTGTCTTCTACTCATCTTCAATAAAAAATGTATAAATAGATCGTACAGATGAATACTGTTTATATACTATCTTCATTAACAATCATTAACAATGGTTGTGAAATTCAATCACCCGTTTACAATGATGGTTGCTGGGCCGTCAGGATGCGGAAAGACGACAGTTATAGAAAAACTCCTTGACAATAATATATCTTTTATATGCCCACAAATAAAAAAGGTGATATGGTGTAATGCCGAAAAACAGGCGCTACCAGCTCATGTAGCTTGCAAAAATATTGAGTATATAAATTTTATAGCTGAAGAATTCCCAAATGACACAAATGACCCAATATTAATTGTGCTGGATGATATGATGTTAAATGCTTTCTCTAAGCAAATATGTGAGCTTTTTACAAAAGGTTCGCATCACCGTAATTTTTCAGTAATTCTTGTAACGCAAAATGTTTTCCATCAAGGGAAATTCTGCCGAGACATATCATTAAATTGTAAATATTTATGCGTTTTCAAGAACCCCCAAGATAAAAGTCAATTTCATCACCTTGCGAGACAAATTCACCCTGAAAATAGTTCCGAATTAATGAGATAAGAAAATTACACAGGTACCGTACGGGTATTTATTGATTGACCTAACGCAAGGTATTAACGAGGAGCTAAGATTACGAACTGATATATTTAATAAAAAATACACAACTTGTTTTTGTTCATACGAAAATTTAAACAGTAGCTATGGCGTCGAGAATGAAACGGTTCAAGGACAAGAGGCATATGTTGTACATTCTTAAAACAGCTAAACCGTGTTTACGAAATGCAATATTAAAAAATGCTGACCCAGAAGTAATAAAGACTCTATGCGAGATTACGTACAATACTTTGAAAGGTAATCACACGCCTCGTGGAAAAATGTTCCTACAACTTTGCAAGTATAAAACGGATATGCGTAAATTAGTTAAAGCAAAACGTTCTGTGCCGAGACAGCGTAAAATATTAATACAGAAAGGTGGATTTTTGCCAGTCTTGCTAGGAAGTGTGCTTTCAGGAATAATTGGGACCTTAATCGAGAAATATGTACCGAATTAATTTTTTAACCAAAATGCTGCTTCTGTCACCAGAGGTATATGAAAAACTGAAAAACGACTTGGAAGATACAGCAAATCAATCTTTATTTGATAAATCTATGAACAAAATTTTAAATAGCAAACAATTATCTGATAAGGAAAAATGGTATAACTATCGGAACGAATTAATAAAATTTTTAAATTTAAAACGGAAACTTAAAGTTATTAACACGCCGAAGAAAGAAATAATTAACGTTAAACACGGCACTGAAGTTGAACAAAAAAACCCACGAGATAATGCCACACAAACTAGATTTGGCTTTAAGACGGACAAAGACACACAAGTTGTACCTGATTCTATAGAAGTCGGACAACCAGCACCAGAGCCTATAGAGGATTTTTTTGAAACACCATTCGATGAAGAAACAACCCCAAAACAATCTTTATCTCCTGACCGAAACAGACGTTTATCAGCCAGTGCTGCCGTTAAAAACCGTAAGCCATCGTCAAAAGAGAAAAGTAAAGGTTATCGTGTTGTTACTGCAGACGATGGCATAACACAGATCACTATACCGACAGATATGGACATTGATGAAGCTATCAGCCTTCTTGACCAGGATAAAGACGGAAGTTTTGCAAGCGTCCCCAAAAAGAATATTCTTGCATTCCCAGTAAGGAAAGTCCCAGTGCGCCAAAGTAGCCGCTTAAAAACTCAAAAATCACAAACAAAAAGTGAAACAGACCAAGCCTGGGATAGACTTTAAACAACGAAAAATAAAATAAATGTAGTTATGCCTGTCGATATTAAAGAAAGCAGTTTTTATGTGTGTCTGTTAAGCAACAATTCTAATCTCGTTTATCCAGAGAATACTTTATCTGCATACACTAACCTGCTAAAGTACCCTTTAAAAATAACAAAAGATTGGGTAGTGGGAAATACTGAGATTTCCTTTAACTGTTACGATATTTCAAAACCACCTAAAAATAGATTAAAGAGAAGCATCGGTAATGGTGATCTTGGACCTTCAAGAAAACAAATGATGAGAAACACATCCGATATTAGATATTGCGATTCATGTACAGAAAAAAATTTTTATTTTACACGATAGAATATTTACGTAAAATAGAAATTCAGAAAGGCGTTGTTAAATTTTCCAGCTTCATAGCAGATCTGAAAGAAATTCTCTCACAACCACATTATAAAGCATATTTAAATGAATTAAGTGCACGAATTCTTGCTAGAATAAAACGTGCAAGGGCAATTAATGACATAAACCGTGTCGAATACGAAAAAAATGATGGCGAGTTTTTAGTTCAGTTAGAGCTACATAATACAAATAAGTTAGCAGTTTTAAGGTCCGGTAAAATTTTCGACTCAATTGAACATTTTATTGAGGATTTGCTCGGTCAGAATGATATGAATATAAACGATTATGATGCATTGGTAAATATGGTGGAGAATATTTTAAAGCCTCGCAATGTTGAAGAAGGCGAAAAAGAAAATATAAAGTTTTATATTGATCTTAATGATATCGGCGCAACCATAAAAATAAAAAAACCTTTACCCCCAAAATTGACATTAAATCAGTTTGGCAGTTTGTTAATCGCCAATTTAAAATTCGATAATGATAGCTTAAGCGATGATGAAAAAGAACAAAAACTTGGCATGGTTGAGGAACAAATAAAAAATATTTTAAAAATTTGCATGCGAGCTCTATGGATGCAGAGCGAGATGAGCCAGTGTTGAATCCCACTTCCGTTTTAAACATTCCGTATGAGAAGACCGGTCAGGGTGCATACAAAACCACACCCGTGCCGTTTGAGAACCAATTTGGAGACCTTGAAACATTTTTTTCACACATATTTGTACAAACACCGGTGGAAAAACGTAAACCGGATATTGTAAGTGAAGCTGTTAATGAGGGATTACAGAAAGCTGTGGATGAACAAATTAAAAACAAACCGGCAGCACAAGAAAAACGCTGTACCAGAGAAGAAAATGATTTTAATATAATAATGTGTACACTGACATAATACAGCCAAGAATAATTGGGAATATGCACACAAGATTTCTTAAAGTCTTACCACTACTCACGAAAAATAATAATGTTTTGCGATTTAATATTGCCCCGTTGAGAAAAGTTTCATTGAAAGTATTTCTATAAAGCTAACCAATGATCAAGGTGAATTGATTGACTTTGCACCAAGTTACATACCAACATATGTAATGCTTCATTTTTTAAAAACAGACCATAAATAAGGGGAAAAAGACAAATATTTTGTATAGTCTTGCTGGGGCAATAATACTCTAACCATAACAGTAAAAAAAAATTTCAACATGAACGCTCATTACACCCGCTACTATATAAATCAAATTGGGGGGTATTTAACAGACATTGGTGATTTATACAGAGCACCAAACATTTACCAGCGCGGTAGGGGGATTGGAAGTTTCTTCAACGGGTTAATTAGATATTTAAAACCGTTTGTTAGTCCTGGTGTAAAAACTCTATCTAAACAGGCTCTTAAGACCGGAAAGGCAATATTGCAAGAAGTCGGTACCACTAATAAACCAATACAGCAAATAATCAAAGAGCAAGGAAAAGTCGCTGTACAGGATCTTACTCAGAAAGGTATAAATAAGATGTTTGGTGAAATGGAAGGCTCAGGATTGTCGCGGAAACGATTCCATATAAAAAGAGCAAACCCATTTACGAGCTTGCAATTGCCTGTTAAACCCAAGCGTAAGAAGCGTCACACATCGAAAAAAGGTAAACGAAAAGCCGCAAAGAAAACGACAACGACAACTAAACGAAGACGCCGTAAATCAAATAAACGCGTTTTGGATATTTTCGGAAAATAATAGTCCCCAAAAATGCCTTCATATAGTGAATGTATGAAATCGGAGCTGGATCTTTTTGCAGCACCACCCATACAAAGTAATATTTTGAAGACGGAAGAAGTAGCCTACAAGCCAATTGCCTTTAAACCCAATTAAGTATATATTTACAGAATTTTGCAGGGCACAGCGCAAAGTAGTAGCAGGATTTTTATGAATTTCACAGGGAGCTTGAAAATTTTGCAGTTTATTTAGTCTCGGTATATTATTAAGTTGGACAATTTCTGCTGTTGGCACATATTTTCTGATGAAGGATTCTTTCATCTCTCCTTTCACATATATTGTTGTCGCATTTTCAAGTACTGAAAATACCTGTGGTAAATTGTTGTAGTATATAGATCCGCCATTCCAGTGTAAACTATTTATATTTTGCACGTCATACTGGTTTTGCTTCCGCGCTTTCAACGATAACTCCTGGTACGGGTAGGGCGGCATGAAATGAACACCTTTGGGAATATGGTTCCGAAAGTAAGTACAGCAACCTCTTTGACAAAGTACTGCCCGTTGTTACCACAAACGCATTGAATGTCCACAATATACCTGACCATGTTATCGAGACGGAATCGTACCAAATGTGATTATATGTAGCTTATACCTGCTTTATACCTGCGCTGAGCTCACACATACTCTTGTTTTTTCATTTAATAATTTTATTTACGCACACACACATACCTACATTAAATTCTAAAATACACAACAGAATTCTACAAAAATTACCTAAATAACGTCAATTAATTATAAATTACATATTAACTATAATTTTATTTGATTGTTTAATATTAGAATACAGATACTTTGTTCTTATTTTCGTATAAAAGATAGTTTTTAATTCAAAATTTCGTTTTTGTTCTCTTAAATCCGTACGGGTAAGAGAAAAAATTATCTGTCAAGATTCTTTTATTAAAAGTAAATGCCAGATTTTTACTTTCCGATGCAGTAATTACAACACCTGGACGTTTTCGCTTAATTTTTTTGTCATATCGAACAGTTGCGCCATCTTGTTCTTCTTCATTTACACCCAATGCTACCGATTTTAAATAATCAAAATTTACAATTTGCGATGTTTGAAAATTAATTAAAATCCCTTTACATTTTGTTACATATTGAGCCCCCTTAGGTGTCTCAACTTTAAAACTGTAAGTTTTCGGACCAATTGATACGAATTCAGAAATAAAGGCGTTTGATCCAAAGGCTTCCACTTCATCTGATAGATCCCCCAAGTAGTCGGAGATTTTAAAAATTGGGGGGGCCTGTTTATCTTCTACAAATATCAAGCTATCGGTGTCGCAATAAAGAATTGCAGTACCGATTTTTTCCAAAGCCTCATAAAGCTTTAACCTAGCAAATGCCGTTGTATATGCTGCAACGGGAATATTTACATGTGGCAACATATTAAGCCCCCCTTCAGTATGACTCCAATTTATCCACATTACATCCTCATTAATGGGTACAATTGAAGAAATTTCTATTCCTGCTGACTGAACAAATTCACAAAATTCTTTAAAATCATAAACGACTTTAGTGTATGTTGCGGGCAGGTTTTGCGCAAACTTTCCCCAAAAACTGTTTAAAATCTGCTTTGAGGCAGCACGTTTACCCGCATTTTTCTTAATATTGTCATAATCTAGCTTTATATTTTCGCATTCTTCGAAATTTTTTAGAAACTCTAATTTATCTTTTTCGGTTTTTAGTTCACTGCTCAAACCACTGGCTTCTTGTTTAGTTTTAAAAAATGTGTTTACATACTCTGTAAATAAGCCGCCAGTTTTTGTTATAGGATCGTATGTGGTGTGCTCATATTTCCACACTTCGAAAACTTTAAGCATTTTGTAACCGCGCTTAATTGCTAAAGCCACTTCAGGAATTACCCATGTTCCGGAGATTTGTCTCTCACTTTCATTATGGGCACAGTTAAAGGCATTATTATTTTCTGCGCATTTTCTACAAAGAGGAAAATATAATTTCTTATCATATTTGTAAGGTAAAACTGGTAAAAATAGATTATCGGGTGGTAACATAGAGCAAAAAATGAAACCATGCATTGTTAAAATTTCAGATATTGAAGGAACTTCGCCTCTGAATATTGTAGGATGGCCTATCGGGTATGGGGCATATTTATTTATATACGGATATAAGCTTGTAAAATCTAAGTATCGTATAACTTTGTTGTTATTTTTAATTTTTGCATACGTCCTGAACACTTCAGTTCGACCGCCATAAAGTGCATTACGCGGATTCAGTGGCAACGCAAAATTTGTAAGTTTTTCATTTAATTCGTGATCAGTTTCAATATTGCATTTTAAATAATCTTTAAAATCACATTCCCAAATGTACTCTAAATTATAGCCACAGTCCCTAATAGTTTCAAGCTTTCTCACTGTACTCTCATATCTTTGATTTAAGGTTTCTCGTAAACCACCTTTAATAATATCGGGCGTGCGAACTTTAAAGCATTCTCGACAACCATGATAGAAACACCCCAAAAATTCATAAACAGTGTTTGATTCCGGAATGTAACCATCAACATATAATCCACTTTTCTGTAATTTAACTTCTCCGGTATTAAGTGCAGATAAAATTTTATTACCTGTTTGGGAACTTTTAAACGTTAACCATTTCAGTGATAAAAATGAAAACTGTTTTGCCTTGAAATACCCATTTTTTGGCATAATAGATAGGGTGTTTGGTTTTAAGAATTTTTTTCGAAATACAAGCATGCAGGCTACTGCTATTGTTATAGATTCTGTGAAGGGGTTGACGTCAGTGATATCGAGAAATTCTCTCATAAAAGATATACAACCCATCTGTAATATATTAACATCATTTACACAATATTTTAAAATTTCGTTTTTATTGTCAAACGTTTCAACAGACTTTGTCTTATACCATTCAAAAAATGTTTGTCTTTCTTTCACTTTCATGGAATTGCAACCATACATTTCTGGCGAGGGGTATTTACCAACATAATGTAAATTCTCTTTTGTATTAAAGAAATATGGATAATAGCCTTTACAATGATTTTCAAAATCAAAAACTTCAGGAAATTTTGGTATAGAAAATGGTAAAAAATTTAGCGAATCAATAAAATTTACATTTTTGCAAGTGAGTTTTATTATCTTAGTACCATTCATTACGGGCTGTATGGGAAACTTTCTATTAAGAAGTTCTGAAATTAAAAAGTGCCCATCAAAACCTTGAAAATTGTGAGCCATACAAAACAATTGTGTGATGTTAGCACGTAACGTAAATACGTAATCTATAAATTGTTTTACTACGTCAATTTCTTCATCATATTGAAATATATGCTGTCTCTTCCCACAAACAGCACAATCTTTTGAAACGTCTGCGTCATTGTAACATGAAAAACAAACTTGTTGTGCCACTATCAAATTCACTGTGTGTAAATATGAAAGAGGGTTTTCATTGTAAATGGTATCCTGTGTGGTTTCACAATCGAAAAATATAATTAAGAACTTTAAAGATTTTTAATTTTCGTATGGTTTAATGTAACATAAATGTTCCTGCACCACAAATTTATTACAAATTTGGCAATAATACTCATTACAAGTATGTTCTTTCTCTCTTCGCATATCAAAGTTTAGAAACTTGTTACATTTTTTACATATCTGTAAAGTCTTGCAAACGGTATTTTTATGGATTTTATTTTGCAAATGTTGACTGAAGCAGTCTTCGCCTCTAAAAGAGCGGTTACATTCCTTACAGTATTTTGCTGTAGGACAAAAATTACAAGGAGGGTAGGACAGACAATAAGTACATTTCATGGAGCATTTATGAAATCTGTAATTAGACACGTAATCACAATAAATGCAGGAGAAATTCTTATTAAAGAATCCTGTGAGTGATGTTATGACATAGTAATGATTTTGTATTTGCGAATAATATAAATAAATTTTTTTTATTTCAGAAGTAAGTTCAAATGGTAATTTAAATATAATAGATTTAGGATCTTGTATGTTATCAAAGACAACTATTTGGTAGTCTTTTAAATATTTCTGAAATTTATATAAATCTAATATGGTGCATCCATTTGAAGCGCTCACATTTACCTTTGCAAGTTTACAAAGCTGCTTAGCAGCCTTTCCTAGAGTTTTTAAATCCTTATCCACGCAATAGCAAATACTACGGGGCAAACAATAAGTATCCCCATCTTGGCCTACATCTTTTACACTGCTTTTTTTCATTAAGGCTTCCGCTTCGCTTGTTTTATGAGGGTCTACTCTCCCTTTACCAAATGGGAAATTGACAATATTTGCGTCAATTTGTAATATATCGTCAGAAAAAAATGTTGCATTTGATTGATTAATGCTCGATATTAATGCGAGGATGTAATCACCATTCAGTAGAGTAACATCTTTTAAGCCGGACCAAATAGGTTTAACATGTGGTGAATTGGGTAAGGATATTGAGAATGAAATTTTACTACCATCGACAGAATTTTCAGTGATTTTGTTTATAATTTCGCTGAAGGTGTTTCGAATACCTTGTAAAATATTTTCGTCAGGGTTTTTTATTTCATTTAAACGAAAAACCATTTTAACCCATTTGACGTTAAATTTTTTAAAAAGTGTTACCTTTTTTGAAATTATTTCAAATTTTTCTTTTAAACCGTGTCCAGTTTGGAGTTCTCGATTAACAGATGAAGCGGAAGTCGTAGGTGTTGAACCGATTATATTTTTACTTTGGAGGCTTGTTTCTACCATTTTTGGTAAAACTTTTAAAAATTTTTGAATAATTGGCTCATCTAAGCCTATTTCAAATTCTGCACAACAGTCTAAAATAATTTCTAAGAGCAAATCATTTTGCTCTAAGCTTATATTTACTTTTTCTCTATCCAGGTGCCCAATAACTCCATCAAAAATTGCAAAGCAACAATTTTGGCCAAGAGAGAAAGAATCCCGTAAAATTTTTTCCAGTGAATTAAAATCCATCTAAATTATTTACAATTTTTATTTGTTTTCTTAATTTGACGTTTTTGCTTAGCAATATTTTTTTTTTATATAAAAGTCTTTTATTTAGCAATTCTTGAATTTTAGTATTAAAAATACACTTTTTATGACCTTGGGCGATTGTCTCCAGTCGCTTCAGCTCGATTAGCTCTCGGCGAATACGATTGAAAAACCCTCCACGGAGCGGTTTTGGGGCAGTAGGTTCTGCTGAAGCTACAGGAGGCGCAGGTTGTCTCTGCCGGGCGCGATATTGTTCTATAGTAAGGGGTCGCGGTCCTGCATTCTTATCCTCCAAAAGCGCCTCTTTCAGTGTTACCTGTTTGTTGAAGTTTTTTATTTTTAAATAAAGAGCTAAAAAGCTCTCTATGTACTTAATAAAGAGCTAAAGAGCTCTCAATAATTATAGTACGTTTTGTTTTTTTATTTTTTTCAAGTCTGTTTTATCTAAACAAAACAAAAATAGAAAAATTTTTAAATCACCCTAACCTTTTTATTCTCCATGCTTACGTGTTAATCTGCTTGCAGGAAAACTGAGGAAAGTAAAAGAAAAATTACTAAAATTAAACAATTGTTCGTGTTTAATTCAAAATTACGCTTACCTAGCAATTAAAATTTGCACTCTAAATTGAGACTTTTCGTAGCTATCGAGCTAAGACTGCACTGTTGCATGTACCTGTTTAATCCAATCTGGTTGGAGGAGTTGCTAGAAGCCTAGTGATGATGACATTTTATTCTACGGTTTTTATATACACTTGAGCTTGGCTTTCACGTGCTATCTTCTTGAGAAAGGGTTTACTTTCTTTACACTCTTCGTGTGAATATGAAAGTGGAGTTCGCAAATTTAATGTCCTGATCAGACTTTGCAACCATTTTGCATATGTTATTACAAAAATTTGGACATTCACTTATCACTTTAAAGATATTAATTTCTTACGGTTACCCGAATATGTCGAATCAAAGATAAAGTCGTAAAATCAATAAATGAAGTACTTTTCATTTCACTAATGCAACATTGTTGCATTTAAATAACAACATGTTTTTAAATGTGTATGATGCGCATTCGAATGTACCTTATCATGACTTTCTCTTAAACAGGCAATGATTGTAATACTTTCACTGATAATTTGATATTCTGCCAGGTGCAAATACTTTATTCAGAAATTTATCTCTTACCGCGATACCTAAATATGCCGAGATAAAGTCATAAAATCTTTAAATGAAATACTTTTCATTTCACTACTGCTACATTGTATTTGAATGGAGAAATATTTTTGAAAGGGGTCTGATACGCATTCGAATTGTGATCAATAATTTCTCCCACTAACGTCATTATAATAAACAGTATTAGCACTATTCATATAAATAGAAGATTTTTCAAAGTGATATTCAGTTGTGTTCTTACCGAAGACAATATAACCATATACCATGGTAAGTATTGTACATTACGACATATTACAGCTTATTTTTCTGCGCTTTTGAGCGCTTGAAAAACTAATTGAACAATAGCTTTTCAGCTTTGTTCGTTAAATAAAGTGTAATATTAAATACATTGCTTTTGACATTACACATTATTTTTCTGCGCTTTTGAGCGCTTGAAAAACTAATTGAACAATAGCTTTTCAGCTTTGTTCATTAAATAAAGTGTAATATTAAATACATTGCTTTTGACATTACACATTATTTTTCTGCGCTTTTGAGCGCTTGAAAAGTAATTAAACTATATCTTTTCAGCTTTGTTCATTAAATAATGTGATTTTTTAAAAGAATCTCTTATTTTTAAGAATGCCGTCGAAACCCTCAACAGTGTTAGCGAAACGCAGCCACAAACGTACATCCCGATAACCGATCTGGAGGTGGGGAAAAGGTACTTGATTACCTATTTCCAAACGATGAAAACCAAGTATGGACAGCGCCTGACTGTCCATTTTGAAAATGGTAGCTTTATTTTTTTACCACCTCGATACAGCGAGAGGATCAAGACGCAGAAGCAAATTGACGAGCTTAACAACATCTCAGACCACTACTTTGTCTTTGAGAGAAAAGACGAAACAAAACACAATTTCTTAAATTTAAAATTTTACCAAAATTGTAATAAATAGCAGTATATTGTTCAAAATAAAAAATAATAAAGATATAAAGAAGCATTTTTCTATTATACAAATTAAGTTCCGACCGAAAAATTTTTCATTACACTCCATTTTGTTGTTTATCCTATAGAGCCGCCCAAAAACCCAGCATCGGCTTTCAAGTATTCAAACTCAAGCGCCACGATCCCCTCACACATAGAAAGCATTTGATCAAATATGGCCTGCCCCCCAGCTTTGCAATCATTTATTCCGCCACTTAAACCTAAAGCTTCACGAACATTGTACCACCCCCCCAAACTTTCCGATCTTATGCTCCGGCCTAGGGAGCTTATTCCACGATCTTGCTTCACGATCATTGGCTTACCGTCTTTAAACCCAGCCCTAAAGCACTGGAGAACTTATTCCCCGATCTTCAACTTCGCCTAAAGCTTCGGAGAGCTTATTCCGCAATCTTGCTTCACGATCATTGGCTCATTACCTTTAAACCCCGACCTAAAGCACTAGAAAACTTATTCCGCGCTCCTTCACCCAAGACGCGATCCGCCGTCGGAAAGCTCCGCGAGAGAGCTTTCTCATGTTGTCTCCCTCACTCTTACGTATCCTTATGGCGGGTATACTACTTACTACTCTCTCTAAACTTCATAGGGGCCGAGATATGATTTTTAAAAAATTTCAACCCCCTCCCCCAGTCACTCCCTTGGGCCGATTTTGCTCATTAACGAACTTAACCTAGCTATTAAGCCCAGAAATAACATATTAAAATTTGGTTCCAATATCTTCAAAAATACGGCCGCTAGCGTGTTAATACAAATATATATATATATATATTATGAAAAAATACGTGACAGCGCCATCTAATATTCATTTTATGAAAAAATAAATATCAGATTCGGATTCCTCGACCCAATAAACATTGAAATAGCACCTTACAGAAATTTAAAAGACTCAATTTACATGAAAAAATATGAGAAAATAAATAAAAAAAACAGTATTTTAGTCATAAATTTCAATTCGATTTATAGAAAAAAAATTGTTCGCATGGGGAAAAGTTATATATACCAAAATGTTCATATTGAAAATACCTTTCAAACAGTGTATAGCTTTAGTTGGAAAAGCTGCAACCTAAGTTGAGTTCTCCTGTTCAGTAAAACTGAATTCAAGGAAAATTAAACACACACCTTATTGACTTCACTTTAATATTTTAATAAATTCAATCTAATTTAAAATCAAAATATAAATTCATTAAATTTTCGGATGCATTTCGGCATTTTACATGCCATCTTCGGTAAGTGTTTCTAACGACTCTTAAAGTGAAGTCAATAAGGTATTTGTAAGGTTTTGTTTAATTTTCCTTGAAACCAGTTTTAGGGAGTTAATTAATGTAATTTGTTGGCTGAATGTAGGTTGCAGTATTACCGAATGAGACGTATTTATATGATTTTTGTAAGTAATACAATAGGACAATATTAAATCACGAGCGCATTCTAGAAAAATAAAGTTCAGTGACTGAATGAATATTTGTATAAGCTTGCCACGTTTCAGACAGATAGATAGATAGATAGACCAGTGTATACGATGCCGTTTCATATGTAAGGAGGCCCGGGTTCGAGACCAGTACGAGGTAAAAAAAAATGTTATTATAATAAAATAATAAATGCAGTGCAGTCCTATAGGCAGAACACCGGGAAATTCATAGCATTGGAAATGCCCTGACCACAGAAATGCTAGAAATATTTTATATTTTAGCGCATTTTTGAAACTTGTTTTAAAAAGGTAGCTTAATAATGCACTTTGTCTGGCTGTTCGGCTGTGTTACGAGATAGAAGCAACCAGACATCGTAGAGAGCTCTAGTTTTTTGCATTAGCTCAGTTACATCGAGTTATTGGCGTATCGAATAGTTTGAAAGCTCAAAACCATTGCTAAATACTATAATTAATGATTTTTTAATTTCAGTGCAGTGTAACCTGCCAAAATTTTGTTTTACCTCTATAATTTCAACATTACCTCTAAAATTTTTATAACGTACTAATTTAATAATCAAATACTGATCGCTAACACAAAAATGCGCTGAAGTCCCTCGATCAATAACACGAGGACTTTCGTTAATTTTTTTTATGGTTGAATTACGGGTAATTAACAACTAATTAATAGATATTTAAATATAAGTTATTTAACAGTTTATTAAGGCGCCCTTTAATTAACTTAATTTGATTAGTTAATTAATAGCTAATTAATAGGAAGTGTGTTTGCTGGGAAAATATGTGTTTGTAAAGACGAATATCGCTCCACTACCATTGAATGAAAGCAGCTCTGTGACGTCTCTCTAAAGACGCATGCGCTGATCTGCTGGAATGACCCACTCGCGCTGCCCGAATTTTCTTCTTTGTTTTGTCTTGTTTGCAAAGTGTCTCCACTACTGCGGTAAATTGTCCATGCTAAGAAAACGATTTCTGCTCTGGGTAAATTTGCCTCTTAAAGCCTGCACTGAAAAACCAGCCCTAACAGATGTATATGGAAAAATGTCACATCCAGCACATCACGGATCGGAATATTTTGTGACATTCACAGAAGATTTTTCTCAAACATCGACGATCTACCTCATGAAATATATATCAATGGTCGAAGTTGAACATTTCTGCAAAATCTCGAAATTGCGAATTGACAATGGTGGTGAGTATCTCTCACATGAATTCAAAGTTTATTATAAGTCAAAAGGAATTCAAATTTCATCGCCACCACGAAATCCTGAACTGAATGGGGTCGTTGAGCGTTTGAATACGAATTTGCAAGAGAAGGCGCTGTCAATGTTATTGTTATTTTTGGGCAGACGCAGTTTTAACGGGAATTACATTAAGAATCGTTACCCAACGAATACAGCAGGAAATCAAATCAAGAAAAAGACGCCGACAGAGATGTGGTATGGCAAGAAACCGGATTTGTCGAATTTACGTATGTATATTTGGTTCAATCTGCTATAACCACATTTCAAAGGAAACGCGTGCGAAATTTCAATCAAAAGCATCAAAGTGCATCATCGAACATCGAATCATCGTTTGTGGAATTTGAATAAAAACAAATTAGTAATCGGACGAAATGTGACATTCAATGAGAAGACGATTTGGAACTAAGCAAAAACCAAAGAGAAGTTAACTTCAGATGCGATTATTCAATCTGATTCGGATTCAAAATTTGAGTTTGGCGACAACGAACCGTTTATTAATGCTGAACAAGCTAAGGTGGACGAAACATTGGACCACAGTGTCAACTTGGATGGCACTGGCGATTTCCAAGATGCTTCCCACAGCATTGATTCGGATAATGCTGGTAACGTCGATGATTGACACGATACAAAATTGGATTGCACCAGTTACATCAGAGATAACGTCCACAGTACTGAAACAGTTAGAATTGGTAACAACGATAAGCTACAGCTACGTCTACTATGCGCACATCGAAAGACATAATTATTTTCTGCACATTTCCTACAAAGCGGGAAATATAGTTTCTTATAATATTTTTAAGGTAAAACTGGTAGAAATAGATCATTGGGCGGTAAAACAGAACAAAAAAATGTAACCGTGCATTGTTACAATTTCTGATATGAGAGGCACTTCTCCTCTGAAAATTTGAGGATGCACTATTGGATAAGGTACGTATTTTTAGATATCTGGATAAAAACTTGTAAAGTCTGTGTTGAGTCTCCAACTCTACACTTAATTTTATTTAGGTGCCGGATAAAATAAAAGACCAATCTTTTTAGAAAATTTTAACTTAAAACTATTTTATTATGGTTTTCTGACAAATGCAGCTTAAAACTAGGTTTGGCTTTTAAATTCAAATGTTAAAGTACAATAATGTTCAGTGTTTTATATGTAATTCATCTATTTTAACTTTACTATGTTTTGTATTTCAATATGTTTGTAATTTTGTAATCGAATGTTGTGGTGAAGTGTTGTTTTGTAGTTTGTTACTTGTGGATCGATGATGTTGTTGGTGTGTTGTTGTTCTTGACTTGATGATTGTTGTTTGTTTGTTGAGAGTTGGGTCTTGCTGTTTTATGATTGTTTCTGTGAATAATGATGTTTTTTGAAATTGAAATTAGTTATACTGTAATTATTTTGAATGATCTCAGATTAATGCTCTGGGATTTGATGGCAGATTAATTCTCTGCTTTATCAGATTAATTCTCTGATAATGATTGGGTTGTGCCTCTGCTAGGAATTTGGAGGGCTTTATGAAAAGTTTTGTACAGATTAGTGCTCTGTTTGGTATTTGCTTGTAGATTAGTTCTCTAGAAGCTTTTGTTTTCAGATTAGTTCTCTGAATGGTTGTCTAGCCTTAAATTACTTCTTTAAGGTTTGGCAGATTATTACTCTGCGTTTGAAATCAGATTATTACTCTGATCTTAGTATATTAGTTCTCTACTTGACGGATCGATGCGATCTGAACTTTTCGAGTGTGTCCCCGCTTTTATATTTTGGTCTCGGGTTCTCGAAAGTTCTTTTGGAAGGGAATTTTGTTCTAGGGATATTTTGTGTTCCGGAAAGTTCTTTGGAATGGTCTAATTTTGAGGGTTTTTATTTTATGGGATTTTTGACTTTTATGGGAGATCAGCTGTGAGAATGTTGTGTTTTGACGTTTATTTGAATGGTAAACACAACATCCTCCGCCTCCACCCAGTGATTTACTTACTTTTCTTGTATGAGGACCCTGAACCTTCCATTCGGTAGCTTTTTAAATTTTATGTTGTTCCCGTCTTTGTTGATGTACGTGCAGTATGTTTTTGCGTTTACGATTTTGCTCCATGGCATGTTGTCTTTTAGTTTGTTGATTATGTGTTGTTTCGTGTTTGGGTCAATCCATTTTTTTACGATGTCCGGTAGTGGGCTTATGTTTGGTGTTGGATTGACTGTGTCGCTGTGTATCTTTGTGTCGATATGTCTTTCGACAATCTCCTCGAAGTCGATGGCCGGTAGTTTTGATTTTGTAGTTGGTGGTCTTATTGGGCGTGTCGGTTTCCTTCGTGAAAGATATTCCTCCAGGGTGATTTTCTTTCTAGGCTGTGTTTGTGTTGGCTCCTGGTGAGGAATGTCGACTTCTTCAGTGATGGTTAAAATGTCCTCCATGGTCTGCTCAGAACTACTTTGAATTGACACTAATGGTGTTTATTTGCAATTTTGCCTTTTATATGGTAGGGTCTACGGTATTAATTTTTCCAAAATTTGTACTGTTTATTGGCAACTGGCATATTTTGGTTATTGGTCGGGTCAATGTACTTCCCTTTGTCTTTATTTTCACTGTTCGTACCAGATGGTCCGGTCCATGAATAGTTTCAATAATTTTGCCTAGCAACCATTTTCCGGGTGGCAAATTGTCTTCTTTGATGAGGACTACAGTATTTGGTTTTAAATTTGGTTTTACCAACTGCCATTTTAACCGTTGGTGGTGTTGATGCAGATAATTTTTTGACCATTGTCGCCAAAATTGTTGCTGCAGCTGCTGGATGTATTGCCATCGGTGGACCGGGTGTTTGTTCAGATCTAGTGGTGGTTCAGCCACTGTTAGTTGATTTTTTCCTGTTAAGAAATGCCCTGGAGTTAAGTAGTTGTATTCCTCGGGGTCATTTGTTAGCGGACAAATTGGGCGCGAATTTAAGACGGCTTCGATTTGAGTTAGAACTGTCGTTAATTCTTCATATGTTAATAGTGCTGCTTTTATTGACCTGTATAGATGTCTTTTTATGCTCTTCACTCCAGCCTCCCATAATCCTCCGTGGTGCGGTGCTGCAGGAGGATTAAATTTCCACTTGATTTGATGTTCAGCCATGTGTTCTATGATCTCTTTTGTGTATTGTGCCATGGCTAGCTGTTCGTCCCTTTTTAGATCTTTACTTCCCCTATAAAGTTTGTGCCTTGGTCGGAATACATGTATGCCGGTAATCCCCTTCTGCTGACGAATCGCCTGAAGGCGGCCAGGAATGCGTTTGTCGTCATGTCGGTTACTGCTTCTATGTGTATCGCTCTTGTGGCCAAACAAATGAACAGGGCAATGTATCCTTTGGTAGTTTTATCGTTTCTGATTTTTGAGGTTTTTATTATTATGGGACCAGCATAGTCTACTCCTGTATGTTGGAAAGGTAGTGATGGAGTAACTCTTGGTGTTGGGAGTGGACTCATTAATTGTGTTGTTTTTTGTGTATTGTATCTATAACAGGTTGTGCATTTATGTATTTTTAGCCGAATTTTATTGCGAGCGTTTAGTATCCAGTAGTTGTTACTAATAGTGTTTAATACTAGTTGTGTTCCTCCATGTAAGGTTGTTAAATGTACATGATCTATTAGAATGTTTGTGAAATGGTGTTTGTCTGGAAGAATTATCGGGAATTTTTGATCGTATGTTAAGTTGCTATGTTCTATCCGTCCGTGTACCCGTAAAATATCGTTGTTGTCTAGAAACGGATTCAATGTTCTGAGCTTGCTTGTTTTTGGAATAGGTTTATTTTCTTTTAGTTTTTGAATCTCGATAGGAAATGATTGTTTTTGTATCAATTTAATTATAGTGATCTTGGCTCTGGTGATTTCTTCTGTTGTCAGGTATGGAGTAATGTGTTTGGTTGCATCCCTTTTGCTGTTATGTATGAATCTTAAGCAAAATGCGGTGATTCTGATAGTTTGTAAATATGATGAATGTTTTGTGAGGAATGATAGTTCTTCTTGGATTGTGTTGGTGCATGTATTAATGTTTCTAATTTCATGTTGAGTCCCGTATTCATTTGGTTGTTTTGGCCAAGTTGTCTCTGGTTGTCTTAACCATGCTGGACCGTGCCACCAAATTTCCCGATCGAGTAATTCGTTTGGTTGGATTCCCCGTGATGCACAGTCGGCTGGATTTTCCTTCGTTGGCACATATTTCCATGCCGTTTGTGGGATATGTTCTTGTATTTCGGCTACCCTATTGGAAATAAAGGTTTTCCATTTCGACGCGTGACTTTTGATCCATGCAAGGGTGATTGTAGAGTCTGTCCATGCATAGAGATTTGTGTAGTTAAGATTCAGTTCTTGTTGGATTGTTTTCAGTAATTTTGCCAATAGTACTGCTCCACATAATTCTAATTTCGGTAGGGTTGTTGGTTTTGTGGAGGCTACTTTTGTTTTCGCGGTTATGAGGTGTGAATGCATTTGATCCTCTTGGTCCAGAATTTGTATGTATACGGCTGCTGCATATGCGTTTGTAGATGCGTCGCAGAATCCGTGTAATGTTGTTTGTTTTGCTGTAGGTTGATACTGGATCCATCTTCGGATTTTAATTTGTTCGATTTTTGGCAGTTGTTTTTTATAGTTCTCCCATTCTGTAATTAGTTCGGTAGATGGAGTTTCATCCCAGTCGCAACCACTTAACCATAATTTCTGAATTAGTATTTTTGCCCACACAATTGTTGGTGCCAACCATCCTATCGGATCGAAGAGGGTAGCGATTTCGGATACGATTATTCTCTTTGTATATTTTTGTTTGGTTGCGGGTATCTTTATGGTAAATGTTAAAAAATCTTTGTCTGGTTGCCAATAAATTCCTAGTGTTTTAATACTCGTTCTGTCGTTTAATTGATAGTTCTGTTTTATTTCGCAGTCTGCTGAGGGAATGTTTTGGACTAATTCTGGGCAGTTAGTAGTCCATTTCCGTAGATGGAATCCTCCCTTTTGCATCATTGATAGTATTTCTGTTTGTAATTGTTTTGCTTTGATGATGGAGTGGTGTCCGCTGACAAAGTCATCGACGTAAAAGTCTTGTAATACTCTCTGCGCTGCTTCTGGATAATTCCTTTCTTCATCATATGCTGGCTGATGTAAAGTTTTGATAGCTAGAAATGGTGCTGACGTAGTACCAAAAGTTACTGTAGTTAGAGCGTATTCCTTTATATCTTGTTTGGGATCGTCTCTCCATAAAATCCTATGGTATTTTTGATCGGTGGGACGTATGTTTATCATCCGATACATTTTTTCTATGTCCGATGTGAAGGCAAATTTGTATTGCCTCCATCTGATGAGTATTGACCATAGCGTTGATTGAATGGTGGGTCCTTTTAGCAATTGTTCGTTCAGTGACTTCCCATTCGTTGTTTTAGCTGATGCATTAAAGACGACTCTTAACTTTGTCGTGGTGCTGTCCTTGATGACTGCATGATGAGGTAAATAATAAGCTCCGTTTTCGATTTGTTCGGATTTTGTTACGGCTCGCATGTGGTCTAATTGAAGATATTCGTTTATGCATTTTGAATATTCTGTCTTAAAATTTTGATTTATTTTGAATTTCTTTTCTAGGTGTTCGAATTGTTTGTACGCTCAGGTGGTTTTAGGTCGCGGAATGGTAATTGTACTTGATATCTGTCACCGATTTTGGAGTGTGTTTCTTTATAAAATTTTTCGCACAGTTGTTCTTCTTGTGTAAATGTCGTGGCCTTTGGTATTTCTTCTAGTGCCCAAAACCGTTGTATTGTATTTTCCAGGGGTTGCATTTGTATAGTAAAAACCGAAATAGGTGTTTGTGGTTCTGCTAGTGACCCCATTAAAATCCATCCTAACTGGGTGTTCTGCGCAATTGGAGTGTTTTGGTCTCCCTTTTTGATTCCCTCAGTTATAATTTTTGCATATATTTCGGCACCTAATAATGCATCTATGTGCCCTGGTTTATAGAATGTAGCATCTGCTAGGTTTAGATCTTTGATATGATGCCAGTGCTGATGGTTGATCGTTTGTGCTGGTATGATATCTGTGATTTTGGGTATCACTAGCGCGTTTATGGTTGTTTCAAAATTTGATTGCAACGATTTAATGTTGGTGATGATATGTTGGTGCGAGTGTACGGTGTTCGTACTGCCGATTCCAGTGATTTGTAGATTGGTATTTTGTCCTGTGAGTTGTAATTTTCGTGCTAATTTATTTGTAATGAAACTCACTTGCGATCCTGAGTCAATTAATGCTCGTATGGTGATATATTGTCCTGTTTTACTTTGTATGTTTAATATTGCAGTTGATAGTAATGCTCTCTTAATGTTCGCACTGAGGAATGTCTGAGTCTGTACTCTTTCCTCGGCTGGTTTATCTTTGTGTAACAATGTGTTGTGTGGTCTATTGCAATATTTGCATCTTCCTTTACTCCAGCAAGGTTTTGGAAGATGAGGTACCAAACAGTTTTGGCAAATTTTATTCCTAGAAACATATTCGTTTCGTTGCTCGATAGTGAATGCTTTAAACTCCGGACAAAGAAATAGAGGATGCTGATTTTTGCATTTGAAGCATTGCGTTGTGTTCTGATTGTATTTGATTGATTTCGTTGCTTGACCTAGTGTATTGCTTTGATTATGGAATAATCCATATGTTGGTCGTTGTGTTGCTGGTAATTTTCGATTTGTAGTATTTTCTGAAAGTGCTTCTAGAGTTCTGAATCTGGATTCTAAAAATGCCAAGAGTTCGCTGTATTTAGGCGTCTCTTGTTTATTATGTAGACTTTGCTCCCATTGACAATGTGTTTCGGATGGTAATTTTTGAACCAGAATGTGTATAATGATTTCATCCCAATGCTGGATTGGTACTTGTAGTGCTCTTAATTCGTGCAGGTATTCTTCTGTCTTGTCCATCAGATTTTTAATTCCTTGTGCTGTTTCGAACTTAAGAGTTGGTTGGTTCATGAAATTTTTTAGTTGTGTGTTGATCAAGACTCTCTTGTTATTATATCTTTTGGTGATAAGCTCCCATGCCTTCGTGTAATTTGCGTCTGTGACGTCGAATTGTCGCAGCAATCTTTCCGCTTCTCCAATTACGCAATCTCGCAATTACGAGATGATGATGCAAAGTGCACAATAAATGAAACAGCTTTTGATTATTGCTCAAATAATCTTTTGTTGCTATTTTCCCTTATCATAACTGCTATCGCTAACATTACTTCTTTCTGAATATCAATTTTTAGACAAAAAGGAACTCACAAAATATGTTTGCAAAATGTAAACAAATAGCAACTGTCAAAATAAACCAACTCTCCAATGTGTGTCACCTATTTTGGTTTCGTTCTTGGTTAACTCGGAGAGTTGGTTAACCAAGCTCTGTGTGTCAATGGTATTAAGAGCTAAACCAACTCAAATCAGGTGGTTTCGACTTGGTTCCCCATACAAGTGACTTGGTCAGAAACCAAGCAAAAGTGACTTGGTTATATCATTGACACACTGCTTGGTTAACCAAGTGGAGACTTGGTTAAGAGCTAAACCAACTCAAATCAGGTGGTTTCGACTTGGTTCCCCATACAAGTGACTTGGTCAGAAACCAAGCAAAAGTGACTTGGTTAACGAGTTAACCAAGTACTTTCCAATAACTTTCCAACAATCCGCGTCAAACTTCACAGCAAGCCTTCCAATATCTTGCTGTCATTTGCGATGATTTTGACATAGTCATTATTCGTGTGTTCCGATCAAATTTTAATACATTCTAATACCATTGACACACTGCTTGGTTAACCAAGTGGAGACTTGGTTAAGAGCTAAACCAACTCAAATCAGGTGGTTTCGACTTGGTTTCCCATACAAGTGACTTGGTAAGAAACCAAGCAAAAGTGACTTGGTTAACGAGTTAACCAAGTACTTTCCAATAACTTTCCGACAATCCGCGTCAAACTTCACAGCAAGCCTTCCAATATCTTGCTGTCCTTTGCGATGATTTTGACATAGTCATTCGTATGTTCCGATCAAATTTTAATACATTCTATTATGATATCTTATTTATAAAAAAAAGGCAATACAGTCTTCTTTTATGATTGTTTATTTCAAATATTCGTACGTTTCGAATTCTGCTTAATTCTTCACTTTCTTCTTATTTTTATTATTTGAATTTCACTGATGAAATCAAACAGAATTCGAAACGTATGAATTTTCGAAATAAATAATCGGAAAACAAGACTTATAAATAAGATATAAAATAAAGAACAGTCGACAGGAATTTATTAAATTGTAATATGTCTAAGAAAAGAGTTGCATGAACAAAATTAACCGAATTTCTTCTTTTGGAGGTCAGCAATTTGGAGAGTGCAGCAATTGCAAAAGCAATTACGAGATGATGATGCAAAGTGCACAATAAATGAAACAGCATTTGATTATTGCTCAAATAATCTTTTGTTGCTATTTTCCCTTATCATAACTGCTATCTCTAACATTACTTCTGAATATCAATTTTTACTTTTTAGACAAAAAGGAACTCACAAAATATGTTTGCAAAATGTAAACAAATAGCAACTGTCAAAATAAACCAACTCTCCAATGTGTGTCACCTATTTTGGTTTCGTTCTTGGTTAACTCGGAGAGTTGGTTAACCAAGCTCTGTGTGGCAATGGTATAAAAAGGAAGGAGGAACTCCTCCTAATGAGGAAAAGAGTTCGTGAACTGGAGGATCAGGAGATTGCCGCAGATGCCGTTAGTTGTTGTCTAGTAGAAGCTGACCGAGTGTCATCGAAGAAGGATGCTGATGGAATTGAGGTTATCGCAGATAGTATGGCAGAAGTGACCCCTCGGGTAGCCATAGCGCTACCTAACAATCACAACCGCATCGATTACCGCGACGTAGAGGGGTCGCTTGTAAAATTTAATGGAGATGACATCATTTACGGTGCCCACTCGTTCTTGAACGACTTCGAGGACATGATGAACCTCATCAGCAAAGAATATCTACAATAAGAAGGGTCACTCTACTGCATATTTGTGTGGGTACATTTTTGTCCAAAAAGAAAAAATAAGCGTCATAAGCGGAAGCAGGTATATTCTATCATGCTGTCAAATGTGATTAAGAAAGAAAGAGTTCGAACTATCTCTTGCTTGTTAAAATGTGGGGTGCTGTCTTCGATAGCGCTTTATTATATACAACCACCGCCTTATCCTATGCAAACGCAGCTCATGAACTTTCATTTTGTTTTTGTAATGTATGTAATTTTAAAGGCGAGCGGAACTTTAATCTGCGCGGGCTGAACTTAAAGCATCGCGAGCGGAACTTAAAGCGGAAAAATCTGATTTGATAAGTGAAATTAAAAATTAAATGCAGCTAACAGTGTAGGCGATTAAAATGTAATTGTGATGAATTGATGACTTTTTACGGAAGTAATGCCTCCGGTTATGGGCACCACAGCATATTGTTCAATAGAAAGAAATTTAAAAAAAAGCAGCACAAAAGTGATTTGTGCATATTTCAATCGTGCGATAAATTGAAGTGATCTGTGTTGCGGTCGGCCGTATTGAAAATCAAACGCCTGGCCGTCAACCTTGATGTGCTCAGTCGATTGAACCCTGGCGACAAGGCCAAGGTCAGCTGAGACACATCAGTGGCAGCACTAGTCGCCTGCACGAACACGCACATGCGCCCAACGCATGCCTTCTAGAGGTTAGCTGAGTACAAATTCGGAAAAACAACGTGCTTCCGGCGAAACTTCTAGAAGGCTGACGCGCATGTGTGGGTGAGGAAGCCGTGTGGGACGACTGGCGACGGGCACCGGCGCGGCTGACGGGTCAGTTGGCGAGAGACAAAGCTGAAGGAACGATCGCGAGAAAAAGGAAGAGAAAAGAAAATCAAGAAGGAATAAAAAAAAAAACGAGGAAGTTTGATTTGGTGCACGAAGGTAATAAGGTTTACCGCGGTTCAGTTAGATCTGGTTCAGTTTCGAATATCGTGAAAACTTTGCAATTTTCCGCGGAAATTCTCGCATTCAATTCATTTGCTGAGGAAATAGTCGAAACATACAAACTCCTATAACAGTGCTGTTGTGCCACAGTGCCGTGTCTAATATTGAAAAAAAAGAAAAAGAAGGGCGACGGGGAAACCAGTGAAAAGAACCTAGTTCAAGCAGAAGAGATCCGTCGGCCAATAAAAAGTGCCTTCGAAGTGCCCCAGTTCGACCAGTACGTGTCCACGTGATCGGTTTTGGTGGCAAGTGAAGTGTTCCACGCTTGGCGGACGAGCAGCGCCTTGTCCCCGCGTCCCCGGACCCACGGTAACCAGAGGACAGCAGGATACCACCGACAGGACGACGACCCCCCAGACGAGCGAGACGAGGGAAGGAAATAGGACCCCGGCAAGTCCCACCCAAATAAACATACATTTGTCGTTTTTTTTGCATTCAGTTTTCTTTTCTTTCTGCTTTAGTTGTAAGTTCATTTAGAGTCAGGAATTGCGTTCAGACGGTGTGAAACCACTGGTCGCTAGAGAATTTTCATTTTTTGAGTATCTATCCCTAGAAAAACTCCGACAATCTCCTTTTTATTCCTCATGGTGTAAGTTTATTTCAGGAAAAGTTTGTCAAGAACCTTTTAAGGGGGAGAAAGCCCCGTCTTGCGCTGCGATATCCTTTTAAAGTGAAATAGAAAAAAAAAAAAAAAACAAAAAAAAAAGAAGCAAAGATAAGTGAAATCCAGAGAAAGAAATGTGGCCACAGTTCTCCCCTCTGCGGACCCGAAAAATTTAATTGCCTTGGTGTCTACTTTTATCACTGAATTGTAGTGCGTGCGCCGGAATTCGGGCCTCCTCACCCCAAAAGTTATTTAGTTTCTTTTTTGTTGTGTTGACAGGGGATTGGTCGAAGAATTAGTACTATTTTTGAGAGCATTAAAGTAGAGAAAAAATTAGTGAATTTATATCTAAATTTAAGTGAGCAGGAATAAAATGAATTATATGGGTTAGATTAATCCTCGAGTCTTTCTCTCTCGACACCTCGTTCCCCGTTTGATTTTGCTCCAGCGCATGAGCGCTTAACTTTTTGTTTCAGCAGGTTGACACCAACAAAGGATTCCCTTCCACAAAATGGGCAAGGAGGGAATAGAGGGAGGACAGAGGGCTGCCCAAGGGGATGACTCCATCTAATCCCCCCTCAGCACAGGTAAGTTGGGACTTGTCTCCCCCCCCCCCCCCCCCCGTACTGTCATTTGCCCCCTTTTACCCTTCGCGATTTTCATCTTTCCTTTCGCGCGAGATTTCGTTGCGTGGGATGAAGCGTGGAGACGGCGAGGGTGTTTTGGCTACCCCCCATACTACCGCGATGCTAGCCGCACAAGCTCGCGCCTCCCACTGCTGTCTCCGGGGGAAGTATTTTAGCCGGGTACTTCCTGGCAACAGCCGCTTCATCGAGGCTGATTTCTGTCGGATGAATGGATCATCCTGCAGGAATCAGCCTCTGCCTGCATATTTGCAGGCACCAACATTCTTTTTCGCAACATAAAGTGGCGCCCAACGAGGTGCCCGAATGTTGGGAAAAAGGAATGTGCAACATCTGATCCAAAAATGAATCAGCATATGCAGCATATTCATTATATTTTGTCATGCAAAAACGAATACAGCCAAAATGTGGACCGAAATTTTTTTTTTTCATTATAAATATGGCTGTCATTCCCGGTTGTGGGTACCTTCATGTAACCGGTTGCGGGCACTCTGACTTTTCCTCTTAAAACGTATGTTTGACTTACAAATTGTCAAATATCGTCGTTTATGCCAACATAGCATATTTAATAAACGTGTGTTTGACTTACAAATTAGTTTACAAATTTTTACAAAGTTTAGTGACACAGTATGAAGAAAAATGGAAGAAATGAATTTCAATGCACTGGTTAAAGCCACTAAGGATTGCTTAGTGGATAAGAAACCCATAAAATCAGCTGCCCGAGAATATGGACGTCCGCGCAGCAGCTTGCAGCGCTACCTGAAGAAAGTGGAAGCCAAATTTAACGAGGTTTCATCGGTGGAAGATGGGGGTATTGTTGGAATTCGTCCGTGTATGTAATCGACGTACTCCGTTAAATATGGTATGTGTATGTTGTTGTTACCTTTTTCACACGGAGTGTAGCGTCATATGGCTTATTTATCAAAGAATTTCTTAAAAAATGAATATTAATCATTGCCTACCCAGCGATTTGGAATAAGGAGGAGAAATCTGGGCGTCATTGGTATTACAACTTCATGCGTCGGCACCGTGAACTTGTTGCAAGAGCCTTTTGTAAAACCAATGTCGATATGTTTTGTGGAAATTTTGGACGGCTGATGGATGAGCATCACTTTGAAGTAAGGAGCATTTACAATATTGTTACAAGTATGCTATGAATTTGAAAAGCGAAGTAAAAAAGTATGAAGTAGACGGGGAATTGAGGAAAAACAATAGAAGAAAAATGGAAAATATGAGTTCAGTTGGAATTCCGTGAAGTCATTGAACGGTTCGGTTTCGTTGTATTTTATTATTAAATAAAGATTTAATTTAAAAACTAATTGCCTTTTTATCAGAATCCAGTGATCGAAGAAATCTTAAAGTAAATTTCGTTACAATATGGATGAAAGCGAGTTTTCAACGGTCCCGTGAAAAATAGGCAAGGTTATCGCCTTGAAGGGGGTTCGACGTGTCAGAAAGATTTAAGTGCTTGAAAAAGGCACGATGGTGACAATGGCCTTGGCCGTAGACGCTGCAGGCAACAGCCTACCACCAGTCTTTCTCTTCCCGAGAAACAAAATGCAGACGTGCTTCTTGCATAATGTTTCACCTGCGACTGCTTGATATGCTAATGATTCTGGCTGGCACATCCAGATAGAGTTTGTACGATATATGCGAAATTTTATCAATTGTGCAAAACCTTCATTGCATAAACCTGTGCTGCTGCTTATCGATAATCATGCTTCGCATCTATCAGTTGAAGCCATCGATATGGCCATTGCTAACGGAGTGCATATTATTTCTTTCCCGCCGCATTGCAGACACAAAATGCAGCTATTACAAGTCAAAGAGTTCTGCATGGCAGAAAAACAATATCAACAAAGTAGGACTTTCAATTGTTAAACATTGTTGTCTCAAGCAACTTCTTTTAAATTGTGAGATAATTTTTTTCTCGTTTATCTAGGTATTAGAAATCCGTCATATTCTTGGTCCTGTCTGTAAGGCTCTTGATCTGGCTTTGGCACCCAATACCATTAAATCCGGCTTTAGAGCTGCCGGAATTTGTCCATACGATCCGGACATCTTCTCCGACATTGACTTTGTTCAAGCGGTCGAGTAGAATACAATAGAAGCTGCCGATGAAGCTCGCGTTGATGAAGAGGATCAGCGCCAAATCGTTTTGCTAGGGTCGAATGTTGGTCGTGAGGAGGAAACGCTCACCACACCAAAACCTTCCACATCGAGAGCGTCTTCAGTGAGGTGCTCATCCCTTTTGGACGAAATTGAACTCCTTCAAGCAACTACACCAACGAAGAAATCGAATCGTGGTAGAAAGCCGCTTCAAAGCACCGTGCTTACTTCTCCGGAAATCATTGCTGCTTTACAGGAAAAGGCAGATAAGTGAGCATCTGTGTCCCTCCAGAAGAAGCCTAGATAAAGCAAGGTAATTCCCCCTGCCAAGCAGCTGAACAAGCGCGCCAAAAAAATGGAGTCTCCACCTGATGATGATGATATCGATTTCTGCATTATCTGTTTTGAGCACTTTCCACGAAACTTAACAAGAGCCAACTCAATCGAATGTAACAAGTGCAATCGTCCAGTGCATTTGAAGTGTGCCAATATGCGTGCAAGTTATTTTACTTGCAAGCTTTGCAGTTCTGATGACGAATAAATTTTCTTATATTCTGTATTTGTGGTGTTTTTTGTTAATATTTTCTCATTCTTAGCGAATTTTTCAAGTGTGCCCTCAACCGGGTACAAAATTTTATTTGCCCAAAAATGACCACTTCACAAAATCGTTGATAAAATTTTTCTGGTTGGCCGAATCAATACAGTTTTTTCAACAAAATGTTAGCTAAGGGCTCTAGCGTTTCATTGGTATTCATATGTTCGCATAATATCTTCTCGATCAAAAGTTAAAACCCAATATCAAAACCGTGCCCACAACCGGAGACATTCCTTCGGACACGTGCGCGTGCCTTACTGCATCGGAAGCGATCCAGCGAGTGCATTAAAATTTTTGCATAAACGTTGTTTTTATATTATGTTACACGCGAGTTTGGTGTAAAGATAATTTTGTTTTTAGTAAATTAATTTCGCGAAGTTGTGCTATATGGAGCCACACGTGTCGAAATTTATTGAAACAGTTACGGTACCGCTGTTGAAGGAAAAGTTAGAATAGTTACGCTGGGATTCAAAGGGACTCCAACCGGTGCTCTAATTGCGACTTGCCGAAGCTGTTGGACAATTATCTCCAAGCGATGTAGAGAAATATTTTTCGAGAAATGTGGTGCCAGAAACGGGTTCTGAAGCTCGTTTCTGTAACTGCTAAATAGAGAAGATCTCCACTACAATTCTCTATTTTATGTCACTTTCACGCCGATCTCCACCACTGGGTTTCTGTATGAAACTCAATTACAAAACTCAACTCACATGTTACCAGAACTCTATTCACCATATTGTTTGACAGCTGCAAGTATTTCTGTAAGGCCATGAGTAGAGTTTCGGTTCTCTATCAGTTGAGAAAATTCTCGATTGTATTCTTGGGCGCGAGTTTGTTGCGAGTAGACGTGTTAGTTGTTTTATCATTTTATTGTGAAGTAAAGAATTATTAAGAGTTATTGAAAGATGGACGCTAAGTTGCCGACTAAAACACCGGTAAGTTAACAAATTTTTATTATTTTTAATTCTCATAAAGTATGTAGTAAATTTACGTTATCTTTTTTTCAATTTTAAATTCATCTATGATATAACTTCGTGAAAACTTGCTTGTTTGTGTTTTTTGTGGATTTGTGTAATGTGTATTTGTGCCGTTTTAAAGAAAACCTTTCGGTGGCTAATTAATACTCTTCCCGTCCTCCAATCGAGCTAATAGCATTTTCACACCTAACCAAAAACACGTGTTTTTCCGTATTTATGCATTTTTTATCAAAAAATGGTCAAAAAAGACTTGACTTTTCATACATTGAAGTGATTTCCAAAAACACGTGTTTTGGGTTGGGTGTGAAAAGGCTATAAAACTTTACAAGTAGGCTCGCCTGTGTGAAGAAAAAATTTATCATAAAATTAAGTCATCTTTTCTTTTATTAATTAATTTTAATTGTCAAATTTTTGAAAATACATTATGTAGAATGTAGATGAATAATGCATCGTACATAATTAAATTGGTTTTAAGTTTAATTTTTAATAATATTTATTATTATTAATTATAATTATGAAATATATCTTCATTTTTGTATTTTCAGACGAAATTAACAAGCAGAGTGACCAAGCAGCAAAAACTTCGACTGCTTGAATTAATGCGGTCGAACGTTAGTGTACGCCGCGGCCAATATTCAATGAAGAATAGCGCCATTCGCCACGAAAAGTGCTGGAGAAACGTGGCGATGGAGTTAAATTCACTTAGTGGAGGAAAAAAGACCCCAGAACAATGGAAAAGAGTAAGTTTTCATTACTTTATTAAGGCTTTTAGGTTTTTATTTTTAAATTTTTGGTTTCAGTGCTGTATTGATTGGAAGGCAGCTGTGAAAAAACATTATAGCCAAATCAGGGCCTTCAAAAATAGGACGGGGAATCGTCCTCTGATTGAAGGGCCGAAGCCGCTGGACAAAATGGATTCTTCATCCATTGATCTCCTTTTTTTTCCGTGGATCTAGTTGAAGGAGATAAATCAACTCCAGAAGCTGGATTTTTTCATGAAATACATGTTGTACACACATGTAACCTAAAATTAATGTTTTTCATTGTCGGAATTAACTGATGCAAGACCATCGACGACGGAGGAACACACTATCGCAGGACCATCGACGAGGGATTATTTAGCCATCGCGGGACCATCGACGAGGGAGGACTTAGCCATCGCGGGACCATCGACGAGGGATTATTTAGCCATCGCGGGACCATCGACGAGGGAGGACTTAGCCATCGCGGGACCATCGACGAGGGAGGACTTAACCATCGCGGGACCATCGACGAGGGAAAATTTAGCCATTGCGGAACCATCGACGAGGGAGGATTTAGCCATCGCGGGACCATCGACGAGGGAGGATTAAGACATCGCGGGACCATCGACGAGGGAGGATTTAGCCATCGCGGAACCATCGACAAGGGAGGACTTAGCCATCGCGGGACCATCGACGAGGGAGGACTTAGCCATCGCGGGACCATCCACGAGAGAGGATTTAGCCATCGCGGGACCATCGACTAGGGAGGATTTAGCCATCGCGGGACCATCGACGAGGGAGGATTTAGCCATCGCGGGACCATCCACGAGGGAGGATTTAGCCATCGCGGAACCATCGACGAGGGAGGACTTAGCCATCGTAGGACCATCGACGAGGGAGGATTTAGCCATCGCCGGACCATCGACGAGGGAGGACTTAGCCAACGCGGGACCATCGACGAGGGAGGACTTAGCCATCGCGGGACCATCCACGAGGGAGGATTTAGCCATCGCGGAACCATCGACAAGGGAGGATTTAGCCATCGCGGGACCATCGACGAGGGAGGATTTAGCCATCGCGGAACCATCGACGAGGGAGGACTTAGCCATCGCAGGACCATCGACGAGGGAGGATTTAGCCATCGCGGGACCATCGACGAGGGAGGACTTAGCCAACGCGGGACCATCGACGAGGGAGGACTTAGCCATCGCGGGACCATCGACGAGGGAGGACTTAGCCATCGCGGGACCATCGACGAGGGAGGACTTAGCCATCGCAGGACCATCGATGAGGGAGGACTTAGCCAACGCGGGACCATCGACGAGGGAGGACTTAGCCATCGCGGGACCATCGACGACGGAGGACTTAGACATCGCGGGACCTTCGAGGACTACGATTGCTGCTGAGGAGACACAACCGCAACCAAGAAGAGAAGCTGGAGCCACTGGACCATCGTTAAAAAGCTGTTTCGAGAAAGCGAAAGCGTATGTGGATTTGCAGAATAATGCGTTTTTGTTAGAATTAAGAAAATTAAATAGAAATATGGAAAATATTGCAAGGGATTTAAAAGAAATTAAAGAAAACTTAAATTAGCGCAAATTGTTTTATTTACAATCCTCATTGAAAATTTTTTAAAATTACAATTATTTAAAAAAAAAAAAAAACAGTACAAACTAGGCGCTAAAGTAATTGGTAACAATCCTTTCTCTAATTGCCCTGCCTCGTGTGACGTACGAATCTTGAATTTGTGCAGATTCTTCACTATCTCTTTCCCTTATTATTTCAGCCTCTGAAGGCATAGGTAAATTATATTTTCGCCGAATATTATGAAGCGTGCAACATGCATTTATGATTGAACCAGAAAATGCAGGCTCAACTACAAGACCACGATCACTAGACAAGCATGCAAATACTTTTTTTAAAACTCCATTTACTCTCTCTATACAATTTCTGGATAAAATATGGGCATCATTATATTTTCGTTCGCTGTCAGTGACGGGGTTAGTGATTGGCGTCATCATCCACGGTTCCAGTGGATAGTCGGAGTCGCTAATCACCCACATTTCATTATCATTGTTATTCAGCCAACGTTGTTCCAAAAAAGTCCTTGCTTTGCTTGCATTCCAGATAAAGCTTATCATGGTTGCTCCCACCAGGTCTAAATCGCAAATCAGCTGAACATTCTTTGAATGAAATCCTTTACGGTTAATGTAGCAGTGCTCCACGTCCAAGGATGGCTTCTTGATTTTAACGTGGGTGCAGTCTATTACTCCTATTATCCCAGGAAAACCGGTCGCTTCATAAAATCTGAAAATATGTAATTTCATTCAATTGGTCAATTTAACTCGAACTGAAGAAATTACCGTCTTTTAATTTTATTTTGTTTCTTTTGTGTAATCGGAAATTGAATGTATTTGTTCATCAATTTGTCTTGAATAACATATGTTATTTAATGGACTATTCGGCACACCATAGTGTTGCTAACTGGGCTAATAAAATCTTGCCCACAATCCCTTAAAAAAGAACCGGTGGCATAGTAGTGTAAAGCAACACACATTCTTACATTTTTTGGAATATATGTTTTCCTGATTGCATTCCTCATGTGTGGACTTAACTCATTTAATAATATCATTGCTACTTCTTTGGTAAACCGGAAGAGTCAACAAACCTCGCTTCAGGGATACAGAATGGATTTGTAGCATTTCTTAAAGCGCGGCGGTGGATCCGAAGCATATTTCTTCGATCATAAATGTTTCCAAAATAGAGCACAAAAATACCAGCCCCAGCCATATTATATATTATGAGGCAGAAAACGTCCACTTTTAATAGTTAGCTTGTTTACGATACACTTCTATCATTCGCGCAAAACTAACAATGACAGTTTTGACATTTGTACTTTCTCGATCCGTGTTTAAATTCCGAATGTTCCTTCTCACCTTACACAACTCACCATGCCTTTCTCGTTTAGTACATACAGAAACGATAAAACTCAACTGGTAGAGTTATACGTGGTTAATTTGCGTGACGTCACAGAATAGAGAATTCCAAGGGCACCTTGGGAGAACAATGAATATTGCATTCATAAGAAAACTGCGTTTTGTGTACTATTCTACGTGCTTTCAACTGCACGACCGTGGAGTATAACAAGCCAGGAGACATAGTCTATGTCAAAAGTAATAAACGGCTTGGAACCAAGCTTACTGCCCGATACAAAAGGGAAGTTGTAAAAGAAAATAAGAACAGCACGATAATTACCGAATCGGATAGGACTGTTCATAAGAGCTTCATAAAAAATTAGTATTCTTCTCTTCTAGGACAATTTTCTCAGGATGTGGAGCCGAGACGCAGATATTAGACTATTCTAACTCTCAGCTGGTCGCGCTAAACGTAGGAAAGGCACGCATACAGACGGGAACATTTCGGCTGATACACTTAATCGAATTGGAGACTTACAAGAAGAAAATAGACGAGATAGCGGTAACAGTTAACTCTAAAATAGCAAAAGACGATCCCCTTTATCCCTTCCTAATCCATGAAATAGACCACATTGAAACACATTTAAATAGATTAAAACCAAAAATAAAAACTAAACGATCATTAAATTTCATAGGGAAAGCTTGGAAATGGATAGCCGGAACTCCCGACCACGAAGATTTTGTAATTTTAACTGATAAAATCAATAATGTTCTTGAAAATAATAATAAACAAGTAGTAGTGAATAAAATGGTCTTAGAAAGAATGAATAAACTGTCCAACATTACCAATAAAATAATAAAACTTGTTCAGACTAATGATGCGCTCGAGAACCAGGTAGCTTTAAGTATAAAATTCAAACTGGAAATAATCAAAGAAGAAATTACGAATATAGAGTACGCAATCCATTGGGCCAAAGCAGGTCTTATAAATTCTTTCATATTAGACGATAGAGAACTCAATTTTATAATAGATTCCTTTGAAGACAATAAAATTCCGTATGTAAATTTAGACGAAGCTATTGAACTCGCAAACGTTAAAATAGCGGCTAGTAATTCATCCATTATTTACATTATAGGTATTCCAATAACTGATATGATCCAATGTAATATGTATCCAATGTAATATGACCCAATACTAACTTGCGGAAATAAGATATTTGGAGTAACCCAAAAATGCAATAATTTCAATAGTTTTAACCTATGTAATAGAAAGAATTTAGTAGAGCTGAAGGAGGACGAATGCGTACCTAAACTACTCAAAAGTCAGCAGCCATACTGCACCAAAACAACTGGTTTCCATGTGCCAACAATAGAGGAAATAGAACCCGGAGTGTAGTTTCTGAACGAATACACCGGACCAATCCTGATCAACGGAGACGAAACTAACCTGACGGGAACTTTCATCATCCACTTCGCCAATGCAACAATTTCAGTAGGCAACAAGAACTTCACCGCGAGGGAAGTTTCTAGCTACAAACCCTTGCCAGCCATCCTACAGCCAAGCCATGAAGGAACTGCATATTAACAACACCAAGGGAATAGAACTTCTTGGGACAAGGAACCAACTAGGCCTTGTTACCAACCTTAGCCTATCATCCCTAGCCATCGTAGCAACATTGGCAACTGTTATCGTAAGGATTCGTTGCAGAAGGAAACCACAGCCGACCGCAACATCTATCACCTCTATCTCCATCCAAATTCCATCAACTTCAGGTACGGGACAGACAAACACCAGAAGAAGCTGAGTTTCCCGAACCACCAAGGATAACAAGCGTCAACAAAATTCCTTATTTTTAAGGTTCAACGAGGACGTCGAAGTTTGAGAAGGGAGGAGTTAACGACGCATATTATTAAAATAAAAACCAAGGGCAGTCCGATGACCAGGTCACGGGTGCAAAATGACCACAGTCACGTTGCAGCCAAAATATGCTGTCGACAAGTCTGCGAAGAAGGTGGAAATTGCAGAATTGCAGGTCTCAGGCAGTTCAGGTAGCACAGGTGAACTTAGGAGTAAGTTAATTAGCAATTAAGAATTCACTGTGTAGATCGATGTAGTCAAGAACGGTTGGAAAAGCCAACCAAGTTAAATAAATATTTTTTTGAATAGTTAAGAAATAAAAAGTTTAACTTATATATTATGAATGGTCAATTCACATTTTTCGCTAATTTTAGGGTGCTTTATTTTGGCCCCTAAAGAAGCCAGAAAGTTGCTGTTGCAAAATTTGGTAGATGAGCCCCAGGTAAGGCCAAGAAAAAAATTTGGTTGACCTAGGTCCAACAGGAGCGCTACAGCAACAGCTCAAAAATGCCAATTTTGCGGTTTTCTCTGATTCGAGAATATCTACTGGGCAGCGCACGAGGCAACTTAGCGCGTGCGCTTCCGCGCACATTGATCATGTTCTATATGATATAAAGGAACAAATAACTAATATTGTATTGGAAATTAATAATCCTGAAAGCTTTGTGTGTACAAATCCAGAAACCTCTTATGAAATGACGATTCACTTAACGAATCCCACCCCTTTTTATTGTACACCAAGACGTTTATCTTATCACAAAAACAAGAACTTGACAAAATTTTGACTGACCGTTTACAAAGAGGGATTATAAGGGAAAGTAGTTCGCCTTATGCGAACTTAGAAACTTTAGAAAATGGAGTAGTATGCGATTACTCTCAGCTATCCTTCAATGATGTGTCTATGGGTGACATTTATTGGAAAAATGAATGGGAAGAACAGATCTATGGAAAAACCAAAGACTTCGATGTATTATTTGAAGGACAGGCAAGAAAGATCAGAGAAATATCTTATGATTTGACGACAATCTTTACTTATTATGATTTTTCCATTTTAACAACAGAATTCAAAACTCTTTGTGGTCAATCTGTTTTACTAATAAAACAACCAAAATTATTATCAAAAAGATTAATAATATTCCATTCAAATTTAAATTTGATCCTGAAATATATGAGAAAAATGTAGACTTTTATACTTTTTTCAATTCAAAATTGTCCCTAACTGTCAGACAAATTAAAACTTCTACTAAAGAGGTTTTTTCAGAGTTTATGAGACATCGTTGTGAAAAATGAGAGAACAATAGTTCAGATTTTCGTTCTTGGCTAAATTGAGTCCACAAGACTTCACTTATGACTAGTTCCAACCTCCGGGTTATACACTGCATAATATACAGCTGTTGTATCAGGTGAAGTTGTACACCTAATTAAGTGTCAAAAGGTAGATGTCCAAACTGTGAATATAAAGAAATGTTTTAATGAAATTCCTGTATTATATAAAAATTCAACTAAATATGTAGTTTCAACAAGCAAAATTTTAACTGATGTAGATACAGAAATACCTTGTTCTAGTATAATTCCAATAAGATTTTGGATTAATGCAAGGTGCAGAACCTCGCTTATTAGATGTCAATGAACAATTACACTTCAATTTCACAGAACTTGAAAAATTCGGAAAAGCAGGGATCTACACAGAAGAAGAAATAAGTAATTTACACGAAACAATCATGACTCCAATAAAATTCAAGGTAGTTGAATCTAATATACATCGATCTCTCAGAGGCATGTTATCTCTTCAAGATAGCATGTCAGTGATGAATATCATTGATCCTGAAACAATAGTAGAGAAAGAAAGACTAACTTTAGAAAATGGACTAGAATGCGATTACTCTGAGCTATCCTGCAATGATGTGTCTATGGGTGACATTTATTGGAAAAATGAATTGGAAGAACAGATCTGTGGAAAAACCAAAGACTTCGATGTATTATTTGAAGGACAGGCAAGAAAGATCAGAGAAATATCTTATGATTTGACGACAATCTTTACTTATTATGATTTTTCCATTTTAACAACAGAATTCAAAACTCTTTGTGGTCAATCTGTTTTACTAATAAAACAACCAAAATTATTATCAAAAAGATTAATAATATTCCATTCAAATTTAAATTTGATCCTGAAATATATGAGAAAAATGTAGACTTTTATACTTTTTTCAATTCAAAATTGTCCCTAACTGTCAGACAAATTAAAACTTCTACTAAAGAGGTTTTTTCAGAGTTTATGAGACTTCGTTGTGAAAAAATGAGAGAACAATAGTTCAGATTTTCGTTCTTGGCTAAATTGAGTCCACAAGACTTCACTTATGACTAGTTCCAACCTCCGGGTTATACACTGCATAATATACAGCTGTTGTATCAGGTGAAGTCGTACACCTAATTAAGTGTCAAAAGGTAGATGTCCAAACTGTGAATATAAAGAAATGTTTTAATGAAATTCCTGTATTATATAAAAATTCAACTAAATATGTAGTTTCAACAAGCAAAATTTTAACTGATGTAGATACAGAAATACCTTGTTCTAGTATAATGCCAATAAGATTTTGGATTAATGCAAGGTGCAGAACCTCGCTTATTAGATGTCAATGAACAATTACACTTCAATTTCACAGAACTTGAAAAATTCGGAAAAGCAGGGATCTACACAGAAGAAGAAATAAGTAATTTACACGAAACAATCATGACTCCAATAAAATTCAAGGTAGTTGAATCTAATATACATCGATCTCTCAGAGGCATATTATCTCTTCAAGATAGCATGTCAGTGATGAATATCATTGATCCTGAAACAATAGTAGAGAAAGAAAGACTAACTTTAGAAAATGGACTAGAATGCGATTACTCTGAGCTATCCTGCAATGATGTGTCTATGGGTGACATTTATTGGAAAAATGAATGGGAAGAACAGATCTGTGGAAAAACCAAAGACTTCGATGTATTATTTGAAGGACAGGCAAGAAAGATCAGAGAAATATCTTATGATTTGACGACAATCTTTACTTATTATGATTTTTCCATTTTAACAACAGAATTCAAAACTCTTTGTGGTCAATCTGTTTTACTAATAAAACAACCAAAATTATTATCAAAAAGATTAATAATATTCCATTCAAATTTAAATTTGATCCTGAAATATATGAGAAAAATGTAGACTTTTATACTTTTTTCAATTCAAAATTGTCCCTAACTGTCAGACAAATTAAAACTTCTACTAAAGAGGTTTTTTCAGAGTTTATGAGACTTCGTTGTGAAAAAATGAGAGAACAATAGTTCAGATTTTCGTTCTTGGCTAAATTGAGTCCACAAGACTTCACTTATGACTAGTTCCAACCTCCGGGTTATACACTGCATAATATACAGCTGTTGTATCAGGTGATGTTGTACACCTAATTAAGTGTCAAAAGGTAGATGTCCAAACTGTGAATATAAAGAAATGTTTTAATGAAATTCCTGTATTATATAAAAATTCAACTAAATATGTAGTTTCAACAAGCAAAATTTTAACTGATGTAGATACAGAAATACCTTGTTCTAGTATAATGCCAATAAGATTTTGGATTAATGCAAGGTGCAGAACCTCGCTTATTAGATGTCAATGAACAATTACACTTCAATTTCACAGAACTTGAAAAATTCGGAAAAGCAGGGATCTACACAGAAGAAGAAATAAGTAATTTACACGAAACAATCATGACTCCAATAAAATTCAAGGTAGTTGAATCTAATATACATCGATCTCTCAGAGGCATGTTATCTCTTCAAGATAGCATGTCAGTGATGAATATCATTGATCCTGAAACAATAGTAGAGAAAGAAAGACTAACTTTAGAAAATGGACTAGAATGCGATTACTCTGAGCTATCCTGAAATGATGTGTCTATGGGTGACATTTATTGGAAAAATGAATGGGAAGAACAGATCTGTGGAAAAACCAAAGACTTCGATGTATTATTTGAAGGACAGGCAAGAAAGATCAAAGAAATATCTTATGATTTGACGACAATCTTTACTTATTATGATTTTTCCATTTTAACAACAGAATTCAAAACTCTTTGTGGTCAATCTGTTTTACTAATAAAACAACCAAAATTATTATCAAAAAGATTAATAATATTCCATTCAAATTTAAATTTGATCCTGAAATATATGAGAAAAATGTAGACTTTTATACTTTTTTCAATTCAAAATTGTCCCTAACTGTCAGACAAATTAAAACTTCTACTAGAGAGGTTTTTTCAGAGTTTATGAGACTTCGTTGTGAAAAAATGAGAGAACAATAGTTCAGATTTTCGTTCTTGGCTAAATTGAGTCCACAAGACTTCACTTATGACTAGTTCCAACCTCCGGGTTATACACTGCATAATATACAGCTGTTGTATCAGGTGAAGTTGTACACCTAATTAAGTGTCAAAAGGTAGATGTCCAAACTGTGAATATAAAGAAATGTTTTAATGAAATTCCTGTATTATATAAAAATTCAACTAAATATGTAGTTTCAACAAGCAAAATTTTAACTGATGTAGATACAGAAATACCTTGTTCTAGTATAATGCCAATAAGATTTTGGATTAATGCAAGGTGCAGAACCTCGCTTATTAGATGTCAATGAACAATTACACTTCAATTTCACAGAACTTGAAAAATTCGGAAAAGCAGGGATCTACACAGAAGAAGAAATAAGTAATTTACACGAAACAATCATGACTCCAATAAAATTCAAGGTAGTTGAATCTAATATACATCGATCTCTCAGAGGCATGTTATCTCTTCAAGATAGCATGTCAGTGATGAATATCATTGATCCTGAAACAATAGTAGAGAAAGAAAGACTAACTTTAGAAAATGGACTAGAATGCGATTACTCTGAGCTATCCTGCAATGATGTGTCTATGGGTGACATTTATTGGAAAAATGAATGGGAAGAACAGATCTGTGGAAAAACCAAAGACTTCGATGTATTATTTGAAGGACAGGCAAGAAAGATCAGAGAAATATCTTATGATTTGACGACAATCTTTACTTATTATGATTTTTCCATTTTAACAACAGAATTCAAAACTCTTTGTGGTCAATCTGTTTTACTAATAAAACAACCAAAATTATTATCAAAAAGATTAATAATATTCCATTCAAATTTAAATTTGATCCTGAAATATATGAGAAAAATGTAGACTTTTATACTTTTTTCAATTCAAAATTGTCCCTAACTGTCAGACAAATTAAAACTTCTACTAAAGAGGTTTTTTCAGAGTTTATGAGACTTCGTTGTGAAAAAATGAGAGAACAATAGTTCAGATTTTCGTTCTTGGCTAAATTGAGTCCACAAGACTTCACTTATGACTAGTTCCAACCTCCGGGTTATACACTGCATAATATACAGCTGTTGTATCAGGTGATGTTGTACACCTAATTAAGTGTCAAAAGGTAGATGTCCAAACTGTGAATATAAAGAAATGTTTTAATGAAATTCCTGTATTATATAAAAATTCAACTAAATATGTAGTTTCAACAAGCAAAATTTTAACTGATGTAGATACAGAAATACCTTGTTCTAGTATAATGCCAATAAGATTTTGGATTAATGCAAGGTGCAGAACCTCGCTTATTAGATGTCAATGAACAATTACACTTCAATTTCACAGAACTTGAAAAATTCGGAAAAGCAGGGATCTACACAGAAGAAGAAATAAGTAATTTACACGAAACAATCATGACTCCAATAAAATTCAAGGTAGTTGAATCTAATATACATCGATCTCTCAGAGGCATGTTATCTCTTCAAGATAGCATGTCAGTGATGAATATCATTGATCCTGAAACAATAGTAGAGAAAGAAAGACTAACTTTAGAAAATGGACTAGAATGCGATTACTCTGAGCTATCCTGAAATGATGTGTCTATGGGTGACATTTATTGGAAAAATGAATGGGAAGAACAGATCTGTGGAAAAACCAAAGACTTCGATGTATTATTTGAAGGACAGGCAAGAAAGATCAAAGAAATATCTTATGATTTGACGACAATCTTTACTTATTATGATTTTTCCATTTTAACAACAGAATTCAAAACTCTTTGTGGTCAATCTGTTTTACTAATAAAACAACCAAAATTATTATCAAAAAGATTAATAATATTCCATTCAAATTTAAATTTGATCCTGAAATATATGAGAAAAATGTAGACTTTTATACTTTTTTCAATTCAAAATTGTCCCTAACTGTCAGACAAATTAAAACTTCTACTAGAGAGGTTTTTTCAGAGTTTATGAGACTTCGTTGTGAAAAAATGAGAGAACAATAGTTCAGATTTTCGTTCTTGGCTAAATTGAGTCCACAAGACTTCACTTATGACTAGTTCCAACCTCCGGGTTATACACTGCATAATATACAGCTGTTGTATCAGGTGAAGTTGTACACCTAATTAAGTGTCAAAAGGTAGATGTCCAAACTGTGAATATAAAGAAATGTTTTAATGAAATTCCTGTATTATATAAAAATTCAACTAAATATGTAGTTTCAACAAGCAAAATTTTAACTGATGTAGATACAGAAATACCTTGTTCTAGTATAATGCCAATAAGATTTTGGATTAATGCAAGGTGCAGAACCTCGCTTATTAGATGTCAATGAACAATTACACTTCAATTTCACAGAACTTGAAAAATTCGGAAAAGCAGGGATCTACACAGAAGAAGAAATAAGTAATTTACACGAAACAATCATGACTCCAATAAAATTCAAGGTAGTTGAATCTAATATACATCGATCTCTCAGAGGCATGTTATCTCTTCAAGATAGCATGTCAGTGATGAATATCATTGATCCTGAAACAATAGTAGAGAAAGAAAGACTAACTTTAGAAAATGGACTAGAATGCGATTACTCTGAGCTATCCTGCAATGATGTGTCTATGGGTGACATTTATTGGAAAAATGAATGGGAAGAACAGATCTGTGGAAAAACCAAAGACTTCGATGTATTATTTGAAGGACAGGCAAGAAAGATCAGAGAAATATCTTGTTGTGGTCGGCTCAGCTGTGAGGAAATATCCGAATTTCGGAAGGGAAAAATCACCTTACAGATGACCAACGATGATTTCGTTGTGATCACAGCGGGGAATTAGGCTGAAAATAAAAAGTACTAGAGGCGGAACTTAACCTCTGCACAACGTGCATCCGCCTTCTAGAATATTCCCAAGCCTGCGGGGCCACCGCGGTACGCTCGCCTCGAGGGGGGTCGATCCCGGTTCGACGGAGATCACATCTCAGCTCTGATTGGAGAAATGTCGCGTGATCTGCGGCGAACCGGGACCGACATTCCAACTCGAGAATGTTCTATGCTATGCGCATGCGGGTGAGAACAAGACTGGTAGAAGCGCATGCGTGGGGAAATCGGCACCGGCGAGTCTGGGGAACGGGAGTCAGTGCTGAACTTTCTTGAGGATTACGATCGAATTCACGCAACGGAGAACAGTAAATTAAACCCGGAGAAGTTGTTTTTTTTCATAAACCGCGGGTTTCGGGTTCCGTCTCGGCCCCCGGGGGCGAGCCGACCGACGGCTTTGTAGGCGGAACGCAAAGTGCTTGACGAAGTTACCAAAGCAGCGATCGGCGAAAAACCGCTAGAAAGAATGCATTCTTTTAGGGTATTACGAGTCTAAAAATCAAATTCGAATTTATCACGATAATTTAGTGAGCGCTGCGACGAACACGCATGTGACAAACAAAATCAAACAGAAAAGGAGACGATTACTAGGGGGAGTTGTTTTTTTTGTGGTCCAATTAGAAAAAAAACATGTACAATACAATAATAACAGCACAGAAGTTTTCCTTTCTTTTTTTTTTTTGTTGAAAAACTATTGTAATTTCATTTAATTACCCCGCCATGCAACATTTTCATTTTTCTTAAATCAGTAAAGTAAAATATATTATGAATTGTTGAATTGTCGAATCAACGGAGTTTCTCTTCCCCCCCATACCCCCGCATTACTAAATAAATTTTGATTTTCAGAGGGGTTGACACCACTAGGATTCCCTTCCCAATTTGGGACATGGAAGGGAATAGAGGGAGGTTAGGGGCCGTCCAAGGGGACGTCAACATCTTCGTCCCCCCTCAGTCCGGCCATGTCCCCCCCCCCCCCCTGGGCTCTTGACGTTTTTTTTCCACTACCTGATCGCGCCGTCCACTGCGGTCCCAGGAGGAGGCTACTTAGCCGGGTGCCTCCTGGCAACAGCTGTTTCGTCGGGACTGACATCTGGCGGCTGTATGGAACATCCTCCAGGTGTTAGTCCCTGCTAGCATTTATGCTAGCACCAATCCCCTTTCATCGTAATAAAAAGTGGCGCCCAACGTGGGGCCAAGTGTTTGCGTTCACGCAGAGCATGCGTGTGAGTCGACATTCAATTGTTTTCGCGTTTGATCTGAGTGATCACTGAGTTTTTTTCTAATTAAATTTTGTATTCTTTTTCGATTGTTTACATTTGCATTTGCATCGGTTGCAAGGCAAATTGAATTTTAATTACAATTTTTTTTTGTTTACGTTTTCATCAAGTCGACTCATGATTGCTCTAGGTGAATGCAATCGCTTTCTAATCCTTTCCTTTTGAGCTTTTTGCTCCAATTTTCTAATTCTTTTCATTTCCTATCGAGGCCTCAGTGGCCGGTGTCTCACGCTGGACCTACTCAAAACTTTTGTTTACATTTCATATTGTTTTCTAAATTCTAATTAAATTGCGGGATCACACAGCCTGTTGGCTGAAGCTGTCCCAAGTTTATTGAGAGGTCCGCGCTGGAACACTGTCCATTGAGGGGGTCTTTTTTAGGCGGAGCATGGACGAGGGGGTGGTAACATGGTGGTCTCCTTTAGCGTAGTTTGGACATTAGGAGTTGGCTATGGAGCTAGCGACCTAACCCTAGGAGTGAGCACTGCTATTGGAACCACAACTAAGGACATGCGAAACTTAATAAGTTCCCTTCCCTCACCTTTTCCTTTTCCAGGGAGGAAATATGACCGGACAGCACTGAGGTTTAAAAGTTTTGGACAGCATTCGTTTTCGTTTCCTGATTGCTGGCTCATATATGGTGTCAACCCTCTGCATGCAGGAGGAGGGAGAGAGAACTCCTTTCATATGATATTCTGAAAATTTGACTTCGATTTTTTTTTTGAATTTCATAGAGAAATTCCTTTGGGTTTGGTTAAGTTGAATGACAATTTTTTTTTTCTCTAATAAAACTTTATTTAGGTTATTGACAATTTATTCTAACTTTTCATTTCGTTTGAACTTTTGTAGGATAAGTACTTTTCTTTCAGGACTGGGAACTAAAGAAATAAAATAAAAATAAAATTAATTAAAATACATACCTACATAAATAATATACGACCGAAAGATTTGAGTTTTTTTTTTTTTTTTGAATTTTTTTTAAATTATATCTTCAAAAAGTTCAAGGAGGACGGAGAATTTTTTTTAGGACTTAAATTTTTTTGGTTTATGATACACCCCGAGTAAGGGAGAGTACCTCTACGCTACGACATTGGTTTTCTTTTCGATTTGTTTTATTCGTTCTACACAATGACGGAAAATACGGGAGCTGTTCTAAGGGTTGGAGTGGTTACACGCCAATAGGAGCGGGAAGCTGCAGCCATGACGTCATCTTTCGCGCTACCCCGCACTCCACCGGGACAGATCCGGAACAACACCCCTATCCCCCCGGAGATCCACGTTGATCATCCCCTGTGGACGGAACCGGACGAACAACGACACGGGAATGGAGACATTCCGGAATTTCATCCGCGAACGGGTCGTAAGACAAACCTGAAACTTCCGATGAGAGGGGAGGACAATGGAACCGGGAGACCAGCTAATAGACCGCGATCCAATAGGACAATGCATTCGGACATCGATACACAGATGGAGATGCTACAAAGACAAATCACAAATCATGAGATATTGAGAATCGAGTTTTTGCTGTTTAGCGGCAATTTATCTGCATCCTGGATTATACCCATGATGCAGAGAACAGTTTTGAGATTGCGAGTAGAACGAGAATGAGAATTGCGAGTTTGTCTAAATTAGTTCTTTCATTTTTAGCATAATGGAAAATAATAATGAGGAATTGAGATTCCACCATTCGGCGATCGTGAGGTCGCTAGAACGAGCTATGAACTTCATACAATCGGAGGAATTCAAGGAGACGAATTTAGAGATAGCGACAGCGAGACATGAGCGGCGAGACATGAGCGAGACATGAGCGGGAGCAACTCAACGTGGCCCACATTTCGGCAGTTGGAATTGTTTCAACCGAGAATCGAGAGGAGCTCATCACTACTATGAACTCCATCGAGAACAGATACATTCTGTCGATCGCAGCGTTGCGAAACAGAATCAAAAGTGCGAGCCAGCGAGATCCGGGGAGCCATCGATCGAGCAACCGGTTATACGTGTACAACTCCCACAGCAACCCCAAAATATACAAAACACATGGGGTACTATGATGGTTCGCTACTAAAGTGGAAGGCGTTCAGGGATCGTTTCCATGAAGCAATCCACAAGCACGAGGACATAGCCCCATCTTATAAGTTTGCTTACTTAAAGAACTCCCTCCAGGGCAAGGCAGCGAGGTCTCTGGGGGGCTGGCAGTTAAACGATGAGAACTACCAGGAAGCCTGGAAGCGCTTAGAAGAGTTGTACAACCAGCCATACCCGTTAGCACGAGAGCACCTAAGACGGTTGTACCAGTTGCCGCAATTGAAGGGTCGGCCATCCGCAGAGGCGTTGCAACGGATGTCTGACGTCACAAATACTATGATTCGAGAGCTGCGTGCCCAGGGGCTTCCAGTCGAGCACTGGGACGTGATAATTGTGCAGCGTTTGGACGAGACCACGGCGCACCAGTTCGATGTGATGCATTCCCCCAATAAGATGCCGACGCTATCGTTGATGCTGAAGTTCATCGACAGACAAGGCTGCAGCATTGGCGAGCTCAGCCAACCACCGAGTGTCGAGGGAAATGGCAACTGTTAAGCGAGTCGAGAACGCGAGCCGTCAGTTGAGCCGCGAGTCAAGCGCGGGAAGGTCATCTACAGCGACACCCCGGAGCACAGTACGAGCTGCGAACCGTTCTCCGTTAGCAAGGGAGATGGAGCATAAGCGCGATCCCTGCGAGGCGTGCGGAGGAAATCACGCCGTATTCTATTGTCCGATGTTCCTCGGACTGAGCCGCGCCGGTCGTTTAGATTTTGCGAGCCGTCGTAAATTGTGCAGGAAATGCCTGAGGAAGGGTCATCAGGCCAACACTTGCAAGCAGCCAAGATGTGGAGTACGAGAGTGCGGAGAGGACAATGCACACAATAGCACATTGTGCCCGAACACTGTGCCTCGTCGTTTCGCAGCCTTAGCACAAGAGTCGGCGAGTTCCGATGGGAGTTTAAGCCCGTCCCGCTCTGGGGCGAAGCGTAAGACGAAGAGGAAGTGATACGAGTCGTCAGAGCCGAAGGAGAAGAGATCGAGTCACGAGCGAGCAAGCGAACCAAAAACAACAATCAACAAGGTGAAAAGAAACGAGCAAAACGAATCATTGAACAAGGAAGTAGCTATACTAGAAGCACAGCAGAAATTAATTAATAGAGTGTTAAGCGTTAATCGAAATAGGAATAAGTTAAACAAATGTAATGTAGCTATAAGTAACGAGAATATTGGCAATACTAAAACATCTAATTGGCTGTTTGCAACATATTCAAGCTGTTTTAATATTATGAGAAACGAGACAAGACCAATTTTGCCAACAATAATGGTGAAGTTGGAATGGAACAATCTGGTTGTGCAGAAAGTTCGAGCACTGCTCGACACGGGAGCCCAGCCAAACCTAATGGGAGCAAAACTGTACGAGAAATTGAACTGGCCAGTTACGTCAATAGCACGTAAGCTGGTTGGCATCGTTGGAGAAGTTTTCGCAATCAAGCACAAAACGATCCTGCGAGTACGACCATGGTTCGATTCAGACATTTCCTTCGAAGAGGCAATCTGGATTCTGCCTAAGGGGAACGATTGGAGTCCGACAATACCATCTGAAGAATTAAGAGTAACGCCCAGCTTCGACAAGACGAGTCCATTGGCGGATCCAAACTACAGAGAACCGGGAAAGGTAGAACTTTTATTAATATATAAATATTAGTTTTTGTGCAAATGTCGGATGAAAGGAAAATTTTAAGTGGAGCAGTGAGAATGGCAATGCGTTCTTGGAGATTTTCCAAAATTATGAACTATTGTGGAATATTCCCCAGAATGACTATGTGGACAAACAAAAAAGTGCATCCGTCCATAAGCTGCTTAATTATTGCACTTACCCAAAATCGATAGCCCACATAATGTACTTGGTACTAGTGTGCTGGACCGCAATATCTTCCACTATGGCGCGCAACCACCGCATCCAAGGGAAGTAGAAAACAGCAACCACCTTCGATTTGAAAACATTTAGGAATATTGAAAACTAGCAAAGAACAATAAATTAATCGCACCTCATTCACTTTCAGCTCATATTTCATCATGATCCGTTGCGGATTTTCGCAACTCTCCTGGACTTTGTTTTCCAATTCATAAAACATCTTCGATTTTAAGATGCATTCCTCGTAAAATTTAAACCAGAACATATGAGGATTAATATAGTGCGTAATATGAATTTCATTATCGTATCCACCCTCAACCATGTTTTATATTTTTAAAACAATTTAACAGTTTAATAGTAAATTTCAGTTTAATTACGAATTACTCCCATATACTTTGAAATATAATCTACAAAACTTATGCCACTTCACTGCAAAAATACTTTTAAACACGCAAAACCAAATTTGGCGGCCGGCTTTTTGCTCAAACAGATTCCCACCCGCTACGCCAAATAAAGTGCTGCCAGAACCAGATAAATGGATATACAGTTCTATAAACAAACGTAGAAAGAGTGCGTTCAAAAACTCAACTATTGTTAATCATAGAAACAATAGTCGATCAAAAACTGCAATATAACCATAGATAACCATAGTTAGCTATCTCGTTTAAAAATTGCTCGGGAGCAGGTATACTAGGTCACCCTGGAGTATAAATTCGAATTCGAATGAGAAACGAACTGTTTAACGACTAAACTTTCTGATAAAGACTTTTCGTCGATGACCATTTTCTTAAACTTTACACTTGGAAATTTACTGCATAGCCAAATATGCTGTATACTTAATTCGCTCCTACTGTATTACCTTTTAATTTTCTTTTGAACTGGGGCCTCAATGATTTTTCGAGACCCCGAAAATTTATTTTTCGTGGTTTCGAGGGGTTTGACTCAAACCGTTGAGTGAAAGCAAATTTTTGAGCAAAATCTGAGTAAACCGACCCAGATCAGATCGGCGGCTATAGATCTGGTGACTTAAACTTTGCACCAACATAAGTTGGTTCCACAATAACGGCACTAAGGTCATCAAATCTTTCAAATTGCAAAGCAAAAGACACTGAGCAATCTTCTTGCTTACTTTTAACTTTAAGTTAATGACTTAGAGATTAAATAAAATAAAAAAAAAACTTGTTCGAATTTCATTTAAATATAAAATATATATTTTATATATTAATAAATTTATATTTTCAGGATTTTCCGCGAAGATAATAGAGTCGGTCCTGTGCTCGGGAGAAGACGGAGTTACGGCGCTGGGAACGAGATACGGCGTAGTGCTCCTGGCAGAGTAATCAGGAGTAACCGAACCACATTCGGACCAAGTTTGGTCAGCAATCGAGATCAACGAGAACGAGAGATTAGAGAATTTACTAAAGCAGATTTGGGAAATGGATCAGTTCGGCATGGATCACCGTCGGACGAGTGCGCAAGAGGCAGTAGAGCAACATTTTATGTCCATACATTTTCGAGAAAAAAGTGGGCGTTTCGTGGTGACTATACCGATCAAGGATAAGATTCGAGAGATTGGAAGTTCGAGAGACTGCGTTGCGCAGATTTCTACAGGTAGAGAAAAGATTAGAGAAGGACGAGAAATTAAAAGAGTTTTATACAGAGCAAATGCGAGAATCTATACGTAACAGGCATATGAGACTTGTCACGCGCAGTCCTAAGCCAGCAGAGATAGCGTACCATATCCCACATCACTGCGTATTAAAAAATCCACGAGTGGTTTTTGATGCCAGCTGTAAAACCAACATAGGAGAGTAGTAAGTGGTCACTGCGGACCCAAAAGCTCTGTGAGTGTGTTCAGCCGCGTTGAAGAGCTTGCAGGTATGAGGGAGCAAGTGTGCACCCACTCGCTCATAACTTTTGTCGTTGATCATGAAGCCTGGGGTGTGAGTGTTTGTTTTTTGCCTAAACGTAATCAGGTAGGCGTGGTTTTGCTGTTTGCAAGAAAGCGGCTGTAGTGGGCAAAAAGCTTTACGTGTGGACTTTTGTTTTTGGTTAGACGTTAACCACTGGGGACCTGGCAGGCGGCCGTGTGCTTGGAACAAAGCTACCTTTTGAGTGAGGCGAAGATCAGCGGTATGCTGCACTGGTGCATGTGATCATCGGCCGAACTGTGGACCTGGCGGGCGGCCGTGTGCTTGGAACAAAGCTAACTTTTGAGTGAGGGGAAGATCAGTGGTATGCTGCACTGGTGCATGTGTTCATCGGCCGAACTGTGGACCTGGCGGGTGGCCGTGTGCTTGGAGCAAAGCTATCTTTCGAGTGATGGGAAAGCGCTGTGGCATGCTGCACTGATGCTGTTGTGAAGATGTAACGCTGTCGAGAACGGGTATTCGGGAAAAAGAGCATGCTGTTTAAATGGTCACGTCGTGGACGCCTCGATACAAGATGCTTGGTTGGGTGTTTGCGAGCGATCGACACGGGGCTTTGGTTGACAGGGTCGAGAGCATGTCGTTGTTTTGTTTTGTTTCTCAGGGGGAATTCACGTGTACTCATGATGACAACGAAAACAACAAGTTTGCTGCTGCTGCACGGTGCACAGCCGGCCGATGGAAAAAGCGAAAGTGTGTCTGATCAAAAAACGAGAGTAAAAACAAAAAATCATTACGGGTGCACTTGAACCTGGAAGACAAGACCAAAATGCCGGTGTAGGTAAATAAAAAAACACTGGTGTTGTAAATAAATGACAGAATTTGTTAAAAAGGGTGCCGAAGAATGCTGTTGAGTTAGGTCAAGAGTAAAAAATATGGGCGGTATGGTTTATTTTAAATGAAACGCAAGTTAGTTTAAACCTTGTTTTTATTATCAGCAAATGTTTGAAATCTTTCATAATAAATGTTTCGCCTGTGTAATGGGTGGAGAATGTGACTTAAAAGCAAACTGCTTTGCAAAATACGCATCTTAAATCTAAATCTATCCAAAGCGTGACTTTCCCACGGTCCTTTACGTGCATTTTGGTAAGCGTAACTCCATACATATAAATATTTAACAGCATCCTGACTATGAAAGCGTACTTGCTTTTTCATAATTATGGTATATAGTTTCCACATGAACTGAATGTAATTTACTTTTTCATTTGCGTCTTCAAAATATATTCAAAAATGTGGTAAAATTTGCACGCCATGCCGGTGGTGAGCAAAATGACTGCAAGTACTTTAAGTATATTCATACTATATTGTAACACTTTCGAAGGGGGTTCTTTTATGAGGGGTCTATCGTACAGCCCGCAAATGTCCTTTCCGCTAGCATATACGCAGTTTGGTGAAAGTCACTGATGTTCTGGTTCGATGTTTGAAGGTGAAGTAAACGCGTTCATTTCTACGGCGCAGAAATAGCACTTTATATTGTCGTTACGATTAGTGTAAAAAATCCGGTTCTTGCAAAATTTTGACATTTACTAGTGTCAAGATTTTTTAAAGTAACGAATGTCTTAAGGCGGTCGTACTCACTTTTCAAATTCAACATTTTAACTGACCGATGAGAGCTTAGACAATGTCTTTAATACTTATCCAGGAATTATGTTCACTTGGGAAGCCCAGCCATTTAACAAGAGCCTTGTTTGCGCGACATTTTGAAACCTTCTCAACGAGGTATAAATCGGGATTTTTAACTGGTGTCAGCTCCTGCTTATAAAAACCTCCCTGTATTGTATTTTGTCGATAATCTCTGAGAATATAAGTTACAGGATTTGTGTCTTTGACTTGATCTATTGTGAAAATTTCCGTTGACAAATTCGGCGTATAACCTTTCTCAAACACATGTTTGTGCCTGCTTATACGAACAAAATCGTCAACTTTATACCTTGATGGTGCTTTGGATGCGCGCTTAGGGTATTTATATGTTTTCAGATATAACCGTTTCTCGACTCTATGCGTTACGTCAATCGGACGCATTTTTATAGTGCGATGAAATGATTTATTGTACTTATGTACAAGTGAGTCAAGCATTGTTATCCACTGATAATTACCATTCATGCTGAACTCTTTCCACATCATACCCTTTAATGTACGATTAAATCTTTCAACAATGGAAGCCTTCAATACACTGTAGGTGGAATAATGGTTAATATAATGAGTATTCATTAGCTTGCGGAATTGATTGTAGTAAAATTCTTTGCCATCATCTGTTTGTAAAAATCGTGGGTATCGTGACGACTTTTCAAATATATTTTCCATAGCCTTTGTAACCTCAATTCCGCTCTTCTTTTTAATCGGGGCTGCCCATGCGTATTTTGAAAAACAGTCAATAACCGTTAGCAGGAAGCGAAAGTTTCGGTTTTCCGATGCAAACGCTGTCATATCTACAAGATCAGCCTGCCATAGATCGTCAATACCTTTGATGGTCACTCGGCGGCGTTTGAAATTCTTACGCGCGGGTCTGTGTAATTCGTTTACAACTTGTCTTCTACTCATCTTCAATAAAAATGTATAAATAGATCGTACAGATGAATACTGTTTATATACTATCTTTATTAACAATGGTTGTAAAATTCAATCACCCGTTTACAATGATGGTTGCTGGGCCGTCAGGATGTGGAAAGACAACATTCATAGAGAACCTTCTTGACAATAATATAAGTTAACCAACATTCGACAAAATTCGACAAAAATAATAAATTTTCCCACAGGAAAAGCTTACCCAGCTTTTCCCTGCATTCCCAGACGATCCCACGATTCATATTCCCTGCAAATATTCAAATTTCCTGCTAATGCACATTCCTGCCAAAACCCAACGAAATCCGAGGAAAAGTCACGCGGCCGAACCACAGGTAGTGGACAGCGACTCCAGCTCGACATCGTCACCTAGTTAATTAGCTTTTAGTCTCGCGGAATTTCTTGTATCGTAAAGTAGTCAACTAGACTTAAGGGTAAATTTTTGAATAAACATTTTTTTTAACCGAAACCCGCAAGTGTTCATTAACTTATATCTTTGATTCGCCCATAAATAAAAAAAGTTTTGTGGTGTAATGCCGAAAAACAGGCGCTACCAGCTCATGTAGCTTGTAAAAATATTGAGTATATAAATTTTATACCTGAAGAACAGGCCCGGATTTAGGCATAGGCAGACTAGGCAGTTGCCTAGAGCGCGAAATTTTGAGGGGCGCAAATTTGTAACAAAAAATTAAAACAATAAAAAAAATTAAGTTTATTGGTTTATGTGAAAACTAATGCTTCTAATTCACCGCTTTATTTTCACATTGTGTCACATTGATGGAAGTTCTAATAAAAACGTTCAGACGAACTCAAGTGGCGGCTGGTGGGTAAATTTATTAGCTGTGCACGGTGCACCGGCGGCGGCGGCGCGGCGGCATCTGCGATCTGTAGTATAGCATAATTCCACTTCAATAGTTCAATAGTTCAATCAATCAATAGAAAAAATTTCGTTGCATCCACACTGTTGCTAACACTTTGCAAGAAAATGGGAGGGCGATTTTAAATGCTGAATTTAGCCTGCAAACGGCTATTTAGGCAGGAAACTGATAACTGCGGAATTCCACTTTGTTGGTGATTTCCAATTTTGGGGCGCCAATCACGGGAAAAATAGTGAAAAAATTCTAAACATACTGTTTACGAGATATCCTTAGTAGAAGAATCGGTTTTGTGAAATGCTTGAACCCGGAAATTTTAAAAATGTCTGGTTCATAGGGCGGCGTGAAGAGCGGTGCCTAGTCACCATCAATGGGTTAATCCGGGCCTGCTGAAGAATTCCCAAATGATGCAAATGACATAATATTAATTGTACTAGATGACATGATGTTAAATGCTTTCTCTAAACAAATATGTGAGCTTTTTACAAAAGGTTCGCACCCCGGAATTTTTTAGTAATTCTTGTAACGCAAAATGTTTTCCATCAAGGGAAATTCTGCCGAGACATATCGTTAAATTGTAAATATTTGTGCGTTTTCAAGAACCCTCGAGATAAGAGTCAATTTCATCATCTTGCGAAACAAATACACCCTGAAAATAGTTCCGAATTAATGAGAACATATAAAGAAATTACACAAGTGCCACACGGATATTTACTGATCGACCTGACGCAAGGTATTAGCGAGGCGCTAAGATTTCGATCTGATATATTTAATAAGAAGTACACAACGTGTTTTTGTTCATACGAAAATTTAAACAGCAATTATGGTGCCGACAATGAAACGGTTAAAGGACAACAGGCATATGTAGTACATTCTTAAAACAGCTAAACCGTGTTTACCAAATGCAATATATTAAAAAATGCTGACCCAGAAGTAATAAAGACTCTATGCGAGATTACGTACAATACTTTGAAAGGTAATCACACGCCTCGTGGAAAAATGTTCCGACCACTTTGCAAGTACAAAAAGGATATGCGTAAATTAGTTAAGGCAAAACGTTCTGTACCGAGACAGCGTAAAATATTAATACAGAAAGGTGGATTTTTGCCAGTCTTACTAGGAAGTGTGCTTTCAGGAATAATTGGGTCTTTAATCGAAAAATATGTACCGAAATAAATCTTTAAACAAAATGCTGCTTCTGTCACCAGAGGTGTATGAAAAACTGAAAAACGACTTGGAAGATACAGCAAATCAATCTTTATTTGATAAATCTATGAACAAAATTTTAAATAGCAAACAATTATCTGATAAGGAAAAATGGTATAACTATAGGAACGAATTAATAAAATTTTTAAATTTAAAAAGGAAACTTAAAGTTATTAACACGCCAAAGAAAGAAATAATTAACGTTAAACACGGCACTGAAGTTGAACAAAAAAACCTACGAGATAATGTCACACAAACTAGATTTGTTTTTAAGGCGGACAAGGCCACACAAGCTGTACCTGAACCTATAGAAGTCGCACAACCAACACCAGGGCCTATAGAGGATTTTTTTGAAACACCATTCGATGAAGGAACAACCCCAGAACAATCTTTAACTCCTGACCGAAACAGACGTTTATCAGCCAGTGCGACCGTTAAAAATCTTAAGCCATCGTCAAAAGAGAAAAGTAAAGGTTATCGTGTTGTTACTGCAGACGATGGCATAACACATATCACTATACCGACAGATATGGACATTGATGAAGCTATCAGCCTTCTTGACCAGGATAAAGACGGAAGTTTTGCAAGCGTCCCCAAAAAGGATAAAAAATCGCAAAACACATCGTCTATATTAAGACCTTCGCAATCTAACCCCAGACAGAATATTCTTGCATTCCCAGTAAGGAAAGCCCCAGTGCGTCAAAGTAGCCGCTTAAAAACTCAAAAATCACAAACAAGAAGTGAAACAGACCAAGCTTGGGATAGACTTTAAACAGCGAAAAATAAAAAAATCTAGTTATACCTGTCGATATTAAAGAAAGCAGTTTTTATGTGTGCCTGCTAAGCAATAATTCTAATAACGTTTATCCAGAAAATACTTTACTGCATACACCAACCTGCTAAAGTACCCTTTAAAATTAACAAAAGATTGGGTAGTGGGAATAACTGAGATTTCCTTTAACTGTTACGATATTTCAAAACCATCTAAAAATAGATCAAAGAGAAGCATCGGTAATGACGATCTTGGCCATTCGAGTAAACAGGTGAAACGAAACACACCCAAAGTTAATTATTTTGGGTTTCAATTCAGAAAAACTAATCTTTATTACACGGTGGATTATTTACATAAAATAGAAATTCAGAAAAACGTTGTTAAATTGTCCACCCTTATATCTGATTTGAAAGAAACACTCTCAAAACCGCATCATAAAGCTTATTTAAATGAATTGACTGCGCGAATTCTTGCCCGAATAAAACGAGCGAGTGTAATAAATTACATAAACCGTGTCGAATACCAAAAAAATGATGGCGAGTTTTTAGTTCAGTTAGAGGCTACATAATACAAATAAGTTAGCGGTTTTAAGGCGCGGTCAGGTTTACTACTCAATTGAACATTTTATTGAGGATTTACTCGGCCAAAATGATATGAATGTAAACGATTATGACGCCCTGATAAATATGATGGAGAATATTTTAAGACCACGCAATGTTGAAAAAGACGAAAAACAAAACATCAAGTTTTATATTGATCTTAAAGATATCGGTACAACCATTAAAATAAAAAGACCTTTATCGCCAAAATTGACATTAAACGAAGTCGGCAGTTTGTTAATCGCCCATTTAAAATTCGATAATGACGACTTAAGCGATGATGAAAAAGAACAAAAGCTTAACATCGTTCAAGAGCAAATAAAAAACGTTTTTAAAAATTTGCATGATAATTCTATGGATGCAGAGCAGGAGGAACCTGTCCTTATACCCACATCTATTTTAAACATACCGTACGAGAAGACAGGTCCGGGTCCATATAAAACCACCCCTGTACCATTTGAGAATAAATTTAGCGATCTGGAAATATTTTTATCACAATTATTTTTACAAACACCTGTGGGAAAACGTAAACCTGATATTGTAAGTGAAGCTGTTAATGAGGAATTACAGAAAGCTGTGGACGAGCAAATTAAAAACAAACCACCAGCACAAGAAAAACGTTGCATCGAAGAAAAAGAAAATGATTTTAATATGATATATGTGTACACTGACATAATACAGCCAAGAATAATTGGTAATATGCACACAAGATTTCTTAAAGTTTTACCACTACTCACGAAAAATAATAATGTTTTGCGATTTAAACACGTCGAATATTGCCCCATTGAGAAAAGCTTCATTGAAAGTATTTCTATAAAGCTAACCAATGATCAATGTGAATTAATTGACTTTGCACCAAGTTACATTCCAACATATGTAATGCTTCATTTTTTAAAAACAGACGATAAATAAGGGGAAAAACGCAAATATTTTGTATAGTCTTACTGGGACAATAATACTCTAACCACAAGTGTAAAAATTTCAACATGAACGCTTATTATACCCGTTACTATATAAATCAAAGCGGGGGGTATTTAACAGACATTGGCGATTTATACAGAGCTTCAAACACTTACCAGCGCGGTAGGAGCATTGGAAGTTTCTTCAGCGGGTTATTTAGATATTTAAAGCCGTTTGTTAGCTCTGGAGTAAAAACTTTATCCAAACAGGCCCTTAAAACCGGAAAAGCAATATTGCATGAAGTCGGCAGCACTAATAAACCAATACAGCAAATAATCAAAGAGCAAGGGAAAGTTGCTGTACAGGATCTTACTCAGAAAGGTATAAATAAGATGTTTGGCGAAATGGAAGGCTCAGGATTGTCGCGGAAACGATTCCATATAAAAAGAGCAAACCCATTTACGAGCTTGCAATTGTCTGATAAACCCAAGCGTAAGAAGCGTCACACATCGAAAAAAGGTAAACGAAAAGCCGCAAAGAAAACGACAACGACAACTAAACGTAGACGCCGTAAATCAAATAAACGCGTTTTGGATATTTTCGGAAAATAATAGTCCCCAAAAATGCCTTCATATAGTGAATGTATGAAATCGGAGCTGGATCTTTTTGCAGCACCACCCATACAAAGTAATATTTTGAAGACGGAAGAAGTAGCCTACAAACCAATTGCCTCCTTGGACAATTCATCTGTACTAGAATTTGTATCGTTGGGCCATGGCGACACTTACCGAGATTTATCCAGGGTATATTTACGCTTAAACCTTCAGCTAGTGAAAAATAAAGGGGGAAAAGAAGAATTGTATATTAAAGATGAATTGTCTCCCGGAACGGTCAATAATATTATGCATTCACTGTTTCGTCAGTGCACCATTTACCTCAGCGGCAAACCAATCGCTCAAACGGATAACAATTATAATTATCGGGCGTACATAGAAAACCTATTGAATTATGGCAACGATGCTGCGCTAACACATTTAGAATCTGTCGGATGGTATTTAAATAAAGAAAATATGGAAGTGGTTGAAATTAATGAGGAAAATGCAGGATATTTAACTAGAACGAAATTATTTTCGAATAGTAAGGCAGTTGAACTAATGGGAAAATTACATGGCGATATGCTAAACCAAAATAAATTGCTGCTTAGCGGTGTAGATTTGAGAATCGTGTTGTCATTGGAGAAACCAGAATTCTACTTATTATCATGATGAAAATGTTCCGAGAATTAAGATTTTAGAGGCGACAATGTATATGAATCATGTGACAGTTAATCCAAACATATTACTAGCGCATGAAACTGTTCTGCAGCGATCAAATGCTGTGTACCCGTATAAACGTGTCGAGGTGAAAAGCTATACTTTACCCGCAAACACATTTTCTCTATCTTTAGATAACGTCGTTATTGGTCAATTACCAAATCTTTTAATTTTTGGGATGGTGGATAATGATGAAAGAGAACGAAAAATTCATTTTGTTTTAAACATAACGATATTGCAAGGATAAATGTGCCTAATCAACCTTTAGAATTTGACTTTTCCAGTGCAAGTCCCAAAAGCACCAGAGGTTATTTAACATTATTCAAAGGAACCGGAATTTGACAACGGGGTCAATCCATATGAAGTGGTCAAAAAAAAAATCAATTGGCCGCTCGACCATTTTAGAAGAAATTCATACTCCCCCTGTTGTATCTATTGTATTATTGGCATTGAGAACACTTTTTAAAAAAATTCTATCTTAATCCGTTTAAGGATGGCGGCCATTTTTATTTTCGTACTCACCCTGATTTTTGTGTTTGCAAGCTTTGACGTCAATGGGTATATTTCAGAAACTATTTATCCAAAAAGGTTGAAACAAAAACCGTTTTAAAAGTAATAATTCCCTCTTTAAATTAGATTGTAACCATATTTCGCCTCTTTCTCCCTTCCCCAAGAAACCTTCAATCGAAGTCGGATATCAAAATTATTCAAAATACATTTTTCAGACATTTTCTTCTCATGGAACGAGTGCTACAGACAACTTGATATTTTTTATGGAAATAGTTGTATATAAGTACAACTACCAAAAAAAAACTCAATTGTGAAACATGCATAAAATTTACCAACTTTTGCCTCTATATCTCTAATGGGGCTGAAGATATAATTCTGAAATTTTCACAGATTGTAGTGATTTTGTACCTAGTTTTGTAAAATATAAAATCATTTTGTATATTAGGCTAGTACAAAAGTTATGCTATGTCAAAATCACGGAAAAACACAGTTGAAACACAGTAAGTTCTGTATGCTTTATGGCTGAATAGCTGTTGTTATTTTGGTTTTTTTTGCTAAAATTACAAGTTAAATTATTTAAAATAAATTTATTACTGTAAAGGTATACTTCTAATTTATTACTGTTCAAGGTGCCCATTTGAAAACAGAGAGGTCTTCTTCAGTATATTTTGATATTCTTCAGCTAACTTTTTATCAACGGCAATTTATTTTGTTTTTAAATCAAGTATTCTCAATATCATTTGTATTAGTGTTCAGGTAAATTCTTAGATCTAGTTAACAATTTTTTGTTAGTTCATTCGTTTTTCATTAAAATTTTTTCATTGTAATTCTCGATTCGATCGCATATAGACGTGCTACAGAATATAATCACAGTGTTAATTAAAAAAAAAACTTTCTAGTGAGTATAGAATAAAATATGGAAAATTGTGTTCAATGTTCTATTGGAAAGCATTTCTACGAAGAATGTCATCAAAATGTTTATGGGAAAGTACGAAAAGAAATAATACAGTTTTGTGAACTAGACGAAAAAGCTCAGCAGTTGATTAAAGTACGAGTTTATAACAAAATAGAAAATATATGCAGATTTCATGAGCAAAAATACTTGAATAAGTTTCACCACTTATATAATCAGAGATGCTGCGATCCTTTTTCAATTCATAAAAAAGCAATTACAAAAGGCTTGAGAGAAATTCTTATAAGCCACATTAATAAAAATGCTAACGTTAATTTGATACCAGGAAAGTCAGTATGTACAAACTGTTTTTCTAAGCTGTTTATCAATCATATGGAAATTGATGATAACTTGGTATTCGATGATAACGATAATTTTGAACCAGCTGAAAATAGCTTAGAAAAGATTGATGCTGCATGTAGCATTCTTGGGCTATCCCCACCGTCAAAGCTTCGAAAAGTGAATCGTGAAAAAAGGGCGGTTGCTCTTCAATCAAAAGTTGAAAAGGTATCGTCGAGCATCAAAAGAAATCTTGAGCTTTCTTTTAATGAAAATATTCCTGATCGCAGGAATTCGTCAATTGCTGTTGATGAAAAGTTAGCTGAAGAATATAAAAATATACTGGTTGAACTTAAAGATAAATATCAGATATCTTCCAAGGAGGAAAAAATTGTGAAAAGTGTAAAAGCAAAAATGTGCTCTTCTTGTCAAATGAAGACTTTTTCATACCGTCTAGAACTTCTTATGTACATTTGAATTACTCAAGATTATTTTATGAAATACCTTTCATTGTAGGACGTACTATTTTTTGATAATAAAGTTTTTTAAATAAAAATACATAAAGTTATTTGTATTTATATAATTTTATTAATTAACATATACAGGTAGATATTAATGCAATTTTGTAGAGCACAGCGATGGTTGGAAGCATTCTTATGGATTTCACAAGGTGCTTGAAAATTTTGCAGTTCGCTTAATTTTCTCAGTTTATTCAGTTGGACAACGTTCGCAGCTGGTACGTATTTCCTAATGAATGTAGCCTTTATCTCCCCCTTCACATATGTATGTGTATATTGCAGTTGCATTTTCTAATGTCGAAAACACCATTGGTAGATGATTATAATAAATAGTCCCATCGTTCCAGTGCTGATCTTTTGTTGATCTTTTGCACGTCGTACTGGTTTTGTTTTCGTGCTTCTAATGATAACTCATGATAGGGGAAAAAAGGTGGCAGAAAATGGTACATCTTTGGCCAGATGAACCCAAAAGTTAGTATTCCAAGCTCTTTAACAAAGTACTGGCCGTTGTTGCCGCACACGAACTGTATATCCACAATATACTTGACCATGTTATCGACTGGTAGCGTGTAAAATGTGCTTGTCTATATCACATATATGCTCTCTATAGGAGTGCTGAACACTTACTGCGGTTTAAGCTTTTACATTCTAGTATTTTATTGTCTAACGTGTATGTACAAGTTCTTTCACTAAATATACATTTACATTAACTTCTAAAATACTCAGCACATTTACAAAAATTATCTTAATAATATCAATTACGAAATTATAATTAACAGTTTATGTCTACGAAATTCCCAGGCGTATTATTATTTCATTTATATAAAGCAAAATTATTTATATACATAGTTATACATGGTTATACATACATTATTATATACATAGTTGGTATTTATTTTTCATTCACGATTTTAATTTCATGATTTTAATTTCATTTTCTTAAATCCATAGGGATATGAACAATTTCCTTCAACTACCACACGTTTATCAAAAGTGAAAGAAAAACATTTACCTTCAGGTTCAGAAACTATAACCCCAGGTCTTTTACGTTTAATTTTACGATTATTTTTGATGCAGACCACATCTTTATCACCGTCTACCATCATTTTAAATAGTTCAAAATTTATTAATTTTACATTTTCAAAATTTAATGTTATACCTTTACATTTAGTAATATAATTAACCAACCCATCACCATTTTCAATTTTAAGACTGTAAGATTTGGGTCCAGTGCTAACAAATTCAGAAATAAAGCTGCCAGAGCCATAACTCTCTATTTCATCAGTTAATTCACCCAAGAAATCTGAAGTTTCAAATAGAGGCGGTTTATTTCTGTTTTCAACAAAGATTAAACTATCTGTGTCACAGTAGAGAATTGAACTGCCCACTTTTTCTAATGCTTCATAGAGTTTTAGTCTAGCAAACGCTGTAGTATAAGCACCTACAGGTATATTCACATGTGGTAATGTACCTGCATTTTCTTCAATGTACTTCCAATTAATCCACATTGTGTCTTCATTTATGGGAAACAGTGATGAAATCTGTATACCGGGTGACTCTATAAAATCGCAAAATTCTCGCCAATTATTAACCACTTTTGTACGTGTTCTATCTTCCCGTTGTGCAAATTTCCCCCAAAGTGAGTTCAAACAAAGTTTTGCAAGGTTGCGCTTACCGGGATTTTTATTAATTTGGTTTTCGTCCAAAGTAATATTTTCTTTCATTTCGTATAATTTTATAAAATTCTTTTTATCTTCCAAAGTTTTACAGGCGGAGCTCCAACCACTCGCCTCCTGCTTAATTTTTAAAAATGTATTAACATACTCTGTGAACAACCCACCGTCTTTTGTAACTGGATCAAAAACCGTATAGTCATATCTGTGTACTTCAAATATTTTTAAAATTTGATACCCCTTTTTAACGGCTAAAGATACTTCAGGTATCACCCAAGTACCGACAAGTTGTCGTTCATCATCACTGTGATTAGACCCGAACATATTATTTAAAGCTGAGCATTTTCTGCAAAGCGTAAAATATAATTTCTTGTTACATCTCAATGGTAGCACGGGTAAAAATAAATTGGTAGGCGGAAGAATTGAGCACAAAATAAATCCATGCATCTGTAAAACGTCAGGAGCGGGGGTATACTTTCACCCCTGAAAATTGTCGGGTGTCCTGTAGGGTACGGCGAATATTTGTTAATGAACGGGTATAGACTGGTAAAATCTAGATATCTAATAACCTCATCTTCATTAATTTTATGATGTAGTTTGAAAACTTCCGTGCGGCCACCAAAGATTGCATCACGAGGGTTTAAGGGAAGAACAAAATTAACTAGGCTTTTGTTTAACTTATCGCCAATGGAAGGGTTGTTTTTTAAAAAATTTTTGAACTCACACTCCCATACAAACTCCAATAGATAGCCGTTATTTTTTATTATCTCAATTCTTTTCACCGTGCATTCATTTTTCTGTTTCAGTGTTTCTAACAACCCATTCTTCACGCCCAAGTTCTCTGTTTTAAAACAATCTCTACACCCGTGATGAAAACAACCAAAAAACTCGTAAACTTTATTATTTTCCCGACTGAAACCATCTACGTATAGATCTCCTCTTTCTAACTTTACTTCACCCATATTATTTGCACACAAAATGCCACTATCTACCTCCATTTTTAACACTAACCATTTCAATGAATTAAAGGAATAGTTCTTCGATTTGAGATAGCCATTCGAAGATGCTATGGCCAAAGTATCACTTTTAAGAAATTTCTTTCTATAAACAGGCATACATGCGGATGCTATAGTTAATGACTCTACAAAGGGGTTTATTTGAGTTATATCAAGAAAATCAGTCATGAAACGAATACACCCGACACGTAAAATGGCTGTGTCGTTCACACAGTACTCTAGCAACTGGTCTTTGTTATTGAATGTTTCATTTGACTTAGTACTATACCACTGTAGGAATAACTCTCTCTGTTTCACCCCCATTGTATTGCAGCCATATAATTCAGGCGGTGGGTATTTCTCAACGTAATTGTAGTTGGCCTGTGTATTGAAATAATAGGGGTAGTACCCTTTTGCACTAACTGCAATGTCAAAAACACTTGGGAATTTAGAAAGAGCAAATGGCAGGTAGTTTAACGAATCAATGAAGGAGACATTTTCACAGGTTAGTTTCATTATTTTATTACCGTTCATTATTGGATGTATAGTAAAATTTCTCTGTACAAGTTCCGAAATTAAAAAAATGGCCATCGTAACCTTGCAAATTATGTGAAACAACTGTCCCCTCTAAATTTGCGATTGCAGTTAGAGCAATCTTTTAGTTGGGTGACAAATAAGCAAGGCGGTAAAGAAGTGCAATAAGAACACTTGAGCTCACATTTGTGATATTTGCTATTTGACACTCTGTCACAGTACTCACAAACAAAACGCATATTAAAAAAGCCTTTTAATAACTTAATTACATAGAAATGGCGCAGCATTTGTGAATAATAAATAAAATTTTTTTTAAGGGAACGGTTCTCAAACGGCGTTTGAAATATTGGGTTGTTCGGGTTGTGAATGTTATCCTATACTGTTCACGGACTGAACCCTAAAGGTCTAAACACGAAACCCAAAAATAACCAAACAAAAACACAACAATGAATTAACGCCCAACAAAAATGAATTTGAAAATTGTCGACACGATGTAACTTGGCCAATTGTCGACAATTATTGTAAGTGTACGTTGAGATAAAATGAGAACAATCAACACATTTTTCGGAGTTTAGTTGTTCGTCGTGCCTTAAGGTGACAACAGTGTGATATAAACGTTTAACAGCGATAATTTCGCCCACGTGTTGTTAATATTCACCAACCAGGAGTTTTTTGAAGGATTTTCCCGAAGTTCAAATTGAGGAAAAGTGAGGTTTTCTTTTGGCGATTTCTAAAATTAATTACCTTTAACCATTTTTTTACAGCGTTCTTTAAAACAGTTAGACGATTGAAGTAATGCTTACAGTTCAAGTGAGCCATTTCAATCAATCCTGCTGTTTTTTTTTTCTTTGAGTTAATTCCTTTGGTTAAGCAAATTTAATAACTAATGAATTCGGAACTTACTTAGACTTAAGAAAATTATAATGTTCAGATAATAAATAAACTTGAATGATTTGTTGTGTTGAATTGCGGAGGCAGTGAAATTAATAAATTAAGATTGTAAACTAAATCTACGTGCGTGTTTTTAACTGATTCCTTATTATACTTTTCTCAATTGTTTTGTTTTTATTTTACTTTCGTGCTTTGTTCTAGCAATTTATTCATTGGTGGTTCCATCCAGGAATCAGTACGCAGATCGTTTACAATTTTTCTTTATTTGAACTCAGTGTTTGACATTAATTGCATTTAAATGGCATCGCTTAAAGATCTGTTAAATGAGGAAAAAATTATTAGATCTCGTTTGGAAAAGTGCATAGAGAACGGGAAAAGAACTGCATTAGCCAAAAGAAATCAGGGTTTTTATGAAACAAAGGTGGCGGATTTAAAAGATCTTTGGCGGAAATATTCTGATGTGGATTTAAAGGTCGTGCAACAAATAGCTGCCGAAGAAGCGGAACAAGAACACGAGTATTTAAAGCAAGATAATTTCGGCACACTTGAAGCCAAATATTCTGAGTACATGGGCGACATTCTTGACGGCCTGCGAAAATTTACCGTTGTCATTCCATCGACATCGAGTGCTGATATTTCCAACAATAGCACCGTTCAAACACCCGCAATGCAAAACGAAATCACTCTTCCGAATATTACATTACCCAAATTTAACGGCGATTACAATTGTTGGAGGTCATTTCACGACTTATTTGTTTCATTAGTGCACAATAATGGAAAATTGACTCCAGTGCAGAAATTTCACTATCTCAAAACTTGTTTGACTAGTGATGCAGAAAGAATTTTGAGACATACACCAGTAACTGACAATGACTATGAGCCTGCGTGGAGTAAACTGAAACAAAGATATGAAAACAAACGCACTTTAATTAATCATCAACTGAACAATTTAGTTAATCAACCAAAGGTAAACACTGAAACAAGCAAGGGATTAAAATCACTAATCGACACAACGGATGAATGTTTACAACAATTACAGAGTCTCGAAATTGACACAAACGCATGGAATTGCTTGTTAATCCACATAATAGTACAAAAACTTCCCTTCATGACACTTAAATTATGGGAAGAAAAATTAGGTTCGTCACAGGAATTGCCAACATTTGAAAAGTTCCAATCATTTCTAAACAAGAGATTAAAGGTACTAGAATCAATTTCAGATGCGATTAATTCAAAACATACACAACCCAGACATCAAACCAAGGAAAAAACGCAAACATATCACACAGTCCGACAAGGCAAATGTCCGGCATGCAACAGTAAACATTTTCTTTCAAAATGTCCGAGATACAAGGACATGAACATTGAGGCACGGCGAAAATTCATCTCGACATCAGGGTTATGTTTAAATTGCTTGTCGAGCAATCACTCGAATGCTGAATGCACCAGCAAATATTGTTGCTTTAAATGTAACAAGAAACATCATACGTCACTACATATAGATGCTGAAAAGGGTCAGTCGAGAATATCTCCCAAACAAGCATCAGTTACAACTCCAGATCAAACGAATCAACTTCACGACCACAACAGCCACAGCGCTGAAGAACACGAAATAAACACCACCCATACCTTTATAGCAGGTCAACATACCCAAGCATTATTATCCACAGCAATAATAACTGCACGATGTAAACATGGCATACCCCGCACTTTACGTTGCTTAATTGACCCAGGGTCACAGTCTTCATTTCTTACAGAGGCTGCTTGTTACAAACTGGGTGCGGTGTGTACATCCACGTCGATGGCTATTACAGGGTTAGGAGCTAGTTTTGCAGCTACTTCTAAAAAACAAACTACCTTACAATCACAAAGACACGACAATGAGGGACCTTTAATTACAGAAACCTTTTTTGTTTTAAATAGGATCACGGATCCCTTACCGAAAATCAATCTAGTAAAGAAAGAGTTTGAACATCTCAAGGGCTTACAGTTAGCGGATTCAAGTTATTGGAAATCTGGGAAAATAGATGCGCTATTAGGAGCTAATGTGTACGCCAGAATCCTACAAGAAGGCATTTGTCGAGGCTCTAAATCATCTCCAGTAGCCATTAATACGCTCTTTGGTTGGATCCTTCTGGGACCAACAAACACTTCAAGTCAATACAACACACATTCCTTTTCAGTTACAACGGAAACCGATCTGTTAAGACAATTGAAAAGCTTCTGGGAAATTGAGGAGTCTCCTACCAATCCTATTTTGAAATACGACGAGGAGCAATGCCAAGTATCCTATGAGGAGTCGCATACGCGATTAGCCAATGGTCAGTATCAGGTAAAATTACCGTTTAAAAACAACGAAATACCGGAACTAGGCGAATCTCGACCACAGGCATTGAAGAGATTCCAAACGTTACAAATGCAATTTAAACGGAAGCCAGATTTGGCTGACGATTATACAAGATGTCTGGATGAGTATGTTAAGCTTGGTCATATGCAGATGATCGACACCACATCCAACGATACCCCTCACTACTACATCCCTCATCATGCTGTCTTCAAAGACAGCAGCACCACAAAACTTCGAGTCGTGTTCGATGCTTCATGCAAGACAACAAACGGGAAATCTTTAAATGATCATCTTTTGAAAGGACCAACTTTACAACCAAGGCTTTTCGCCACGTTACTAAACTGGCGAAAATATAAAGTTGCAATTACAGCAGATATTGAAAAAATGTATAGGATGATTCTTATACACCCGTCACAGCGCTCATTTCAAAAAATTATTTGGCAACATCCAAGTACAAAGGAACCGCATGATTACCAGCTCAATACTGTCACATTTGGAACGACATCTGCACCTTATTTGGCGATTAGGACTATTCAACAGTTAGCTGAAGACGAGAAAGAAAATTACCCTGCAGCATCAAAGGCTGTCTTCAAAAACTTTTATGTAGATGACGTGCTAGCAGGAGCTGACAATGTAGACGAGGCCAAGGAATTACAAACCCAACTGCTCGAACTGATGAAATCAGGAAATTTCAATTTACGCAAATGGGCTAGTAATGAGGCTTCCCTACTTCTAAATCTTTCAAGAGAACAGCGAGAAGTCAAAGAAATGGTAACTGTTGGTGATGAGGATGCTATCAAAACTCTTGGAATTCAGTGGCATCCGAAAGCAGATTACTTTTCGTTCAGATACTCACCGAAGAAACAACATCAAACCATTTCCAAAAGAACAGTACTATCAGAAATCGCATCCTTGTACGACCCACTAGGATGGTTGGCTCCAACTGTCATTCTTGCAAAGTTAATAATCCAAGCATTATGGATTACGGGATGTAACTGGGATGCTCCAATTTCAAAGGAAATTAAAAACCAGTGGATAAACTTCAAAGAAGATATTACTGCTTTGCCACTATTGAAAATTCAGAGATGGGTTCATTACAAGTCTAACACACCAGCAGAAATACATGGTTTTTGCGACGCATCGTCGAAAGCCTACGCCGCGGTTATCTACTTACGGACACGAAATGAGGAAGGACAATTTACATCAATGTTATTGACAGCCAAGACTAAGGTCGCCCCAATTAAACCAACAACGATACCCAGGTTGGAACTCAATGGAGCTGTACTTCTTGCGCGCTTATTACAGGCAACAATTAAAGACATGGAATTCGAGAATATGCCAATCTACGCCTGGACCGATTCTACTATCGCACTTCAATGGATAAGAGAACACCCTTCAAGATGGAAAACCTACGTCGCTAACAGGGTCGTTGAAATCCAGGAGGTAGTTAAATACAATAGCTGGAATCACGTTCCAACTGATGACAACCCAGCCGATCTTGCTTCCAGAGGTAGGACGCTGTCCGAGTTATCCACGTCCGACCTGTGGTGGCACGGTCCTACTTGGCTAAGAAAACCTCAAGATGAGTGGCCACTACTACGAAAACCTGAAGGCAGCACAGATCTGGAGGCTAAACCACGGGCCACGAAAACGTTTGCTATCAATCTAGACGATGATATTCTAACACGTTACTCTTCTTTTACTAAACTAATTTCCATTGTAGCGATTATACTTCGTGTACCACACAACATGTCAAATAAGGAACCAAAAAAAACAGGATTTGTCTCCGCTGACGAATTAAGGAACGCTGAAGCGGTCATCCTGCGTTTGGTACAACAACGTAGCTTTACAGAGGATTATCAAAACTTGAAAAATAAAATGCCAGTATCGAAGAAAAGTAAACTTCGGCAACTAAACCCATACATAGATCCGCAAGGTTTAATACGAATGAAAGGACGTTTACAAAATGCGGATATACCAGTCGCAAGGAAATGTCCTATCGTGCTACCTAAAAATCATCCCGTGACACTGCTCATTATAGACAAAATCCATAAAGAAACACTACATGGTGGAACATCGTTAGTCTTAGCTAGTAGCCGAAACCAGTATTGGATTTTAGACGCAAGGCGATGTATCACATCAAGACTCCACAAATGCGTTATATGTACAAGATATCGGAAACAGACCATGACGCAACTTATGGGCAATCTACCGGAAATACGTGTAACTACCAGTCGCCCATTTAGCAAGGTAGGCATCGATTTTGCAGGACCAGTGACTGTAAAGGCATCCTTATGCAGAAAGGCTAAACTTCTGAAAGCATACATATGTATATTCATCTGCATGGTAACTAAGGCTATACATATCGAACTAGTCTCAGCATTAACTTCAGATGCCTTCATTGCTGCGCTGAAAAGATTTGTTGCCCGAAGAGGTTTATCTACTGACATATATTGTGATTGTGGCACCAATTTCGTCGGGGCCAAAACATCATTGGACAAGGATCTAAAAAAAGCAATTTTGGAAGCCACTCCAGCAGCAGCACGGCATTTCGCATCAAAGGGCATGAACTGGCACTTTAACCCACCAGCAGCTCCACATTTCGGTGGACTCTGGGAATCAGGCGTTAAGTCAATTAAATATCATTTGCGTAGGAGCTTAGGTAATATGACTTGCACCTTTGAAGAATATGCAACAATCCTAGCTCAAATTGAAGCATGTCTTAATTCAAGACCACTGTGCTACATCACAAATGATCCCGAGGACACAACAATACTTACACCAGGGCATTTCCTTATTGGAGAAGCTCTAAATGCGATCCCAGAACCCAACAAGGAAAACCTAAAAATACCATTATCTCAACGATGGGATTTGATTCAACAAAAAACCAGGGAGTTTTGGAACAAATGGTCAAAGGACTATTTAAACCAATTACAAAACAGACCAAAATGGTTATCAGAACAAAAGAACCTACAAGTCGGTGACATTGTCTTGATAAAACAGGAAACTTCACCACCAACAGTATGGCCGTTAGCCATCGTGGAAAAGTTGTATCCAGGGACCGATGGACTTACTAGAGTAGTGCAAGTACGCACGCAACACAACTCATTTCGAAGGCCGATTACAAAACTATGTCCCCTACCAATGGAGCAAACAGTAGCAACGGGGCATTCCAATGCATGTTCCTAATATTGTTCCATGGTTGTTTTATGTTTACATGTGTCGTCTTGTGTTGTCCTCAACTGAAATACATTAAATTTACAGTCAAAATTTCAGATGCCGCACGTTTATGAAGACGGCGATGTCCTAACCATTCTCGAGGATATCTACTTCTCTCCAAGGTCAAGTCCAGCAGAGAATATGCTCGACTCGGGACCCCTCAATTTGGAATTAGAACCTTTAGCAGGGACCACATCTACTGCAATCGTAAGCTCATCGAAGCTTGAAGACAGCAATGGTTCTACGAAGCCACCCAAAACACAGAGACACCGCGATGATGCTCCCCAAATTCAGACCACACCGAACCAACCAGCAGTGATTAATGGAGCAAGGGAACCGTCACTCAAGATTCTCCGAGCTACAACTACGCTGAAAGAATTACAAATGCGTATTGAAAACACTCATCAGCGATTCATAACTAGAGAAGGAATCGATATCTTCCTTACCAAAGATGTCCTAAAACGAATAAACTTCGAAGAAATACGGAAGAAAAAAGGACATGAAAAAACCATCAATCTACCTGATAGGCATCAAGTTAGGGTACGCGTACTTGCAGATGGCACTTTGAAATTCTTCCATTATCACAAGAGAGGTGTTGTGAAGAAGTTGAAACGATTGAACCAACTCGTTCAACGGGTGGGAGGATGTTCACGGACTGAACCCTAAAGGTCTAAACACGAAACCCAAAAATAACCAAACAAAAACACAACAATGAATTAACGCCCAACAAAAATGAATTTGAAAATTGTCGACACGATGTAACTTGGCCAATTGTCGACAATTATTGTAAGTGTACGTTGAGATAAAATGAGAACAATCAACACATTTTTCGGAGTTTAGTTGTTCGTCGTGCCTTAAGGTGACAACAGTGTGATATAAACGTTTAACAGCGATAATTTCGCCCACGTGTTGTTAATATTCACCAACCAGGAGTTTTTTGAAGGATTTTCCCGAAGTTCAAATTGAGGAAAAGTGAGGTTTTCTTTTGGCGATTTCTAAAATTAATTACCTTTAACCATTTTTTTACAGCGTTCTTTAAAACAGTTAGACGATTGAAGTAATGCTTACAGTTCAAGTGAGCCATTTCAATCAATCCTGCTGTTTTTTTTTTCTTTGAGTTAATTCCTTTGGTTAAGCAAATTTAATAACTAATGAATTCGGAACTTACTTAGACTTAAGAAAATTATAATGTTCAGATAATAAATAAACTTGAATGATTTGTTGTGTTGAATTGCGGAGGCAGTGAAATTAATAAATTAAGATTGTAAACTAAATCTACGTGCGTGTTTTTAACTGATTCCTTATTATACTTTTCTCAATTGTTTTGTTTTTATTTTACTTTCGTGCTTTGTTCTAGCAATTTATTCATATACTATAAGTTGATAATCTTTTAAGAAAGATTGAAAATTATAAAGGTCTTTTAAAATGCAGCCCCTCTCTTTATCAACTAAAACGCCCGCATTTTTACACAGCTTTGCTGATAAAGCGTCCTAATTTTTTAGCAATTTCTTTTTTTCATTACGATTAAGTGCCCTACGTGCTAGTTCGGTGGCATAGCACAAACTTCGAGGGAGACAAAAAACACTATCAGTTTTACTGACATCTATGACACTGCTTTTCTTCATTAAAATCTCACACTCGTTGGAAGTTGTAATTTTTATTTTCCCAGCACCCGAAGGAAAATTTATGACGTTCGCTAACACTTCCAGAACTTCTGAAGATGAAAACACAGAGTTCGGCTGACTTACATTTGAAATCACACCGAGAATCTGATTTGCGTTCACCTCACTGACCGGGCATAAACTACACCAAATAGGTTTTACATGAGGTGCATTGGGTGGATATATAGAGAGACATATTTTACTGTGTTTTGCACAATCGCCAACGATCTCTTTTATAACTTCGTTAAACACACCTTCTAAGTATTCCAAAGGGCTCTGGTCACTAGCACCAAAGTCCTTTAATTGAAAACGAATTTTTATACCGTCTAAATTAAATTTTTTAAAAAATGTTTTCTCTTTGGATAATATTTTAATTGTAGCACCAGACACAAAACCGCACTGAACAATGTTTTTATTATTTGTAGACGTACGTTCTTGTGCTGCTTTTTTTAATGTGATTGAGGTAGAAGGCATGTCTGAAGATACACTACATCCAGCCCCGACAACATTATCAGTAACGCAGCCGTTTAGAAACGTTATTGCATGTTTCAAAGGCTGTTCGTTTAAAGGTATCCCGCTTTTAAGGGAGAAATTCGCTATTAGGTTTAATATTTCGAATTTCTCCCGAAAGTTAAATGAAGTCTGTCGTCGGAACAGTTCCTCAATTACATTTTTTAGCGTAGTTAAAAACAGACTCTCAATAAAATCGAGAGCCGTTTTCAGTAGGGTGATCACACCGGCAATTTTCAACGGTAATTTAACTAATTTTAAGGGCACTAACTCTAAAAACAGTATGATTTATATATAACTAATCTACCTTATTTTAACGCTCCTGTTGTCCTACGGGCGAACTCCCTCTAGAAATTCCCTTAATACAGGTAACCAGTCTCCGTCCTCCCGACCTTCGAAGGGCACTGTGTCGTCGTGGGGTATATGGTCGAACCCTACGGGTGGCGAGGGTTCTGTACCCCCAGCGGGATCAACTTCACGCGGGACGACGGTATCCTCCTGGTCCTGTGGGATGCCCATCAATGTTTTGAACACTGCAAAAAGAATTTGAATCAAAATTAAAAATTTTTACACTAACTATCAATTTTGTAAATTTTTAAAAATGAAAATTTTACCTTACCTTAAAAATATTTTTAACAGTTGGATGTTCGCCTGGTTTTCACTCTTAACACTGTATTTCCCTCGATAAAACACACTAACTAGCAATGTTAACTTTTTAATTTTTGCACGGCGTGCACTTCAGTTCGCACTAGCCGCGGGGTTCTCCATACATTTTCACTTCGTTTTTATACAGTTTTTCGGCCGGCCAGATAGGTGCAAATAAAATAAAAGTTTATGTTACAAGTGCGTGCATTCTCTTCGCGCGTCATTTTATATAACTTAATTTTTCAGCAGGATAAAATTTAACGACTTATCCATTTTTAAGATGACACAAAGCTTAAAGTCTGCGAAATCGAAAAATTTATGGTATTCTTCCATTTGTCAACGTTGAACGGACGGGTAACTTGACAAAGTTGTTATTTTCAAAAAGTGAATGTAGTACTATACATTGCGGGTTGAAAATATTTTTCTTAATACCGAACCCTCGGTACGCACGCTTAATAGATTTTTTATTATGAATATTCGAATACTTATTTTTAATGCGGTTGCCCTTAACTGCGTTAATTTATATCACGACAGACAGGGCTAGACGAAACTCTTTTTTAACGAGAAGAATAAACCACTAAAATTAAGAACTTTATGACGATTGCCATGATGTTGTTGAATTTTAATAAAATATTTTTACTGCATTAATATTTTAAAAGAAAAAAGGAGGCCGTCAAAAAACATGTGCAAAACGTATAGGCTCCCGAACAAGACTGGTATAATTTTGCAACAATGTTATTTTAAAAGAAAAAGGGAGACCATCAAAAACCAATGTGTAAAACGTATAGGTACCTGAACAAGACTGGTACAATTTTCAACAATGTTGCTAACTAATTTGTCTTATGAAGTTAACTTTCATACCAAAAACATAAATAAAATTTTCATTTAGTTAAAAGTACAGCTTTACTAGATGCAATGTAACTTCATGTTTTTTATATGCTGTGATTTTTCAAGAGTGGTAGGTACCAGAACAGATATAAATACATAGGTTTCCAGACAAACTTTAGACACTTTTCTGCAACGATCCAGACGATTCAGACCAGATATTTTGAAGAAAATAAAAATGGTAGGTAAAAACCGAGGTAAAGTAGTTTTTGTTACTTTTTTATTAAATTTCGTTATAATTCTTTCAGAATACCTTCGAACTTTTAAAGAGTGTGGCGGAAGACACCCACGACACCATGGTGCCGGTGACTTCTTTGGAAGTCGGAAGGGAATATCCCATTAGGATATTCAAACTAATCAAAACGACCTACGGCTTGCGTGTGACCACGCATTTTAAAAACGGCACCTATATTTATTTACCGCCCAGGTTTGCCGAAAAAATTAAAACACAAAAACAGATAGATGATCTAAATCAACACTCCAACTATTTTCTGATTTTCGAGGGAAAGGATGAGTCCAGAGGTGGTCTCCTTAAACTAAATTTTTTTAAGAAGGAGTGAGATGTCAAGTGTGGCAGATATCCAACATTTGCTGATAATAAAAACAAGGTTTAAACTAACTTGCGTTTTATTTAAAATAAACCATACCTCCCATATTTTTTACTCTTGACCTACACCGGCAGCATACCGCTGATCTTCCCCTCACTCAAAAGTTAGCTTTGCTCCAAGCACACGGCCGCCTGCCAGGTCCCCAGTGGTTAACGTCTAACCAAAAACAAAAGTCCACACGTAAAGCTTTTTGCCCACTACAGCCGCTTTCTTGCAAACAGCAAAACCACGCCTACCTGATCACGTTTAGGCAAAAAACAAACACTCACACCCCAGGCTTCATGATCAACGAAAAAAGTCATGAGCGAGTGGGTGCACACTTGCTCCCTCATACCTGCAAGCTCTTCAACGCGGCTGAACACACCCACAGAGCTTTTGGACCGCGAGATGCTCACGTACCCCATGCAACTGGCGACACATCTCCTGTCTTCACGCACTCACAGAGCTTTTGGGTCCGCAGTGACCACTAACTACTTAGGAGTATCGCTGAACGACGTTCAAATGCTTGGAGGAAAGCTGCAAGCAGATCTACACGACATAGTTATGAGATTTCGAAGACACAAGGTGGCTGTATCAGCAGACATCAAAAAGATGTATAATCAAATTGGAGTAAACCCGAGTCAATGGGATCTGATGAGGGTGTTTTGGAGAGAACAAGAGTGACCCCCTAAAGGAATATTGGCTAACCATGGTGACTTTCGGGTTAGCGGCATCCGGTTATTTAGCGGCCCGATGCATTGTTCAGGCAGCGAGAGAAGCCAAGAATCGCTATCCGGAGGCCAAAGCCATCCTGAACGATTTTTACATGGACGAGTGTACAACAGGAGCGTCGTCTGAGCGAGAAGCGATTCAACTAGCGAGAGAATTAGTCTATATTAAAAGAAGCCAGTTTTACGCTACGGACGTGGAAATCCAACAGTCACGAGTTGTTAACCGCAATGGAGTCAGACGAGTAGAGTTCAATGGTGTTTTCCGGGGAGGGCAAGACCACGGTTTTAGGTCTAAAATGGCTCATTCCAACGGACCAGTTTACATTCGAGGTAAAAACACCCAAGATTGAAGGAGCTCTCACCAAGAGGAAGATAGCGAGCTGTGTAGCCCAGCTTTTTGAACCCAATGGTTACATTTCACCAGTCGTGATCATCGGGAAGAAGGTGATACAAGAACTGTGGAAACTTCGTTTAGACTGGGATCAGGAGATTATCAAGCAGAGAATAGCCGGCAGGTCAATAGCAGAGGCATGGAACGAATTTTGGAACGAGATTTTGTTGTTAGAAAACTTGAAAATAGATAGATGGTTAGGCACTCGGTCGATAGTAAAATCAAATTAGTCGGGTTTTCAGACAGCTCAAAAGAGGCGTATGGAGCCGTCGTATATGTACGAGTGGAGTATCCGAGTGGAGTCATCAAGTCTAATTTATTGATATCTAAAACTAAAGTGGCACCGCTGAATACGGTTTCGATTCCGCGTTTGGAATTGGCAGCAGCGGAGTTACTAGCCCGTCTCATGAGCGATGTGCGGAGTAAAATGGAGTTTGCCGAGCACGACTATCTGATGTGGACTGATTCATCGATAGTCTTGTATTGGATTCGTAAGTCACCTTCGAATCTGAATACTTTCGTGGCCAATAGAGTGGCTTCTATCCAAGAGAAAACGAGTATCGAGTTTTGGCATTACGTCAACACCAAGGAGAACCCAGCCGATTTGTTGAGTCGGGGGGTGTTGCCGTCGGCGCTAATCGAGAACGAGTTGTGGCTTCATGGACCTAGTTGGTTATTTTTGCCCCAAACCGAGTGGCCAAAAGAACGTTTTGGTATCGTAGATCTGTAGATAGCGGAAAACGAGATGAAAGTACACTTTGTGTGCGAGCGAAAGCCGATGTTGGACATCAACATAAAAGGAGATACGAGAAAGGTGGAGAATTTAGAATACGCGTCAGAGTTGAGCGGGCCACTGAATATTTTGGCATACGTGATTATATACGTGAACGCCTTGAGGGCTAAATACAAGCCACCCAAGAGGAACTTACGGAGCGCGGCTGTAGTTATCCATCAGCCAACCAATCAAGAACCAGCTTGGGCCATGGAATATCTAGTGCGGAAAACGCAAGCGGAATATTATGGCGGCCTTTCAGAAACAAAAACGTTTCCCAGCGAAGAGCAGGATCGAATTCCTTAAACCAATATTAGATCAAAATGGGTTGTTACGAGTACGAGGTCGAATAGGAGATTCAGAGCTGCTGTACGAGGTTAATCATCCACTTATAGTGTCGAATGGTTCGAGGCCGGCTTGGTTAATCCTTCAATCAGCGCATTCAGAGACAAAGGATGGAGGAGTGCAAGTCTGTATGCAGTTTATTCGGCAGCGTTATTGGATACCGAGATTGAGAGCTGAGATGCTAAATTTCATACACAAATGTGTAGTTTGCGTGCGATACAATCAACGTATGGAGCAGCAATTGATGCCGGATTTACCGGCCGACAGAGTAAGAAGCGGTAAACCATTTTTACAGTACGGGTGGATTACGCTGGACCGTTCATGTTGCGAGCGATCGAGCAAGGCGGAGCTACTTTGACCGTAGCGAAAGGCTGGGTAGCGATCTTTATATGTTTAAAAACTCGAGCCATACATCTGGACATCATAACTGATTTAACATCAGCGGCGTTCATAGCGTGTTACGAGCGTTTTATAGGCCTAAGAGGTCGTTGCGAACGAATGTATAGCGACAACGGTACATCGTTCGTTGGAGCAGAGAAGGAGATACGGCGAGCTTATGAAGCTTGGAGGACGGAAGAAACCCTTCGTCATTTGAGCTAGAGAGGTACCGAGTGGCGTTTTATGACCCCAGCCGCTCCACATCAAGGCGGCATTTACGAGGCGGCGCGGCGGTGAAATCGATGAAGCATCATTTGAAGCGAATCGTCGGGGTGAAGAAAATACCTTACGAGCAATTTATGACACTGCTCATACAGATCGAGGCGATATTAAATTCGAGACCGATCAGTCCCTTAAGGGATGATCCAAACGACTTGCGAGCCCTCACTCCTGGGCATTTTCTAACAACGGAACAGTTGGTTCTGCCACCCGCGTTCCGGCATCCAGATCCCAGGGATGTAACTGGGAATAGGCATTGGAGAGAGCGACAAACAGTGCTGAAGCATTGACCACATGTCAGGAGCGCAAAAAGTGGAGGCGAGAGATGGAAAACATCAAGCTTGGGCAGGTAGTCCTACTGAGCAACGAGCAGTTCCCACCATCCCATTGGGCGTTGGGAAGAATTAGCGAGCTATTACCAGGTCGAGATGGAGTGGTACGAAACGTCATGGTTCGAAGGGCAACAAAATGTCTGAAGAGGGCAGTCCAAAAGTTGGTCATCGTTCCTGTACCCGAGTCCGAGTTGCGAGAAGCCGAGACCACCGAGGATGCGACGATGAGCGAGATAGAACTTAGCTAATTTTAAGTTAATTTAAGCCTTATGTTCATGTCGTATGTTAGATAAGAAAACCGGAGGTTTTCCGGGGAGTGTACAAAACAACTTAGTTTCTAAGGTTGTATTTTGCAGTGCGCATGTAGTGCATACGAGTTAAAGGGAGTCGAGTTCTGAGTTCCGAGATGTTCACACGGATGTTCACACGAAGTTTCGAGTATATAAGACTCGAGACGAAGAACGGGCTCTTAAATTAGCTATGTAATATGTTAAATGTTTAATATCGAGAATCGAGCATAACGAGTGTCGAGTTTATATTATTAACTAGATTCGAGAATAAATGTGGGTTTTTTTCTACGGCAGTGCCGTTTTTTCCCACAACAAAACAAATCGCGTTTTAATGTAGTGTAGTGGTATCCTCTTGATCCCAGGAACCCTGAGCCATCGGAAACACTTAGATTTAAAAAAAAAACATCTTGCATTTTTCTATAGAATTAGAATACGGATTTTGTTTTACAGAATACAGTTCAAGTTTTACTGATATCCATATCACCGATCTTGGCGATTGCAGTATTTCCTAATTTTCCGAACGTTTTATTTTCTTCTAAAAAGTAGAGTTTTCGAAGATATCAGGTGTTTAATCTTCACTGACGATATTAGGAAAAATTTTGTTGTTGAAAAAGAAGAATAATTTAGTAATCATCTATATTTCATTTATTGCCAGACAATTTAACAATGAATCCAGCAAATGATGTAAAGGGAGATCTCTTAGCCCTGAAGGAGCTCAACACATGTAATTACAAACCGCTTTTGAAGATCAAAGAAATGGACCCCCTTCAGCACTACCTCATTCTGGGCTGTACTCAAGTTCCAAAGAGATATGGGGTTCGAATTGTTTGGAGCTTCAGAAGAACCAAATATTCCTACCAGACCGGTATAGTCATCTATACGCCAAAACAATGGACTTGATCAATGCAGGTGGATATTTTGTGCAATATCAGGCAACATCCATAAATTCCTATAATTTGAAATTTTCTAAATCTACTCCCAACCCCAATTTTTACGTGGATATGTAAAGTTTTATCCAAAATATACACATATACACATATACTTATTACTTAGGTACCTATTGATTATATAATGTGAAACCTTAAGAGGAGGATACACCTAAAAATTTTTCCGAGTTGAAAACTACTACAAACAAGTCAAACCACACAATCGCAGGTCCCTTTTGCTTGTGTGTGTAGCGACGGCCTTTTTGTTCTCTGCTCTCTGGGGCACACAAAAAATATCGATTTTGCGATGGGCTTCGCCTTGCAGGTGGCTTCTGCTGTTTTTTACTACTTGGTTTTCTTGCGCATCTCGGCCAGTACTTGGCGCTTGCGGAAAAAAATGATTCTACGGGAAGGGCGAAGTAGGGAACTGGGCAGGTCTTTCGTTTATAGTTTTGGGTACATTTCATTCTTGAGTGAATTTTACGATTGTGATTTGTAAATGCCCGATAAGAAATTTTGTTGGATGAATTTGTTTTCTTTTAGTTTGACTTTTCTAGACATTTTATAGTTTAGATTATTATAAAAAATAGTTTCATTTGGAAGTAATATATTACGGAATTTTTATATATTAATTATTGATAAAATCATCCTTTTCTCAATCTAAGAGGGACATATTTTTGCATTTTAGCTGCATTCTGTGCTTCTACTTGTGAAACATTGTGATTTAATTAATATATACAATTGACCAAATAAAAGTATGATTTTTTAAAGATTATTAATTAAGAGTTATTTTATCAACTTAGTGGAATAGAATTAGAGAGACTGAGAGAGGTGGCGCTATTAATTGACATACGTGCTGATTCGGAGGTAAAAAATAAAGAAATCATTACATAACCTACTCACTTGGCATTTCAATAATTTATTGATTTGCCTATTGACCCTAAATTCAGCGATGGCCTGTTTGTTTTGTTTGCTGTCCCCGAAAGCAAATAATTTTTTTCATGTAGCTTTGTGCGAATATTCGCTTGAGAATTTGAAAAATGAACTGTTTAAAGGACAAAGGACAAGTGAAGTTACAACAAAAAGTATTATCGTCATAACTATTTGGTTGCATTTTATTAACCTTCCTCACCTACTTGGGGGTAGCTGTAATGCTTCAAAATATAATAGGATGTACATTATTTTATGAGTTTCACCATTCCTGCTAGTTATTTATAAGCTAAATTATCTAAAAAAAAAAAAAAAAAAAAAAAACTAGTACAATAGTTCAATTTATTGGTTTAGGTAAATAATTATGAACTATAGGAGCCACGTTTGTATAGGAAGCATGTAAAAAACCCCGCCAAATAAGTTTTCCCAAAGTGAAAAGAGAAATTCGTTATTTATGTAAATTAATCAATTATTGAAAAGGAAAATTTTTGGTAGGTATCTGAAAAATTTCGAAATCGAGTAAAAAAACCGTATTAAAATAGTTCCGTTAACAAAATTAATTAGTAAATGTAATACGCATTACTTTTAACAAAGTATTATGGTACCGTATTGCAATGCTCTAGCTGGTAGCGTGAAGCGTTTCCGAATTATCCTCTGGAGAGACAGGCAGACAATAGAAAGACATGCATAAAACGGTTTCTTCTTCTTTTCCCTTCCCTATCATGAACATATAATTCTTTTTTTTTGTCTTTATTATTTCTTGACATTGGATACGTTTGCTCAAAAATAATACACCCGAAATACCCTACATCTAGAGTATAAAAAAAAAATCAAACTAAAAGAAACAAACCCATGAAAACAAAATTTCTTTTCAGGCATTCAAAAATCAAAATCGTAAAATTTATACAAGAATGAATTTTACCGAAAAGGCGAAAACTAGCAACGAAAGATCTGCCCCGTCCTCTACTTCGCCTTCTCCAAAGCATCATGAAGTTGCATATTATAATATAGCATGAAAACTGAATACGGATTAGTACATAGATACATGTACCTAATTATTTTATATTTACTACGTATGTTTACATTAAAGTATTTTTTTTCTTTAGTTGTTTTTCAGTCTTATCTACCTACGTACAAAATTATCCAAATTATTATAATATTGTATACAACTTCCATTTTTACAGACAAGTTGCATATTAAATTGGTACTAGAAAGTAGAAAATCATAAAAGCAAGCCAAACTCCTTTTCTCGAATATACGAAATTCTAAAGTCATGAATGAAACTTTTCTAACGAAAAATCGTATTCGCTTGTACGTCACCCTCCCCGTCATAAAAAAGGTAAACTTACAATTCATTGAAAATACAAATGCCAATGAGAAATGGTTTTGCCCCTTTATCTACCCTCCCCGTTCCCAAATGTGTCAAGTGGCTAAATTGCCCGAACAAGAAAAATGCGCACAAGCAAAAATCCACTTTTCTCTTCATTGCATCCCACTAGCCATCCTGAAATCTTACACCGCCGCAGCGCAGCCTCGCAGTGGTTGTTTTTTGCATGCCTACCTACGTCACTCGCTACGTCGCTGAAATTTCTCTCAGAGGAATCGTGTACATGAACGGCGGCACGCTCATATGATACACAAAGTGCTTGAGTGTGTTGGCAAGAAATTGTTGGTCAAAAAGTGCGAAATTTGCCTATCCTTAGGCGTTTTAGGGTAAATTCTCAGAATTTTACATTAAAATATTGCTAATATTATGCACTCTTTTATTGAAAAAAGGTACAAATATAAAAGAAATGACACTTTTCTGTGTACAAACGCAAGAAAATCTAAAAAATCGATCCAGAAATAGGGGAAAAAAGCATATAACAAATTCAAGAAACTACTCTTAGAAAAAAGTCCTTTACGGAAAATCTAGGACCTTGTTTAAAAATCGCCGCATACAAATCCTATTCTAACCTTCAATCTACTAAATGATGTATATTTCATTAGAATCCTTTCAGAACTGAAGAAGTTATTTGGGGATAACTTCTACCAAATTTGACAAAACTACTTTTTTTAAACAGCTATAAAAAAAAATCTAGGACCTTGTTTAAAAATCGCCGCATACGAATCCTATTCTAACCTTCAATCTATAAAATGATGTATTTTTCATTAAAATCCATTCAGAAATAAAGAAGTTATTTGGGGATAAAGTCGGTCGATTTCGCAATTTTAGGTGTATCCTCCTCTTAATTCACTCAACTAACTCTAATATACTATAACGATATACTATTCTAATTTCACTTACAGATTTATAATTCAAAAAACAATAAAAATTCAATTGAGGAAAGTTTTTTTAATTTTTTCCACCTTATTTTTCTATTTCAGCAATTTTTCCATTTCAGAAATATTATTTTGTTTCGAATTTGAAAATCTCAAATTTACCTAAAAAAAAAAAAAAAAACAAAATTAATTGAAGAAAAACTTTTTTCATTCTTTCCACCTCATTTTTCTATTTCAGGCAACTTGAGTTTTATAGTTCAATTTATTTTTCATAAATTCGCACTAATTTTCATTTAGCCCGAATTCTTTTTTCTTCACACTAATTTTTATATCACCAAACCAAATTTCTATCTGGACTGGCGGCTCATCCCCATTACATTTTTTATTATATTCATTTCACACTTGTTCTATTTAGCGGCTCAAAGCGGCTCACATCCATTCATCTCACCGGCTCAATTTTACCTGGCGGCTCGGGGGCACCACTTTACCCCATTACATTTTTTTAAAATAAATACTTTCACACACATAGGTATATCTAGCGGCTCAACTTTTACCACTCACATACGTCACTTAGGAGCCGCCTTCAATTTGCAACCGCAAAACTAAGAAGCCGCTGAACCACTAGCCGTTTTGGCCCAGAATTGGTATATTCAATATTCATACTACTAATAGATTTCAGTTTTTTGACGATATCTAGATATAATGAAACATTGTATTGTGTGCCCTTGATGTGCGCCCTTTAAATCTCTTCTTCGCAATTTAGTGAGACGGATAGTAGTTAATAAAAGAACCATTAAAAGGACAAGGGTACTACCGATTATTAAGTACTTAAGTGACTAATTATTTTTTTTTTAAGTTTTAAATAATATTCAACTATCGCCAGAAATGACCTATTATTTAGAATTTCAAACATTACTTGTGTACAGAGTTTCATTGAAATTTGTGTGTTACTGTAATAAATAAAATACCCGTTTTGTTTTCGGTCGGCAAATTTATATAAAATTTTCACTTTAGGAACAAAATACATGTTCCTACAAAATTTCCGCCGCAAGCTTGTGAAAGGCTTTTTAAGCGGAGAACGATACTGAGGAAAAGAAAATATATATAATATATATATATATATATTAATATTTAATAATTATAAACAGTTTTTCTCAGAAAAGACTTGAACGCAAACAATTGCACACATTAGCCGTAAACACTATATTGGCGCCTGTTCGGTTCCATTAGAATTATTTTAGAATCATTTTAGGCAATGCGCAGCGTAAACTAAGAATTGATTAATATGCAAGTTTGCTGACCTGCAATTAATTGCAATTATATTTTTGTATTTAAGCAAAATCAATTTTCCAATAAATCAGCAGCCGATATCAGTCAGTACCGTGTTTCTGTCCGTCTTTCGCACAATTCCCAATTTTACAAAATACGTCGAACCAGCAGTGACAATCTTCAAAGTACTTAAGTGCAACACTTTAGTGCAATTAATTCTTTGAACATTGCGCAGGGCAAATCCTCCGCGGATGTAGTGTTTACGCGAATCGCGTAAACTTCCATTGATTGGACAAAAGAGTCGCGTCAGCGCCAAACAGGCACAGACACACACACTCATGCAGACGGTAGAGAAACGTGTAGTAGACAGCCGAAAAAATTAAGGAGGGGGGGGGGGGGGGGGGGGTGCAATATGCAATTTTAGTATGTGTATTTCAATTGCAATTACCAGCGCAAAATACTGTTAACAAGTTACTCGAAGTACTCAATCCTGTGGCGGAAGTTCCGCGGAACTCACTAATTACTGTCAAAAAAGTACTACCTTTGGTGCTGATGCGGTAGAAATATGGTTGCAATTACTTATGGATGCAGGTCCGGAATCGCGTGAGTGCTTAGAATATCGCTGCGAGAAAAACAATGTGTTTAACATTGTCACAATGACTGGAAACTATCTGCATCCAGTTTATCGTGGCAAAAAATTAAATAAAGACCAACGAAAACAAGTAAAAAGCCACATTTTTGAAAAGTTTGAAGCGGACGGGCTTGATTCGTGCCGCCTGTTTACTGAAAACGAAAGGATATTTGATGCTTTCAAAAGAAAAAACGTCACATCACCGAAAACATATTGGCACTACGGTTAAAGTCAATCATATCAGTGTAATTTGGAATCTGTGAAAGTTATGATACAAATATTTGTCAAATTCGTTGTTTGTTCTTTTTTTTCTGCCAAGAAATCCTCTAACAACATAAGTCGCGTGGTGAGCGGAAAGCCGACCGATCCTAACGCCCGAAGTAGCTAGGAACCATAGATATTGTAAATTATTTAGAACAGTTAGGGAATAGGTTAGTACGCAAGCTTCTGTTTTCTTCTTCGCTGAACCTACCCCGGCAGAGGCAGGCTTGCCTCTTTAGTCTTTATCTAATTATAATTAAATTATTTTGTAACGTCCAGGCAAAATACGTTACAAGATGAAGTACCAATTTTTTCAGAATTTTTCTCAGAAAAGCTTTGCCTCTTGGATGGTTGCGGCGTGAGTTTTTTCACCGGAAGCAGCCGTTTTTTCCCACAAGAATATGATATGTTATTTTATTTCAGAGGAAAACAGTCGAGCGCCTGAATAATAGCATTTACTGGAGAAAATTTCCTGCTTTTCCGAGTCATCGAAATCAAAGATACTTGATGCAGAAAACTTCAACAAAACAGTAATTTTATTGTGGCTGACATTTTTTTACAAAAATAATTAATTAATTCTTTAACCAAGGGTTATGGAAGTCATATCATGTTGTAATGAATAAGCAACTGTTTCATGCAAATCAACTGCAGTTTAAATCAAATCTGAAATCAAATATTCATTGCAAATTTTGTCATTTTTTTTAATTTGTTTTACATAAACAAATCAACTGTTGTATTCATTTATTGTATCGTACCAAAATTACTTTGAAAACCTCTCTCAGAAAAATATTTCAAAAGTGGTCCATTTAGAATATAAAAATTTAAATTTTGATTAATTACAAAATTTTTTTATTAGTTTTGAAAAATAAAGTAATTTCTTTGCTATTAACATAATTTTCATAAGATCTCTGTTATAATAAATTGACAAAGTCAATGAGTTACAATACAAATATCAACATTAAATATAAAAAAGTACATATTTTTAATATTTCGAATGCAATAGTAAACACTTACATTAACATAAAAACTAATTATTTTTATTTACAATTTTGCTCTGTTGAGTTTATCATTGAACAAATTCAAAAATGAATATTGAAGAAGTTTACAATAGAAAATGTGAATAATAATACATTACTAATAGGGAGTATTGATAAAATTGTAATAACACTTCCTAAAATCCCTCAATTGTTGTTGCACTTGTTGTCACATAAATAATGCACTTTATCCAAGAAACTTATTTTATTCATTAACATCGGAAACATTCGGAAACTTTAGTGTTCAAATTGCGTCACTTTTAGAAGTTCTTTTAAACGAAAGTTGTTCATTATGCAGCAATTGTTTAATATAATTATTAGTGTTTTCTTTATTGTTTCTTTTAGTTCTCTCAAACCTTATTTTGTCGATAACTTTTCAGGCACGGATATGTATGTTTAAATGTTTTTTTCTCTCGGAAGGTTTCTTACAAAAAGCGGTTCATATAGAAACAATTGTTCGTACCAAACAATTTAGATGATTTTGTTTTTAACTGTTTACTTAATGTTGGTATATGATCCGAAGAAGTAAACATTTCTCTCTAATTTGTCCATATGTTTCACCATCACTTCGAAGTATGCAATATATACACAGAATTCACTTTGCTTGTCGTATTTCATTGCATTTCAAATTAACGATGTCCAATTGCAACATATTCATTTATCCGGATTTTAATTTATTTATTTTATTTCATTTTAATTTATTCACTTGCGGGCTTTATTCCCAATAAATTTTTTATTTCAAACAAATAATTTATTTCGGAACACCTTATGATGAATTTTTCTCTCAGTAATTTTAGTCGCCAATACAAAGTTTCAATCTGGAATCAAACTAACAATAATCGAAAATTCTTTCAATAAAGTTGAAGATGAATGTTCTGCTTCACATTCACATTACATTACACGCTTAACAATAAGTTATCCCAATGTTTTTTTTATAATTTTGAAGTGACCTTTTTTTGAGGTTCTCACAAAAACTGCGCAAATATTGTCCACGTACGCAACAAAAAGACTCAGAAAATAATTGTTCTTACAAATTTGTTTCCTGATGATGCAAAAACGTGATGATATATCCAGATCAAGTTTCATAATTCAAGTGCATTATGTAGAGCGATGACGAACTTTTGAGGGTCTTTTAATTACTAATTCAATTCTTTATGAAGATTGCGCAGGTTGAATATAAACACGTTTAAACAATTTAGTCTGTTATAACTTCAAATGGAACTACATACACCTGATTATATTCAGTTATATAATACATTTTGGTTAGGATTAAATTATTTTTAAAACTGCATAAAATTCATATTTTTGTTTTTTTTTAATATATATAACTAGCCTACACGTACATATTTCAATTTAATTCCTAATATGGTCACATATTCTTCAAAATTCTTACACTAATTTCAACAACTCAAAAGCTAGTTTTTGTTAAAGAAATATTAATAACAACACCTAAAAATAATTAATTTAATATATGCCATGAATTTCTAGTGTGTTAATAATAACAATATTTTTAATGAACTATTTTCCAAATATATTCATCATTTGGTTTTCATTGTCTAGGAAACATTTGACAACAATTGCAGCAGAAAATAAAACAAAGAATCTTACTCACACTTTTTGCGCTTTAATATCAATTCTTATTGTTTATACTTATTTTTATTTATTTATTTATTTATTTATTTATTTACGTATACACCGCTTTCGGCTAAGCCCAAGCTGAATAAAAAATTAACTAAATTAAATAAACTAAAGAAGAAGTAACCAAATCAAATGTTGCTTATTCATTTTCAAACATGATGCAGCACTTTATTAATTAAATTATAATTCTCGACTTATTCTGGCCTGCTAAGCCAAAACAGAGTAACTGACAAAATTTACCATTTCCAGATTAGAGTTGATATCTATGTTTCGGACCATGCGAATTGAGGAATCCAAAAATCTATAACAGAACATCAAATCTACAGCCGTGTTTAATCATAAGCAATTAATGCGCAATCAATAGTCATTAATATTGCACATTTTACACAATGTTAAACTACTGATCGCGCAATGGTTTTCCGTTTAATTGGCCAAAACCGTTGCCTTGTATCAGCTAATAATGCCTGAGGTCCAGCGTGTAAACTTTCCTTGTTAATGGTGTTCATTAGAAGCTTCGTCAATGGATCGGAGTATGGGAGAAGCATGGGATCTTTAGCATCGTATTGCAACGACAAGTTTGATTTATAACGGTTTGAAATGACCATGTAAAAAATAATTTTTTATAACGAACTTCTCTGTTCGTCGAGAGATCTGAAATAGTGGGGGTTGTTGGGAGGTCATAATATTCACACCTGTGGATAGTTCAACTAATAATCTTTCGAACCATTTATAAGTCGTAGCGCGCAAATGCTCGCAAAGTACTGATATACATAATTTTTCAGAAAGCTGCTTGGTAATAATTACCCCAGGAGATTTCATTGTGGTGCGTCGAGCATCCAAACATTCCGCCGTGGATATTTTATTTGCCAAAATAATGTCCCAGTTGCCGAATAGCATTATTATCAACCAGCCGGTGTCTACCCGGTTTCACCCGGGGCGGTGAAAATCCCGTAGGCCGAGTTACAATAATAATAGGTTAGTTTTTCCAATGGATGGTAGTGTTAGGGGGTTGAATTAGGATAAAGATTGGTGACTCTCATTGAGCTATTTCTCTAACCAAAAAGGCGGTTTTTCATAGAAACTTTCATCCCCTAATTTACCCCGTCATTCATGGGGATTTTTTATTTTTACAAAACATGTTTTAACGCGATTGGTAAAACATTTAAAACACGCGCATAAATAAAAAAAACAAATATAGAAGCAAAAAGCTAAGAACTTAAAAAGAAAAATGTAAACAAATTTTGCCATGCGCATCATAATAATGGTATACCATAATTATTTGTCTGGGATAATAGTCAGTTGCGCATGGTGAAATAATTTATGTAGGTACACAAAATATATAGATAAATAAAAATCTAAGATTAGAACCTTTTTAAAAGAAAAACCTTACACCATACTTCTAACTATCGAAAGTTAGAACCGAACATCTAATGTGCTTTCAAATTTCCCTGATAATTACCCATTTCCCAGATAATTCCGCAGATGGGAAATTTAATAATTTGAAGAAATTTTGTAATTTTTGTATATATTAACAGGATAGTAGGCTGATAAAAAGTAGCGTTGAGTTCAATTTGGCAGTATATAAAATAATGTAGAAAATTTCATGGAAATCGATCCAGCCGTTTTGCAGTGATGCTCGAACAAACTAATTACCCATTACAGTTTTATTTATATAGATAACGTGGAGGAATTTAAAAATCATTTGAAGAATGAGTTCCGAAATTTAGAAAGCAGATATACACTTTGTGGCAAACAGTGGGACACAATGGAGGAGAAGTATCTCGATTGCATGAGTAGTACTTACGAAATAAGTGTACCAGAACATCATTTTGAAACGGAAGGCGAAGATCAGCAGCCTTGACCAGCTAAACGAGGTCGTCCACAAGGAGATTTTGAAAGTCTTGGTGCTCGGCAAAAGCGGAATCGGCTTAAGATTGTTAATCGATATGGAGATCAAGAATTACTCTATGCGGCCGAGAAATCATTTCGATCAGAAGGGGAGCGAAGTGCTGCGAATATTGTATCTCTATTACAACAGTCCCCAACCAAAGGTCGAAATATTCGCCAAACGATACTAAATTGTTCCAACCAAGTTTTCAGTGCTGAAGCGGCTCTCCATTTAATGTTAAAATTGAAATTGGGGGTTAAAAGCTATAACCTGCTAAGATCATCTTGCAGAGCGATCGGTCACGATATTTTCCCCTCATATTACCAGCTTCAAAAGTTGCAAACGCAATTAATCCCCGTTAAAACCAACTCCATATTTCGGAGAAATCTGCTGAATGCAATTTGCAAGGATTGGTAAACAAGACCGTTGAGAGCATAGCAAAGTTGACCAATATTAACGACACTCAGTTCCAAGAGTTTTCGTTAATTTCCTAATTTGGCTGTGATGGCAGTTCTGCTAATAGCATGTATAAGCAACGAATGGATGATAGAAGTGGAAGAGATACAACTATCTTTACGATGTCCCTGGTACCTATTCGATTGCAGGCAGCAGATGGTACGGCAATATTGGAAAACCAAACACCGAGTTCCAGGTATTATTGCAGACAAATTAAATTTCTTTTCGAAAAGGAAATTGAAGAAGTTGTAAACCGGAAAGTGAATACAATTGAAAATAAAATAAAGGACTTTTCGGCCTACTGTAATTATTGGCAATAACATCGTAAAACATAATTTGATGATGACCATGGTTGGCCAGAAGGTTATCAATTATCTGACCGGCAACAAAGCATCTACTAATTGTGATATCTGCGGGGCGACCCCGAAGCAAATGAATCGAATCATTAAGAATGGCGCACCTAGGCATGTAGATGGAATGGAGGATAAATTGAAGTACGGATTATCTCCTTTGAATGCTTATATTAATACCTTCGAATGTCTGCCGCATTTAAGTTATAAGTTGAACACCCAGCAATATCGGCAATCAGGAGCAACAAAGGAGGCCATTAGCCGGACAAAGAAGGAGATCCAAAATGAATTCTCTAAAAGGTTGTCATTGAATGTTGATATGCCCATTGGTCAATATGGTAATACCAATGATGGCAACAGGGCCATCACTGGTGAAATTGATACTAGAAGCATTATCTTCAGGTCAACCCATAAAAATCGAAAAGTTTCAGAAATTAGCCGAGGAAACAAGCATGTTATATGTGGAACTATATAACTGGTACTACATACCAGTCAGTTTACACAAAATCCTGCTTCACAGCGTAGATGTGATTAAGCAATTTCTGGTACTAATGGGCCAACTCTCTGAAGAAGCTCAAGAAACCCGGACACAGGATTTGCGGAGGTTTCTGAGGGATCACACGAGGAAAACGTCTAGGATAAATTCTAATACTGATCTTTTAAAAAAATTACTTATTTCTTCAGATCCGTATTTGAAATCTCTGGGTGCAAGCAAATCGTTTTGTAAAGACATTATTGATTATGAACTCCGTCAATCATTAGACTTACCAGATTTTAATGAACAATATTTACAGAATATTGATGACGAGTGTTTAGAACCAAACTACTTTGCTAATTAATATTTGATTCAATTTATAAGCCACTGTAAATACTGTAATTCTCACTGCCTTGAAAATCAACTCTTACAATAGATTAATTTACCGTAGCTACTAGACCGCCTGCTCGAAATAAAAAATCTCTTAGTTTTCGGGTTCAGGCTGTCGCCTGTTAACCGCTGTATACAGTTCTGCAATAAACGTTCGTGAAGCTAAGCTCGAGTGTCTAAAGGTAGGCGCAGACTGACGCGATTTCTCTGGCGGTAGCGGTGGCGGTGGATTTACGGCATGTACAACTTCACCGCCACCGCCTGAGAAATCGCGTCAGTCTGCGCTCGGCTTTAATTGTGCTCCTCACTCAACATCTTTTACTAATATTCTTAACATTTTTGGTCCTTCGAGCCGGATACGGGATTATTCGCAGAATACTAATAATTTCGGCAATTTTAGATGCATGTTGCGCATGCGTTTTAATTACTCTGCAAAGTACTTTATGCCGCGTGTGCCCGGCTAACGGCAAGTGGTTATCTTTTCTGGAATTGTCGGTGGAACTAAAACGCTTAAAAATCAATTACTTTTTGATTAAAGTGTTACTCCGCGCTAATTGTACTAAAACTAAGTGGATGAAATCTATGCTGTGTCAACATACGGGTCATCCTGGATCATAATCTTCGCTGCAGTCGCCTGACCGGCAGTTAATCAGGAGGGAAACCGTAATCTCTCATTCTGCAAGAGACAAGAGCTACAATTGCACTTTACGGAAATTCTGTGAGTACCTATGTTCCAGTTATTATTAGCAACTGTAAAAAGATAAAAGTCCGTTCGAGTACATTTCTCACTTACGTTGCGTCATGCGCTTACGTTCATTTATAAACAAGGTACATAAATTCTATACTTGATCTTTTCACAGTGCGTCTACGTTTACATTCCGTCAAGCTATAAATCCAGCTTAACACTTTGCCATAACAAGTGATAATTACGCATCAGCCTGGAATACACTTCTTGCGAGATATGATAATAAACGCGTCTTAGTGAATACAAACCTTCATGAACTCATAACCTTGGCTAGCATGCCAGCTGAGACACCAGTTGAACTTAAGAGGGTTCTAGACAGATTTAATCAAATTGTTAAAGCTTTGGAAAACCTTTCACGCCCGGTTAACAAATGGGATGACTGGTTGGTATACTTCCTGACCAGCAAGCTAAACATTACTACTCGTAGAGACTGGGAAACCTCACTCAGCTCATCAAAGGATATTCTATCCTTTTCATCTCAAAAACGGCTTCAGGCATTGCGTGCATTGGTCGAGACCAGCTCGACGCTGGATACAAATCCTGGACGAAAGCAAAAGTTTCATGTACGCACAGCCAAGACTTATGCACAGTCCCATCACGTATCCAACTGTCTTAGTGCGACACATACCGTAGAAAATTGCTCGTCTACCTAGCGCTGTCAACAGTGCAATGAACCACATCATACTGTGATACACATTACACAAATCGGTTCACAGCGCGGCTCAACTTTCTGTATCTGCCCAACCCTATACATCTATTCCATCAAGTTCTAACGACTCGTTGGCTAATAGACCAATAGCTCATCTCTCTAATAGCGCTGCTGGATACTCTGCAGTCTTAGTTGCTACCGCTGTTGTATCAATACAATCGGCAGATAGACGTCTATTTAATATTCGTGCTCTACTAGATCAAGGATCGGAATCTTCCTTCATTACTGAGAGACTTGTTCAAACGCTACGTCTACGAAAACAGCCAACAAATATCACAGTACTAGGAGTAGGGCAATGTGATGCCGGAGTTGCGCAAAGTATAGTCTGTACAAAACAACTTAGTTTCTAAGGTTGTATTTTTGCAGTGCGCATGTAGCGCATACGAGTTAGAGTCAGTTGAGTTCTGAGTTCCGAGATGTTTGCATGGAATCATGAGTTTCGAGAATATAAGACCTGGGATGAAGAACGGGGTCTTAAGTTAGCATCATAATATGTTAGTTATATTAGCCAATGTAATATGGTAAATGTCTAGTATCGAGAATCGAGCATAGCAAGTATCGTTATATATATATTAACGAGATCGAGAATAAACGTGGGTTTTTTTCTACGGCAGCGCCGTTTTTTCCCACAACAAAACAAATCGCGTTTTAATGTAGTGTAGTGCTATCTCCTTAATCCCAGGAACCTTGAGTCATCGGAAACATTGGTCCTTCGAGCCGGATAAGCAGGTTCATTTTTGCTTTTCCAAAAATTTTTAAACAAATTAGGTTTCCAATGGATTGCGAGCGATGCTTGCAGCGCACGGCTACAAGCAGCCGCAAGAGGGCACCTACACATTCGAGCGAGAACGAGTACGAGGAAGTCAGCGACGTGCACAATCAAGAAGCGGTCGTCACTTGTTGTGCGAACGTTGTCAGACAAAGATCGGAAGTACAGAAAATTAAAATACAGTAGTAAGTTGGAAGTGAATCAAAAAAGGTAAGATCAGTTTCCATCTCATTTAAGTGTTAGCGAGAGATCACAATTAAAGGTGATAAAAAGGGAAAAATGCAATTATGTAAAGTTATCGAGATTCGAGAGTGAGTGCTAAAAAACGTGACTTGTGCTTGGTTCGCGCGAAACAAAAATTCGAGAGGCAGCTGTCATTTTCGCGATTAGAAATTGCACGACGCGCAAGCTGCAGATAATCGAGGGATATTTCCACACAATTTTGTTGCAAAAATTTGTTAAAAACAATGAAACACGTGTTAATTTGCGAGTGCGCAGTTACCAAGGCAAAATTAGTGTACGCAAGTGTAGGTGAGGACGCTCACTAAGTGCACAAGCACATGTGTGCAGCACTGCCGGTATGACTGCATGAGAACAAGCGAGCCAAACGAGTTTTTCGACTTTCCCGTGGGAAAAAAAGAGAGACGAGAATCGAGATCAAGTATGCGCAAAACATGACGTGTTTTGTTGACGTATTGTTTCGAGCCAGGTTTTGGCGTTGAAATTCAATCATTTTAATTTTAACGAAGTTCGAGAATCAAGAGTGAACCGAGGTCAAATTAATGTGATCATTATTATTGCAATTTAGAGAATCGAGATACGAGAATGTCTTTTCATTTAGCTTTACGAAACACGAGTAAACCAAGCACGGGCACGTTAGCAGTTGTTGTGTGTGAGTGTGTGGCTGTATTCTGCTCGCCTTCACAATGACACAGGAGATATCGAGCGTCGAAAACAAGTCGGGTTGCATGGGCGATCCCAATTTACCGCTGAATGAGAACAGCAATTGTGTCGAAGGTAGCGAGGCGAAGAACAGAATTTGTCATGCCGCGCACACACACGTTGAAGGTTGTGAATAATTGTATCCGAGATATCGAGAATCGATTTTTTGCTGTTTAACGGCAATTTATCTGCATCCTGGATTATGCCCATGATGCAGAGAACATTTAGTTTTGAGATTGCGAGTAGAGCAAGAATGAGAATTGCGAGTTTGTCTAAATTATGTCTTTCATTTTTAGCATAATGGAAAATAATAACGAGGAATTGAGATTCCGCCATTCGGCAATTGTGAGGTCATTGGAACGAGCGATGGACTTCATCCAATCGGAGGAATTCAAAGAGACGAGTTTTGAGATAGCGACAGCGAGACACGAGCGATTGATCGAATTGTAGGAGCAACTCAACATGGCCCACATTTTGGAGGTTGGAATTGTTTCGGCCGAGAATCGAGAGGAGCTCATCACTACCATGAACTCCATCGAGGATAGGTACATTCTATCGATCGCAGCGTTGCGAAATAGAATTAAAGAGTGCGAGCCAGCGAGATCCGGGGAGCCATCGAACGAGCAGCCGGTTATCCGCGTGCAACTCCCACGGCAACCTCAAAACATACAGAATACATGGGGTACTTTTGATGGTTCGCTGCTAAAATGGAAGGCGTTCAGGGATCGTTTCCATGAAGCCATTCACAAGCACGAGGACATAGCCCCGTCCTATAAGTTTGCGTATTTGAAGAGCTCCCTCCAGGGCAAGGCAGCGAGGTCTCTGGGGGGCTGGCAGTTAAATGACGAAAATTATCAGGAAGCCTGGAAGCGCTTGGAAGAATTGTACAACCAACCATACCCGCTAGCACGAGAGTACCTGAGACGGTTGGACCAGTTACCGCAGTTGGAGGGTCGGCCATCCGCAGAGGCGTTGCAACGGATGTCCGACGTCACAAATAGTATGATTCGAGAGCTGCGTGCCCAGGGGCTTCCAGTCGAGCACTGGGACGTGATAATAGTGCACGTCTTGCACGAGCGTTTGGACGAGGCCACGGCGCATCAATTCGATGTTATGCGTTCGCCCAATAAGATGCCGACGCTGTCGTTGATGCTGAAGTTCATCGATAGACAGGCTGCAGCATTAGCGAGTTCAGCCAACCACCGAGTGTCGAGGGAAATAGCAATTGGTAAGCGAGTCGAGAATGCGAGCCGTCAGTCGAGCCGCGAGTCAAGCGCGGGAGGGTCATCCACAGCGACATCCCGGAGCACAGTACGAGCCGCGAACCGTTCCCCGTTAGCGAGGGAGATGGAACATAGACGCGATCCCTGCGAGGCGTGCGGAGAATATCACGCCTTGTTCTATTGTCCGATGTTCCTCGGACTAAGCCGCACCGGCCGTTTAGATTTTGTGGGTCGCCGTAAGTTGTCCAGGAACTGCCTGAGGAAGGGTCATCAGGCCAACACTTGCAAGCAGCCAAGATGTGGAGTACGAGAGTGCGGAGAGGACAACGCACACAATAGCACATTGTGCCCGAATACTGTGCCTCGTCGTTTCGCGGCGCTAGCGCTAGAGTCGGCGAGTTCCGACGGGAGTTCCAGCCCGTCCCGGTCCGGGGCGAAGCGGAAGACGGAGAGGAGGTGATGCGAGTCGTCAGAGCCGAAGAAAAACAGATCGAGTCACGAGCGAGCAAACGAGAAAAAAACAATCAACAAATTGAAAGGAAACGAGTCATCGAACGAGAAAGTAGCTGTTCTAGCGGCGCAGCAGAAATTAAGTAATAGAGTTCCGAGCATTAATCGAGATAGTAATAAGTTAAATAGATGTAATGTAGCTATAAGTAACGAGAATATTAATAATAAAGCATCTAATTGGCCGTTTGCAACATACTCAAGCTGTTTTAATATGACGAGAAACGAGACACGAACGATTTTGCCAACAATAATGGTGAAGTTGGAATGGAGCAATCTGGTTGTGCAGAACGTTCGAGCATTGCTCGACACGGGAGCGCAGCCAAACCTTATGGGAGCAAAACTGTACGAGAAATTGAACTGGCCAGTTACGTCAATAGCACGTAAGCTGGTTGGCATCGATGGAGAAGCTTTCGCAATCAAGCACAAAACGATCCTGCGAGTACGACCATGGTTTGATTCAGACATGTCCTTCGAAGAGGCAATCTGGATTCTGCCTAAGGGGAGCGATTGGAGTCCGACAATACCATCTGACGAATTAAGAGTAACGCCCAGTTTCGACAAGACGAGTCCATTGGCGGATCCAATCTACAGAGAACCGGGTAAGGTAGAACTTTTGTTAGGGGCAGGATTTTTCGCGAAGATAATAGAGTCGGTCCTGTGCTCGGGTAAAGACGGAGTTACGGCGCTGGGAACGAGATACGGTGTAGTGCTCCTGGGAGAGCAATCAGGAGTAACCGAACGACATTCGGACCAAGTTTGGTCAGCAATCGAGATCAACGAGAACGAGAGATTAGAGAATTTACTAAAGCAGATTTGGGAAATGGATCAGTTCGGCATGGATCACCGTCGGACGAGTGAGCAAGAGGCAGTAGAGCAACATTTTACGTCCATACATTTTCGAGAGAAGAGTGGGCGTTTCGTGGTGACTATACCGATCAAGGATAAGATTCGAGAGATTGGAAGTTCGAGAGAAACCGCGTTGCGCAGATTTCTACAGGTAGAAAAAAGATTAGAAAAGGACGAGAAGTTAAAGGAGTTTTACACAGAGCAAATGCGAGAATCGATACGTAACGGGCATATGAGACTTGTCACGCGCAGCCCTAAGCCAGGTGAGATAGCGTACCATATCCCACATCACTGCGTATTAAAAAAGGCACGAGTGGTTTTTGATGCCAGCTGTAAAACCAACATAGGAGTATCGCTGAACGACGTTCAAATGCTTGGAGAAAAGCTGCAAGCAGATCTACACGATATAGTTATGAGATTTCGAAGACACAAAGTGGCTGTATCAGCAGACATCAAAAAGATGTATAATCAAATTGGAGTAAACCCGAGTCAATGGGATCTGATGAGGGTCTTTTGGAGAGAGAACAAGACTGACCCCCTAAGGGAGTACTGGCTAACCGTGGTGACTTTCGGGTTAGCGGCATCCGGTTATTTAGCGGTCCGATGCATTGTTCAAGCAGCGAGAGAAGCCGAGAATCGCTATCCGGAGGCAGTCAAGGCCATCCTGAATGATTTTTACATGGACGACTGTACAACAGGAGCGTCGTCTGAGCGAGAAGCGATTCAACTAGCAAGAGAATTAGAGTCTATATTAAAAGAAGCCGGTTTTACACTACGGAAATGGAAATCCAACAGTCACGAGTTGTTAACCGCAATGGAGTCAGACGAGGAGAGCTCAATGGTGTTTTCCGGGGAGGGCAAGACCACGGTTTTAGGTCTAAAATGGCTCATTCCAACGGACCAGTTTACATTCGAGGTAAAAACACCCAAGATTGAAGGAGCTCTCACCAAGAGGAAGATAGCGAGCTGTGTAGAACAGCATTTTGATCCCAATGGGTACATTTCACCAGTCGTGATCATCGGGAAGAAGGTGATACAAGAACTGTGGAAACTTCGTTTAGACTGGGACCAGGAGATCATCGAGCAGAAAATAGCCGGCAGGTTAATAGCAGAGGCATGGAACGAATTTTGGAACGAGATTTTGTTGTTAGAAAACTTCAAAATAGACAGATGGTTAGGCACATCGGTCGAGAGTAAAATCAAATTAGTCTGGTTTTCAGACAGCTCAAAAGAGGCGTATGGAGCCGTCGTATATGTACGAGTGGAGTATCCGAGTGGAGTCATCAAGTCTAATTTGTTGATATCTAAAACTAAAGTGGCACCGCTGAATACGGTTTCGATTCCGCGTTTGGAATTGGCAGCAGCGGAGTTACTAGCCCGTCTCATGAGCGATGTGCGGAGTAAAATGGAGTTTGCCGAGCACGACTATCTTATGTGGACGGACTCATCGATAGTCTTGTATTGGATTCGTAAGTCGCCTTCGAATCTGAATACTTTCGTGGCCAATAGAGTGGCTTCTATCCAAGAGAAAACGAGTATCGAGTTTTGGCATTACGTCAACACCAAGGAGAACCCAGCCGATTTGTTGAGTCGGGGGGTGTTGCCGTCGGCGCTAATCGAGAACGAGTTGTGGCTCCATGGACCTAGTTGGTTATGTTTGCCCCAAACCGAGTGGCCAAAAGAACGTTTTGGTATCGTAGATCTGGAGATAGCGGAAAACGAGATGAAAGTACACTTTGTGTGCGAGCGAAAGCCGATGTTGGACATCAACATAAAAGGAGATACGAGAAAGGTGGAGAATTTAGAATACGCGTCAGAGTTGAGCGGGCCACTGAATATTTTGGCATACGTGATTATATACGTGAACGCCTTGAGGGCTAAATACAAGCCTCCCAAGAGGAACTTACGGAGCGCGGCTGTAGTTATCCATCAGCCAACCAATCAAGAACGAGCTTGGGCCATGGAATATCTAGTGCGGAAAACGCAAGCGGAATATTATGGGGCAGAGATTGCAGCCATTCAGAAACAAAAACGTTTCCCAGCGAAGAGCAGGATCGAATCCCTTAAACCAATATTAGATCAAAAGGGGTTGTTACGAGTACGAGGTCGAATAGGAGATTCAGAGCTGCTGTACGAGGTTAATCATCCACTTATAGTGCCGAATGGTTCGAGGCTGGCTTGGTTAATCCTTCAATCAGCGCATTCAGAGACAAAGCATGGGGGAGTGCAAGTCTGTATGCAGTTTATTCGGCAGCGTTATTGGATACCGAGGTTGAGAGCTGAGATGCGAAATTTCATACACAAATGTGAAGTTTGCGTGCGATACAATCATCGTATGGAGCAGCAATTGATGGCGGATTTACCGGCCGACAGAGTAAGAAGCGGTAAACCATTTTTACAGTCCGGGGTGGATTACGCCGGACCGTTCATGTTGCGAGCGATCGAGCAAGGCGGAGCTACCTTGACCGTGGCAAAAGGCTGGGGAGCGATCTTTATATGTTTAAAAACTCGAGCCATACATCTGGACATCATAACTGATTTAACATCAGCGGCGTTCATAGCGTTTTAATGTAGTGTAGTGCTATCTCCTTAATCCCAGGAACCCTGAGTCATCGGAAACAAGTCAGTCACAATATCCTGTCGACTAACGACCTCAACGCAAAGTATTATGTGCAATCCTTGGTACTGCCTGCACTTACACACTTAATCCCATCTAAAGCAATCCATCGTAAAGAATGGCCGCACATCAAAGGACTCGCACTTGCAGATCCGGAGTTTGATAAGTCGTCTGGCATCGATGTTATACTAGGCGCTGACGTTTATATCAGAGTGCTAAGGGAAGGCGTTCGTCATAGACCACCTGGAACTCCTTTGGCTCAAAATACCACGCTAGGCTGGATACTTTCCGGAAAACTTGATGATGTGCCTACTAATACAACAACTATAAGCTTACACTCTTCAGCCATCGAACTTAGCAGTCTACTACGAAAGTTTTGGGAGGTAGAGGAACCCCCAAAGGCTTCGCCCTACACACCAGAAGAGGCTGATTGCGAGACTTTCTTTGCAAATACTCATCATCGTGATACTCAAGGAAGATACATAGTCAAGCTACCATTTAAAGCAAAGAATATCTAATAATAAGAATGCTCACCTCGACGTCACTCCTGTCTGAACACGTTTTGACACTGTGTGTGTAACTGTCAAATCTGTCGAAATCGATGGCAAAAATTAAGAAAATAATTGTGCCAGTAATTTAAACAGCGCGGCGGTATAAATCAATTCCTTTCAATTTATTTACAAAATAATTAATCACATCACGAATAAATTAGATTTATACCACTTTTATAAACAACACTCCATTTTTAGTTAATAATAATTAGTCAATTAAATCATTTTCCAATTGCATACAATAACACGGTCACTCCAATAACGGGATGTTACAATAAATAACAAATTTAATGATTTATGTACATATATATACTTTCTGCACCCACGATAAAATTTACTGAATTCTGCCCGCAGTGAGAGTGAATGTGTTAATAATTATTGTATTATTATAGCCAACCCCGTTTGAAAATAAAACATAGAATTATTAACTTACCTGTCCTTCGTAACAATAAAAAACTTTAGACTATTGTTTTCGCTCTTTCGAGCACCACAAAACACGCATCGAATATTGTGCCTGCTATCCATTTTCAATTTTTTAAATCTGATTAACTGACAAGAATCAGCTGATATTCTTGGCAGAAAGTTCACAAAAGCAAAGATACCTAAACACCCTGTGCGTTCGGAACTTGACAAAAACGAAAAGCAAAAACCAATATCCCGCGATATATCGCAGGTTAAATCCGATTTATAAAAAACGCGGCAAAATCATATGAAGCACGTTGCGGCCGAGCAGAAATAGTGCGAGCTCTTTCGCTCTTATGTGCATTTTGCAGTATTGTGCACTTGTACTCTTGGCCTGTTTTCGTTTTGTGTTTTTTGCTGAAAATGAGTTCCCATACATATAAGAAGGTGCACCTTCTTAGTTGTAGATATTCTTTGCATTTAAAGCGGATCCAGCCTCTCTTGGAAACTCTCGCGAGATAGCAATGGGTACGCGTTGCTTCGTATGGAGAAAAGGTTTGAGCGTGGTTTCATTGATCTCCACGAAACAAACTATTGTGCGAAACTATAGGTGCGAAATGCAGTTGGCATTATGAAAGAAATCACAAGTTTTTTCAACTCATCAGCGAAACGAAATTCCGTTTTAAAAAAAAGTGCTATCACATAAAATTATTTTGAGACGCGATGGATAGAACGTCATGAGTCAATATTAGAGTTCACGGAAGATTTATCGAAGATAGCACAAGCACTTCAAATTCTTTCAACTTGGAGCAAAGCAAATTGCTTGTTATGCTCCATTTCCACACGCAAGACACTCTACTCCTTCCAAATATTGATTTTGTATTTTATTTTATTTAAAAACGCACACAATATTATTTTACTTTTTTTACAACATTAAATAATTTTTTAATTTTACGTAAAATTTTGCGGCCCCTTTACGTCTGCGACACTAGGCAGCTGCCTAGTCTGCCTTATGGGAAATCTGGCGCTGGTGAGTATATAATTAGTTTGCACTGCCTCAGCGATATCATAGATGCAACCGTTGTTTTGAGTAAGTACCTTCAAAGTGAATCCATAGACATATGCTCGGCCAAGGATAAAATAATGCATTCGATAAAAGTACTTCAGAACAAAAGGGAGAAATCTGAGCAATTCTTTTCATTAATTTTTGACACTGCTGAGAATACAATGGAGTCAATAGGTGTTGAAATTCGCATTCCAAGATTGGTCGGAAAGCAAGTGAACAGGACAAACTATCCATCAACGTCTAGTGACAACCGGGAACGAGTGCTGAAGCATTGGGAGAGATCTGCATACATCCCAATGCTAGATAGCATTAAAAGAGATATGAATAGCAGATTTTCGGCTAGTTCACTGGAATGCTATTTATTAAATGTAACAATTCCAGCAAACTTAGACAAAATATCCGATGTAAAATCTAGCTTTGAACCAATATGAAACAAGTATTAAGGTTTATTATCATTCAACAAAAACACCATGTTGATGAAACTATTAAACGAAGTGTGCTCTCTGAAGAACATCCCTGACTACAGTACATTTAAAACTATTGGCAAATCAATGGATTGTTATGAAGCTCTCAACGAGAAAACCTACCCAATCCTAAAGACGTTGGTGCAGATCCTGCTTACACTTCCAATTTCAATAGGTCAGTAGCACATATTAAACATATTATACCTTTTATAAATATTAAAACAAATTAGTCATTTGATTCCATTCCAAATGTTTTACTTACTTTGGATTTACTTATACCTAAATTATATAACTTACAAACGTACATACTTGCAATAAATACTACATAGAACCTTTTCTAAGTTCTCACGTAGCCCACTTTAATATTGACTTATTTATAATATTAATGTGTACCTAAATATTCCTTAAAACAAGCAAATTCGTTAGTAAAACTGTTATTTTGCCAACCTTATATTTATTATTTATGTTTAATCAACTTAGTTTAATTTTACTTTTGTCAATTGGTTACATGCTAATACTTTTTCAACAGCCACAGCTGAACGAACATTTTCTACACTAGATTGCAGAACTACACTAGAAGATTAAAAACATGGATGAGGTCAAGAATGACACAGGACCGGTTGACTGGGTTAGCCCTCCTTAATGTACACAAGGATATCGAAGTCTGCCCAAATAAAATAAGAAATAGATTTGGTGTCGTGACTTGACTAAGAATAGTTTAAGCATTTTTGTATTATAATACATACTGTAAATAAATGTTTTGTATTGAAATAAATTGAATTTCGCCACTTCAATGTATTCGAATATTACATTATTATTGGTTCCTTACCTATGAACAATGTATTCCCTTTTTATTGGAAAAAGGATTTCAATTGATATGTATTTTATAATAAAAATAGCACACACGAATTAGGTACACTGTAGGTCTGTAAGTTCTCTAAATTTTCTGTATCTTGGGAGCCTCAAAACTCATTTTGTAGCATTTGGTTTGGTTCAAAAAAATTTCCGTGGGAGGACCCCCGAACCCCTTTACCGTGGAATACCGCCAGACCCGCGATGCCCCCCTTTCACAAAGAAATCCTGCATCCGCCCTTGAAAAGAAGTGCACTTTTGATTTCAAATATATAAAGCATTTTTGTTTTTTTTTTTTTTGAGCGAGTGGATACATTTTGGCTAAAGTTGACTTTCGCGACATGTATTTTAGTTAAAAAAGCAAGAATGTGCAAAATAAAGTTAGTTGACGTATATACTTTTGGAAAAAAAATACATTTTACGATGAAAAAATTTCATGTCATTTTTCGGCCTTTTTCCGTATTTATATCCACAAAATTAATTTACGAAAAACAAAAAAACCCGCCACAAGTTCACTTAACCATATTTATCACTTTTTTCCACTTCACAGCACTATATTAATCAAGAAATCTCTGTTTATTCCATTGTTTTCAACTTCACAATTTGACACACGTGATTTAAGTGAACCTTGCAACTAAAATCCAGTAGGTACTAATTTTCGTGAGTGCGTTCGGGAACAATGTAATTTTAGACAAATTTCGCTATTTATGTCTGATTAATTATTTTCATAATTTATTTATATTTGTGAAGTGATTTTAATTATTACCATTTTGGCAAAATTGGACTCTGTGACGAAAGTTAAGTGGGAAGATTTTTCCGATCTACAAGAAGTTCCAACGAGGGAGAGTTTCTCTAAGTTTGTGCGTAAACGATGTCAAACTTTAGAGCACATTGACTTAGTCCAAGAGGCGTCAGCTACCTCATCAACCAGACAACCACAGTGAGAAAACGTGATTTCTGAGGCAAAATGATTGCATGTCCCGCAATTAATTCGAGAGGACATCGATACTATGCATATCAAGGTTTCGCAGATGCTTTATTCAAATGCCAAAAATGTTGGCACTTCCTGCCTAAAGAGAGGTCCAAATTGTCAAACGGTATGGACTCTGTATTAATCGTGTTCGGAGCGGGCACACTTCAAAGGAATGCAAATCATTCTCATGCATCAAGTGTTCTCAGAAACACCATACGACGTTACATTTCGATGTCAAAGACAGAGGCGTAACTAGGCTGGGGCAACCGGGGCAGTGCCCCAGGGCCCCCAAAACTGGAGGTAAAAAATGAAGTCGAAATATTTCATTCGAATTTGAACTCTTAATGTCAATTTAATCAGACAACTTGACAGTTTCCTGACAACAATGATACAAGGAACATAAGAAAACTTAAAATATGTTGAAGGTTCTGTGACGTCACTACGTTCACCATTTGTTTGAAACTCTTTTGACAACTTACGCGTCATTGTGTTCACCCTTGGACATTCTGATGGTTTCGTGTGCAAGATGGCGCGGATGCGAAGTCTAAGGTATACCTTTAATTCTTTGTCTGATGCCATTTCGGGAAAAGTTGTTGCACATAACCCACGTTTGGCGTTTGTTATTCAGTGTTTTTATGAAAATTTGGTTACTATGAAAAGAGTTTATAAAAGTGGCAGTGCAAAGAGACAGGAAAAAAGGTGGAAAGATGACGAAGCAAAGAAAGGTTCTTTATGTATGTCTTCGTGGCTAATTCGCCAATCCACCGAATCTACAGAAACAGAAAACAATACAGAAGAAACAACAGGCGCAGGTGAGAACCGTTAATTAGAGTCATAGTAGGATACTTGTTAAAAGACGTGTGAAATATTATAGTCACTGCAATCGATGACAAAATGAATGAGGAGATCGTTGAAAATAACGACGAAAATTTACAGACCAATTCAAACACCCTATATTCCACCGACAAAGTGCGTAAGATTTTCTACTATTCAAGTATATTGTATTTGGATTTGCTTGTCATAATCCATTGAATTACAATTAAAGGTATTACATGCTGCAACAACTGAATGCCATTCTTCCGAAACGAAAACTTATTTCGGCTGGACCTCATCAACCTAACGGCCCCTTTCCAAAAGGACAAGACCAAGGAAGGTGTTTTTCTAACAGTTATTACAGTTTCATAACGAAATCAGGAATCAAGTTAAATAGAAGCTGGTTGTCTTATTCTGAGAGACTTGATTGTGTTTACTGTCTATCTTGTTGGTTGTTTCCAGAGAAAGGATCTCAAAACGCATTTCGCAAGATTGGCATGCGAGATTGGAAACATTTATCAGAACGGATACAAACGCACGAAAATTCACAATCCCATGCAAATTCATGTGTGATATACGAGCAATGGAAACATAACAAAGTAGTAGATGAAGTCGTAGAAAGAAACATTAAAAACGAACGCAATTTCTGGCGTAAGGTTTTACAAAGGGTAATTGATGTGTCCTTAACTCTAGCTATGTGTAATCTTCACTTTAGAGGAAAGAGCTCTACAAAGGGCAATTTTATTTCCGTAATAAATTTACTATCAAATTATGACCCAGTACTCCACGAGTTGTTACAGAAACCACAGGGTACCGTAAAATACCTCAGCCCTTTAATTCAAAATGAAATCATATCTTTAATGGCCAATGAGGTACTTGAGAAAATTACAGAAGATCTTCAAAATGCTCCATTCTTTGCCATTATAATGGACACAACACAAGACATCAGTAAAATTGACCAACTAAGGGAAGTGTTCAGATTCATCAAAATAGAGAAGGATGATGCCGGAAACCCAATTGAAATAAAAATCTGTGAAACATTTACTTTATTTACAGAAGTAAAGGATCAATCTGCGTTTGATCTCGCGGAACATATCGTTCAATCCATCAAAAAGAAAGGACTAGATATTACTAAATGCAGAGGTCAGGGATATGACGGGGCCTCAGTGATGAGCGGGATTTATTCGGGCGTGCAGAAAAGAATCCAAGCATTGGCACCTCATGCTCATTTCGTACACTGTGCTAGTCATAATTTGAATTTAGTTTTAAAAGACGCCGTAGAAGGAAATCCTGAAATAAAACAATTTTTCGATACAGTGCAAAGTTTATACAATTTTTTTGGGCATAGTATACTACGATGGCAAGAGCTAAAAGCATGCTGTGAAAATAACTCCAACGTCACACTAAAAACGCTGAATCCAACTCGTTGGTCTGGAAGGTACGATGCTATATACGCATTGAAAGAAAGGTTCACTGACATCCTTAAGGCTTTATCAAAAATAGTCTTAACAAGCAAAAAGCAAAGTGAGCGTAATGAGGCAGCAGGACTTAAAAAAAAAGTCGAATCATTCGTCTTTGTGGCCTTGCTGGTGATACAATGTAAAATATTACAGAAAGTTAACATTGCATCCAAAACTTTACAATCAGAGACATTAGACATTGCCACTGCTTATGAAACATTGGATAATCCCCTCATGGAAGTTACTAATCTAAGAGAATCTTTCGAAGAAATAATGGAAGAAGCTGCTGCCATCAGTGCAAAGTGGGGAATCGTGAGCCAATTTCCTAATAGCAGAATCAGGAAAGTAAAGAAGCACTATGATGAGCTATGCGAGGACGAGAGATTGGAGGATAATAAAGAAAGGTTTAGAGTGATGGTATTTTACCCAATGATTGACATTATCATTTCACAGTTAAAACGAAGGTTTACAGGCATGAAGACAGTTGTGGACACCTACAGAGTAATACAACCCTCTTTCCTTGCTGATGCGTCTGATAGCGACCTAAAAAATGAAGCCAAGAAGTTTGCTGAGACTTTTTCAGATGATATTTCGCCAATGTTTACTGGCCAAATTCTCTCAATTAGATCATCATTCAAAAATCAAATAAGCAAGATGTCTTCTGTGAAAGATTTGGCGGACTTGCTATTCGTAAAGCATAGCTCATTAATGTCTACTTACCCTGACGTAGGTACAGCCTGTTTAATGTATCTGACTATTCCAGTTACAGTAACAAAAGCAGAGCGTTCTTTTTCTAAATTGAAGATAATAAAAAATTACATACGATCAACAATGAGTCAGGATCGACTAGCAGGTTTGGCACTGCTAGCAATTGAAAATGAACGAGCTAAGCAAATTGATTTTTCTAAGTTAATTGATGTTTTTTCACAGGCAAAATCTAGGAAAAAATTATTCTAGTACTAGTAGTTTATTACGTTTTTGCAATCTCATAACTTTTATACTTTTGTTTATGTTTTATAGTTTATTTTTGTTAGCTGTCGTTTCTAAAACTTTATGAAATTAAAAGGGTTACATAAAATAACTATTAGATGTCTGTTTCTTTCATTATCCTTATAATTTCCATGACTTCATTAATTAAAAAACTTGCTTCTGATTTCTTCAAAATTCTATACCTAATCAAATATCTAAAACTTTTTCATTAGGAACAAATTTGCAAAGCGTGAGGAGGAAGACTCTAGAATTTTTTTTTTTTATTATTTACCCAGGGGGCCCCTTTGGTGTTCTTGCCCCGGGGCCTCTTAGTTCCTAGTTACGCCTCTGGTCAAAGATACAAAAGAGGGATCTTACTCAAACAACGAGGATCAACGGAGAGATGATGAATCTCAGATTAAACAATAATCTAAAACCCCAAGCCCATCATGTTTGTCCGTTTCCGCGGAAAACTACTCCTTCGTTAAAAACGTAATTATCGCAACCGCCACCATAACTCTATGTTCACCTGCAGGAATCGAAACAACAGCATAAACTCCAAAAATTTGCAATCACCTTCCAAAGACTAGTTGGAAACCTTTTTTTTAAATACTCTACGTTCATGACGTTGAAGAAGCCTTCAATAAATCATATTTGTTGAAAGGTTTTGATTTAGGAAACTTTTGCAACGTACTTTTATTAAATTAACGTTATGGAAATAGCTACGAAGCGTAAAATATGGGGAGTTCGTCGTGAGGTTCCATCTTGTCGAACGACAAGAAAAAACTCTCCCTATATAAGGTTTTTTAATTTTCCTAGTAAAGGAAGTGATTTGTTTGCCAAATGGTTACAGACAATTGGTTTAACCTGTGCTCCAAAGCCCAAAAAACCATATATTTGTGCTAAGCATTTTTCGCAAGTTTGTATTGGGAAAAAAAATTTAAAGAAAAATGCAATACCCTCTTTACATCTTGGAGAAAATTTTGATAATTTCTTTTGTCCAACGCAAGTTGCGGGCACTTCTAATTTCAATTCTATAATATATGAGTCTGATTCAGATCATAATATGTATTCCTGTTTTGTTTTCCGGTAAGTCATATGAACGACCAAAATGCTTTTTGTGTTCTCGTTCTGCGTGGAAACTGGAAAGGACGGCTGTAGAGGTGGGGTCAAGTCCATTTTGATTGGAGTAGTGCAAAGTGCGGTGTATGAAAATCGGCAATTTGCATGAAAAGGACTAATGCTGTTGTGGGAACGATCGATCGTCTCTAAAAAAGCACTCGATCGATGCAAAGAACAAGTTTTTGTCCAAAAACCAAAACTTCTTATTTTTAAAGCAAGAGCCATATGTTTTTTACTCTTGCTCTTGAGGTCAGTATTTTGCCGAATTAAAAAAACCCGGTTATCGTTGTGTGAAAAACCCGTAGTATTTATCGACGATGCGGAAACCTGCAGCTATAGTAAAATAAAAACTTGTTCAGACGAACTTGAACTTGAATAGGTATTTGATTCAAAGTTTGGGTTTTTTTTTAGTAGTTGATTTCTAGGTCCGGGGAAACGGGTATTGTTTGGAATAAAAAACGGATTAGTTGGAAATAGCTTTTTATTTTAGAAAACCAATATTTTATTTACGGTTTCTAAATATTTTAAGCACGTTTTAAAAACTGTAATTTAACAAATCTTCCTCGAGACTCATCCTTCCCGTCAAAAATCATATAGGTACCGGCCGTTTGGTTCAGCTCTTCTACCTGCTTTTGCGTTTTTATTTTTTCTGCAAATCATGGTGATAGGTAGATGTATCAGTATGTGTTATCCATGAAATGGGTTATAACGCGTAACCCGTAAGTTGTTTTTATCAACTTGTATGTTTTAACCAGATACTCTTTCCCCAATCCCAGCGATGTAACAGGGATCAAAGTGTCATTGCAGCTCTGTGCAATGTTTTGCAACGTCTCGAAAGCATTCCGAAAAATTGGGTGTAGTATTATAGTAAAATCCCAGCATTACAATATATCGGTATAACTATAGTTCCAAGAAACGACTTCCTTACAGACATCGAGTACCGGTACAGGCGGTACGGTGTCGTATTGTTAGTCAGAAAAAAGGTGTTTTAACTAAAATCGGAACAGCTCAACAAGATGCTGTTTAAGAAATAACCATGGATTGTCGGTGTGAGTTATTTAACGTTTAAGAAAAAATCAAACTTATATTGTTTCTGGTCGTAAAAAGTGTAACTATTGAAATGATTGGGAATGGACAATTTTAAGTAGTTAAAAATCGAAGATTTTCACAAGTGTAAAATACCGTTTGGGTTTGTAAAAGATATAGTGCGACCACACAGGCTTATTAATGATCTTTACTCACCATGTTTAGAAGTTCTGGTTGTTCGTATAATTCGAGCAGGATACCTTAAACCTTTATGACTGACACTTTACACTATACTGCCAAAAATTGTTCAAAGTTTTGTTCAAGAAATCCTGTATTTATATACCACAGAAAAAACAACTGTTTAAAGTTTGTTCAAGAAATTGTGTACTTATTTGTTATTTTAGCTTAACCGACTTTACATAAAAAAGGTAAAATCGGAACAAACATTTGCTTACGCCGATTCGTATGCAAATTTTCACAACGTGCAACAGCTTGATTGTAGTTTATCGCCGGAACATATCATTTTTAAAATTCGTTTGTGAAATTTTACTAATATTTTTTAACTACACTTTTTTTATTCTTATTTAACACCTCTAAAGTAAAATCTGTAAAACACTTTTGTGAAATTTATAGGCGTCATAAGGCCTGATATAAATAAAAACGAGATATTTTTGTAAGATGGCACTGGTTTTGATTTATATTCATGACTTGAATTTTAAACAGCCAGTTAGGAAGATTTTTGAAAAAGCATATAGGTATAAATTAACTGCAAATTTCAAATCCAGCTAAATTAAATCGAGTTTTTATTTATTGCAGATTAAATGCAGGTTTTATTTTCATTGGAGAAAATTTGGTAATATTTTTGATTTACATTTTAAGTGTTAAGATGTTCACAATGCGCAAATCACCATTCAGTCTTTTTTGATTTAAATTAACCAATTGAAAAAGATATTACCGGTGTAACATTAATCGTAATTTTATACGACATGGTGTTGTGGTCGGCCGTGCTGAAAATCAAACGCGTGGCAATCGACCATGATGTGCTAAGTCGATTGAACCCTGGCGACAAGGCCAAGGTCAGCTGAGACACATCAGTGGCAGCACTAGTCGCCTGCACGGACACGCACATGCGCCCAACGCATGCCTTCTAGGTTAGCTGAGCACGAATTCGGAAAAACAACGTGCTTCCGGCGAAACTTCTAGAAGGCTGACGCGCATGTGTGGGCGAGGGAAGCCGTGTGGGACGACTGGCGACGGGCACCGGCGCGGCTGACGGCATTGACAAAAGGTTGTTGGCGGAAAAGAAAAAGGAAAAAAGGAAGAAAAAAAAAACGGTTGATCTTTTTTGGGTTGAAAGTGAACAAGAAGGAAAAAGAAAAGAAAAAAGGAACAAAAGAATAGAAATCAATTTTTTTGTAGCGGGAGAGACCAGTGAAAGAGACCCGTGCTTAGAAAAAGAACAGTTTTCGTGCATTTGTGCAATAATAAACTGGAACCCGTCAATCACTGTGCGGTCCAAAGACACGAACGCAAAAAGAAAGAAAAAAAAAAGTGCATTCCGAATATTCTAGTTCGGCAAGCCCACATCAACGTTCTAATTCGTAAGCGCAAAGTCGCAGGAACTCAAATCTGGTGAACTGTTGACACCTGTAGTTGGTGGCATCGTAGTGTTCTACGTCAGGGCGACGAATGATACCTTGTTCCTTGGCTCCGATTCAACAGACCCATAGGATACTAACGAGAGGACAACCTCCCCGCCCCCGGTCACAGGCAAACAACCTAGAAGGCAACAACCCTAATCGAGCGAGACGAGGAAAAGGACCAGGACCCCGGCAAGTCCCCTTCAGTTAACTTTCAATTTTTCTTTCCGATGCTTTATCTTTTTGGTTTTAGTTGTAAGTTCTTTAGGATAATAAATTTCGTTTCGACAGTGTAAAATCACTAGTCGCTAGTGTAGCTTGTTATCAAATAGTTCTGCTTAGTGAAGTTTCAACAATTTCTTTTCTTTTCTCGTTGTATAAGGTTGGTTCAATGAATAAATTGTGAAATATTTTGTACGGGAGAGAAAGCCCCGTCTGCGCTACGGTACCCCTTGGAAAGGGTCGAACCCAAATTTGTAGTGTTGAACAAACGAAAATATAGTTGAAAATACAGAGAATGAAATGTGGCCACAGTTCTCCCCTCTGCGTACCTGAAAAAAAATTAGTTACCCTTTTGTTTAATTTTTCTACTGAGTTGTAGTGCGTGCGCTGGAATCCGGGCCTCCTCACCCCAAATTTGTTTTAGTCTTTTTTTTGTCATTGGATTATTCGGCAAATTAATGCTTTTTTCAGCGAGTTTTAAAGTAGAAAAATTAGTGAATTTATTTTCGAATATAAGTAAACAATAAAGAAATGAATTATATGGGTTAAACTAATCCTCGAGTCTTTCTTTCTCGCCACCTCGTTCCCCGCTTGCTTTTGTTTCAGCGCATGAGCGATTAACTTTTTGCGTTTAAGCGCGTTGACACCAACAAAGGATTCCCTTCCACAAGATTGGCAAGAAGGGAATAGAGGGAGGACAGAGGGCTGCCCAAGGGGATAACTCCAGCTAATCCCCCCTCAGCACAGGTAAGTCGTGACATGTTTCACCACCGTATCGTCGTTTGCCCTGTTACCCTTCGAGCCTTGGTTTCGTTTCCCTTCGCGCGAGATTTCGTTGCGCGGGATGAAGCCTGGAGACGGCGAGGGTGTTTTGGCTACCCCCCCACACTACCGCGATGCTAGCCGCACAAGCTCGCGCCTCCCACTTCTGTCTCCGGGGGAAGTATTTTAGCCGGGTACTTCCTGGCAACAGCCGCTTCATCGAGGCTGATTTCTGTCGGATGAATGGATCATCCTGCAGGAATCAGCCTCTGCCTGCATATTTGCAGGCACCAAAAATTCGTTATCGCAACATAAAGTGGCGCCCAACGAGGTGCCCGAATGTTGGGATAAAGGAGTTCGCAACAATGGTTAAGATTTAATTTATTGACAGATTTTAACACATGTTCGAAAGTTGTTGAATTATATTTTTTATGTTGATTTGATGTTAAAAATTCCTAAATGATAATTTGTCTTTAGCCAATTACTTTTTGATGCACAAAAATTTGTATAAAAGACGGGCAAATCACAGCGATACAGCCAGTCGTACATTTGTGGTGTCGTTTTTTGTAACAAACGTGGTAAATATCCTGAAGTGAAGTGAAGTATCCTGAACTGAAACAGAGGACCAGATCATTTGCAAGTGAGCGCAAGGGATTTTTTTTTCACTGGAGAAAAAGTAGTTAAAACGTAAGTAAATTTTTCTAGAATTTTAATATAAGGGAACTGTGTGACAATTAAAGGAGTATGGAAGATTTTTGGACTATCGGAGGCCACCAATAAAACTAGTGTCAAATGAAAGTACTGTCACTTAGTAACAGCTTCTGGTATGGTTGTAACATTGTATTTCATTTAGGAAAAAAATATTAAAATGTAAAGATTGTATAGAGCAAAAAAGTCAGCCTTATATGACAACACCAAGAAGATGTTGTTCCGAATTTCGTTCTATTCTAATCACATTAGAGGTTTTGGTTAAAAAATGAATTTTCGGTCGTGGGCGTCGTCCACGCAGTCCTTCGGTTGCGTTTGTGTCATTGTGCACTTTGCGATTGTTTATCTTTTTTGCATAGTAGAACTAAACTATATCAAGAAATATCAAAATAAATTTTCGCCACAAATAGCTCACGATCCATACAATTTCGCCCATTCTCCTTTGTTTACAAGAACAGATTGTGTGTTAAAGGTTAAAGAAAACGTGAATTTATTGATGTTTTGCATTGTTATTGTTTTTCATCGTAATTGACTGTCTAAAAAAGTTTAAATGTGTTTTTTTCTGGTAAGGGTTTTCAACCAACAAAGGATACAACTGTTGCAACGGGAAGCTGAAACTGCACAGAGCAGTTAAATAAATAAAGTGTAGTTTAATTTATAAAAAATAAAAAACACTGTTAAAAATATATAAATTTCAATTCATTTAAAAGAATGGAGGGTGTAACATCTCTTTTAAAGAAAAATTTAGCGTTTAGTAATAAGCTTTTCCTTATAACTTTAAGGAATATTATTGAGGAACTGTCTCAGAGGCAGATGTCATTATCGGTGAAAGAAAAGTTCGGTATACTAAGTGTGATTGCAAATTTTTCCATCAGAAGTAATACACTTTAAGTGATGGTATTTTAAAGGATGCTATAACGTTTTTAAATGGCTGCACTGAAGTTGAATATAATGAAGATTCTGTTAATTCAGAATTACCTTCCACCACAAGTATAGCGAAACAAATTCTCAAAAATAACGAAGAAGATAATAACCAGTACTGACAGGGGTTATGCACTAAAATAAAGTTAATATCGTATTTGCTACCAAAGAAATTAACAGTGCATAATTTAACCGTATACACGGTGTTAAAAATTACACGTGAGCAGAAATAACAAGTCGGTAATCAATATATTTCGCTGTAAATTTTGATTACAATCGATTCCGCTTGTTTCAGTTGCCCAATTGAAGGCACTAAGATCAATATATTTCTAACATTGAAATATTGATAATGGGTCCAACAGAAGCAAATAACTACATAGTAATATAACGTAGATTAAGGAAGTGAATTTTTTTTACGTGTCGCGTAATTGTATGTGATTTGAAAGTAAAAAAATGGAGTGAAAGCCGGCATAATCGTTGTTTTCTTCTTTATCCACTACACTCAATTTTTCGTTTGCACTTTTTGCAACACACAGTTTATTAAAATTATTTCGTTATTGTCACTAGGCACGTAATATAACCTCACTTACTATCTACTGTTTGCAATTGAATGATTTATCAGTGGTGCCAACCTAAACTTTTAGGAAATTAAATTTACCATGGGCGACCAGATGAGAGTAACTTGGGGCACTGTCCCAAGTTACCCAACATTTGTATTTCATATGTACCTATAAAAGTGTATGATTTATATTGTTTTTTATTATTTCAGATTGCCAAATATGGTTGGAAAAGTGAAGCAAAGTGTGTAAAAAAGAAAAAATATCAAAATTTTAATCAAGAGCAGATAGAACAAGCCATCAATGAAGTAAAGAATAAAGGGACATCTTTCCGTAAAGCTGCCGAAATGTTTGGTGTATCAAAATCTACCTTAAATCGATATAATGTGATTGTTAGGCGTGGCTGTCGCCACCCAGAAAGAATTGTAGATTCAACAAAGCAGAGTACATACTTCAGTTATGTTTTCGGCCGCAACTGACGGAACTTTACTGCCACTATACATTGTTTACAGATCAGAAAATCTCTACGACTCTTGGTGCCAGTACGGGCCTAAACGAACTGTATACAACCGATCAAAAAGTGGTTGGTTTACTATGGACATTTTTGAGGGTTGGTTTAAGACCATAATCTTGCCTTATTGCAAAAAATTTGGTGATAAGCCCAAAGTTCTAATAGAAGACAATTTGACAAGTCACGTGTCACCTTGGGTTTTTAAACAGTTGTAAAAAACAAAATTAGGTTTGTTTTGCTCCCCCCTAACAGTACAGGTTTGACTCAACCACTTGACGTTGCCTTTTTTAAACCATTGAAAGTAAAATGGAGAGCAACTTGTTGTGGTCGGCTCAGCTGTGAGGAAAGATCCGAATCTCGGAAGAGAAAAATCACCTCACAGCTGACCAAATATCCGACCCAACGATGACTTCGCTGTGATCAGTGTGGCGGAGGAGAACTTCCCTGCACCTGACAGCTGAACCACAGTCAGCTGACCGACAATGCGACGAGAACTTTTCACGGTCGTCGGCGGCTGAATAAGCTAACCTCTCAAATCAGCTACACACGTGCAGGATTTCTTCTCCGACAGTTGACAACACCGGCATGACAATCGAGTGAAGGGAATCAGTCCCAGCTCGGCGGCCATGATCTGCTCGATCCCTATTGGCCAAATGTGGCCTGACTGGTAGCGAACCGGGACTGACATTCCGATTCGAGAATGTTCGATCCGATGCGCATGCGGGCGAGAAGAAGAAAGGCTATGCGACTGCGTGGGGAAATCGGCACCGGCGAGTCTGGATAGCGGCAGTCAGTGTGGGACACGCGAAAAGAACACCGGGGCTGAAAAAGAATTGCGATCAAAATTCACGAAAAAAAAAAGAAGGAAAACGAAAATTAATTAAGAAAAATCCTGAGAATTTGCGCGTTATTAGTTAAGAAGAGCGCCGTTCAAAAAAAAAAAAGGAAAAAAAAATTGATTTGCGCTGGTCATCGTGTTCATACCGAATAGTGAAGAAATACGGTGCATCTCCTTAGTTAATTCGCGCAAAGAAAGGTTGAACACAAAGAAAAAAAAAAATACGATAAAGGATTAGTGTAAACTTATTGGTATCAATTGAACCGTAATATTCGACAGTTCACGAAAAGAAAAGCAAAGGAAAAGTTAGTGATTTAGAAGTGTACGAGAAACAGTGCACGTGACACATCGCTGCCACCAACAGATCCCAAAAACTTTTGCGAACGGGAACGAAAAAAAAAAAAAAGACGGAAAAAGAAGGGAAGGGAGAAAGCCTGGTCAAACCCTTACTAAGGAGGAAGACAACTTGGGATAGACATCGGAGAGGACAGTCGAATCACCCCCCTCCCCCTTTATTTAATTAGAAAGTGTTGCTTGCAATTAGTAGATTCCTTTTGTTTTGATTTCTTTTAACATAGAATTGTTTCCTTCCTCCTAGAATTTTCGTTCTTTTTTTAGTAGGTCATATTAGCTTTTATATATATATTTGGGCAAAAAGTTTTTGTGAAAGAAATTGTGAACAGGTATTTCAAACCATAATTGTGAGTGAAGCGGTGCCACTTGCGGTGCACCAGGAAAAAGTATAACTTAGATTGATGTAGACTGTAGAGGGATTAGAGACACGCAAAAATGACAAACCTGCTTGCTTTTCTACTAAGCGGAAGTCAACATTTCAAGACTCTAGTGATGAATTTTCTGATTCGTATTCAACTCATGATTTCTCTGATGAGTTTCACTTTAGTTCCTCTGAAGATGAAGAGTTTCTTAAGGATACCACTAATGTTCCTGGGCCCAGTAATGTGCTAAAAAATGTTAAACTGGAGAATCTTTTTGTTGGCGCTTTCGTAGTGGTGAAAGTGACCTATGACAAGGGAACTACAAAGGAGGGTGTTAAAAAATTCATTATTAAAATTTTATCAATAAAAAATTTTAAGATTCAAGTAAAATACAACAGGACAGCAGCAAAAGCCTTCAATGGCTACGTGTTTCCACCAGTTGACGATATTATGACTGTAAGTTTCTCTAAGATTGTGGATGTGTTGAAACCCATCAAAATTTCAAGAGGACGATACACATTCACATATGAAATTGATTAGACATTTCCTGTCTTCAGCACAAGATAGAATAGACTCACATTTTTACAAGTATTTCATATTCATATTTCAATCGATTTGTTTATGTTATTATTATTAATAAAATTTAGTTCTTATCATAAATAAAAACGAATAAATTAGCAAAAAAATTGTTTTCTTGGTTAAAATTTCTTTTATTATTATTTTTACTGTCAGATGTATACAGAATATATGTTTTAAGTTACCATATCAATTTATGAAAACCACTTTATATATGATTTAAGTGTGGGTCCCAAGTTAGCCACCCTCGGCCTCAGCGGGTATCTTGGGACACCGTGTTTTTATATTTTTATAAATAGCATAGACTATACAGTATACAGGGTGTTTAAAAACAGCACGGCAATATTTAAGGGGATGATTTCTGAGTTCATTTTATGAAAAAAAGTTCATATAAACATAGGTCCGGAAATGCATGGTTTCCAAGATACAGGGTGTTAAACTTTTTTTAAAATATCGGTTTTTCACCAATATCAGAAATATCTTTCGGCCGATTTTATTTAAATTTGGTAGCGTTGTTTGTTGTCATAAAGACCTAATTTCCCCCTAACTAGATTAAAGTAATTAAGTCCAATGGCGTCCGTGGGGGCACCTTCATCAATTGTATTGAGAAAAAATGTGTACGCCACTGACTTTTATCTGATTTTGGTATTTTTTTTATATAAAGCAAATTAAAATACAACTTTTTGGTCTCTTGAATTTTTGATGTATCTCGCTTCGTTTTCGAGATAAAACACAAAAACCATTTTATTGTATGTTCATTTATTACACAAAAATTATTCTGAGAATTTTTTGAAAACTTGCTTCGTTTCGCAACTACAGGGCAAAAACAATTATTTGACAATAACTATCAACATATTACAGACTAAAGATTACAAAAACTGTTGAAAGTGACCACCTGCAGCTAGGATGCAAGAATCCAATCTTCTCCTCATTGACTGGCGAACTCTCGCAAATAAACTAAGATCGAATTTCTAGTTGAATTATACCCAGCAATGATTCGATTTCTTAGGCCCTCCACATTTTCCACTGGAGTAGTGTATACCAAGGATTTGAGATGTCCCCACAGGAAAAAATCCAGGGGGTTTAAATCCGGTGATCGTGCAGGCTATAAGTGAGGTCCACCTCGGCCAATCTAGCGATCTCCGTGTGTTTCTGATAAAAACTGACGAGAAACCACACTAAAAGCAGCAGGAAAATTAATAGGCCTGGAAGGCAAGTACACATCCCTTTGAAACTCAATGGCGTGGATTTCATTTGAATGCGTCACGTGATTAATCATATCTGTTCAAAATTGTTGAAGTCCCTTAACATGTATCGCTATACGAATGCCGAGATGACTGACATGCACTTCATTTATGGACTTGCTGATGGCAATGCATTAGAAGCTAAGCAGTAATACATTGAAAGATTTCCTGGCCGTATTGCTCCTGATAGAAAAACCTTCCAAAGTATTCATCAACGTCTTCATGAAACAGGTACATGCCAACAAAATAGAAGAACGGGAAGGCCAAGGACAGTAAGAACGGTAGAGCTGGAAGAGGATGTGCTGAAGATGATTGGCGAAGATCCAAATACCTCAACTCGAAAAATAGCACATGCTTTGAATTTAAGTAATGGGACTGTTTGGCACATTCTTAAGGACAATTTGTTGTATCCATACCACATACAACGTGTTCAAGCACTTCTTCCTGCTGATTTTCCTGCTCGTGTGGCATTCTGTACATGACTTTTGAACAAATTCGTTCAAATCCTTCAACTCCTGATGCTGATTCTTTTTACTGATGAAGCGAATTTTTCAATAAATGCAATAAGCAATTTTCACAATAACCATTTATGGTGTGAAGAAAATCTATATGCGATATTTGAAGATCGTTTTCAACATCAGTTCTCGTTGAACGTTTGGATTGGAATTGTGGGTGACTGCCTAATTAGACCGGTATTTCTACCACCAAGACTTACCGGAGAGGTGTATCGGCACTTCTTGGAGCACATGCTACCTGGTTTTCTGGAGGATGTACCATTGGAAATAAGAAATGCAATGTGGTTTATGTACGATGGTGCACCAGCGCATTTTAGTGTGGTTGTTCGTAAGTTTTTATCAGAAACACAAGGAAATCGCTAGATTGGCCGAAGTGGACCTCACTTATATATTGCCGTGTTGTTTTTAAACACCCTGTATAAAAATAATTAAAGAACATATTCTCGAAGTATCAAAGTAGACCTAAGTTTTTGATATTTTTATTTTGCTTTTTCTCATACAGGTACACAGAATTGCTCAGTAAACATTGCAACTGTCCCAAGTTAGCCAATTTGATGGTAGGTTAAGTATGTGAAAAAAAGTTAAAAAAATAAAATTTTCTGATCGGCTTAATCATCATAGTTATTTTGAAAGTTGATAAAGTGGTCATTCCATATCAAATCGAACAACGAATTTCAAAAAGTGGATGTATAAAAAAACCAGAAGAAATTTGGCAAAAAAGAAAAATACGGGAAAATCGGAGAATGTGGCGTTGAAAAAGTTGATTGCAACATGATTGATTTCATCAAAATGAAATTTTTCGAAAAGCACCTTTTAAAATTGAAAATATTCTATAAGTTTTAAAAGGAACCTTCGCACGTTTTTCTATCAGGATTTGTACCAAAGTTATCGTAAAAATCCCAAAACGAGATACAGTGAAATCCGCCATAATTCCTGAACGGACCCCTATATCTCATAAGTCACAACTAAATTCTAACTTTTGGTTCTGAACAGAATCACCACGTTTCGTCAAAATCGGAGAGGTTGAGAGAAAAAAATTGTTCGAGTTGATATGGAATGATCCAAAAAAAAAATAAAGTTATAATATAAATAAGTCTTTTCTTATATTTAGAAAATTTGTTTCATATTATTCAAAAATATCAAAGAGGTAGGACTATTTTAGAATATTAAAAAAAAAACATGAATATTTGTTAGATAGTCATCGACAAGAATTAATAGGAATTATTTTGGAAAAAATCTTTTTTTTTTAATATTCAATTACATCGCAACGATTTTGAAGAATTTTCTAACAAAAATATTTCTTTATTTCCAAAAGAAAATAAAGAATACTATTACATTACCAGAAAAACCCGAAAAAATCCTCGTGGAAAGCTTTATGGTAAATATCATTGTTGTGTTTACCAATAAAATGATCGTCAAAACACAACATTCTCACAGCTGATCTCCTATAAAATCAAATATCCCATAAAATAAAACCCTCAAGTTAGACCAATTCAAAGAACTTTCCGGAACACGAAGAAATATCCCTAGAAGAAAATTCCCATCCAAAAGAACTTTCGAGAACCCGAGAAAAGAGTATAAAAGCGGGGACACACTCGAAAAAGTTCAGATCACAATGATCCACCATGTAGAGAACTAATCTACACGATCAGGGTAATAATCTGATTACAACAAACAAGCCCTTAGAGAACTAATCTAAGGCAAAAATACAAAACAGATCACAACGATCCACCAAGTAGAGCACCAATCTATTAAATCAGAGAAATAATCTGATTTCAAAGCGCAGAGTATTAATCTGCCAAACAAAAGTCTTTAAAGAATTAATTTAAGGCAGACCAACAAATTCAGAGCATTAATCTGAAAACAAAGCCTCTAGAGAATTAATCTAAATGCAAATTACAAAACAGAGCAGTAATCTGTTATCTTTTCATAAAAGCCATCCAAATCCTTATTAGAGGCACAAACCAAACATTAATTATCAGAGAATTAATCTGATAAGCAAAGAACTAATCTGCCATCAAATCTCACAGTATTAATCTGAGATCATTCAAACAATTACAACACAATTAATCACAATTTAAAACATAATTTCACAGAAACAATCATAAACCAACAGAACCCAATTAAAAACGAACAAATAACAATTATTAACCCAAGAACACCAAAACAACCACAACATTATCGCTCTACAACTAACGAACTACAAAAACAACATTTCACCACAACATTGGATTACAAAATTACAACACACTGAAACACCACCAAAAATTAATACATGAATTGTACATAAAACATTGAAATTAAGCCAACACTAGTTCTAAGCTGTATATTGTTAAGATTCAAAATAAAATAGTTTTAAGTTGAAATTTTCTAAAGATTGGTCTTTTCAATTTTATCCGGCACCTTAAAAAAAATAAATGTAGAGTTGGAGACTCAACAATCATAATACGAGGAATAAAAGGCGCAGGATAAACAAATCCGCAATAATAATCGAGGAGCGTTCATAAATTCCTTCTGAATGTTGAATTTTTAGATAAGGATACTGATGAAAAAGTTTTTTCGGAATTAAAACTAAAATTGCAAAAAGACGCTAGTCTAAGTTTTTATGTTGCACATTCCTTTTATCCCAACATTCGGACACCCCGTTGGCTACGTGAATGGCACGACGATCTCAGCGAGATGCTGTCCGAGAGCGAGGACGAGCCCAGCGTGGACGGGGAGTCCTGGCGCCGACCGGACCGAGAACGAGTTGGTCCGTCGCGCGGAAGGATATCCTCGCGCAAAGAACAGTAGAGGCGACCCGACAGGGCAGACAATCATTTAGTATTTTTTTTTCCCCTCTTTCGTTCCTACATTTTTGTTCCACTGTAGTAATAAGGCCAATTGAATTACGACACATGTACCTGAAGTACAACATGATGATTAAATTACTCCAAAAAAACTATGCTAGTTTTAGTCAACAAAAAAAAAAAAAAAAGGGAGGGGGAAGAAAAAGAAAAAAAACAAATTTTTTTGGTGCTTCGGAAACGCAGGAAAAGACCGGATGGACGAGGATGACAGGAGCAACGAAGGAGGACAATGCCTTGCATACACCACCTCCAGTACCCATACGGCCAGACATTCCAGCCTACCTCTCATTAGGGTAGAGGAAGAGTGTCCGCCGACGGGGATGGCCGTATCAGGACCACTTCTTATCCTCTCATTAGGGGCCCGGAAGGTCTAAGTCCTGATATGAGCCCTGCTAACTCAGTCTGAGCATGAGAGCTCAGGGGTGGGTCGAGCCACACATAGGGCGCACGGAGATAGCCGGACGACCATTCTTTCAACTCTCCGGAGTCGCAGACTCTCCGGCGAGCTGATCCTGTTGTGGTCGGCCGTATGGAGAAGCAAACGCCTGGCCGTCAACCATGATGTGCTCAGTCGATTGAACCCTGGCGACAAGGCCAAGGTCAGCTGAGACACATCAGTGGCAGCACTAGTCGCCTGCACGGACACGCACATGCGCCCAACCATGCCTCCTAGAGGTTAGCTGAGCACAAATTCGGAAAAACAACGTGCTTCCGCCGAAACTTCTAGAAGGCTGACGCGCATGTGTGGGTGAGGAAGCCGTGTGGGACGACTGGCGACGGGCACCGGCGCGGCTGACGAGTCAGTTGGCGAGAGACAAAGCTGAAGGAACGATCGCGAGAAAAAGGAAGAGAAAAAAAAATCAAGAAGGAATAAGGTAAAAAAAACGAGGGAGTTTGATTTGGTGCACGAAGGTAATAAGGTTTACCGCGGTTCAGTTAGATCTGGTTCAGTTTCGAATATCGTGAAAACTTTGCAATTTTCCGCGGAAATTCTCGCATTCAATTCATTTGCTGAGGAAATAGTCGAAACATACAAACTCCTATAACAGTGCTGTTGTGCCACAGTGGCGTGTCTAATATTGAAAAAAAAAGAAAAAGAAGGGCGACGGGAAAACCAGTGAAAAGTTTATACTTGAGAATATCAATAAATATTTTTCCACAATGGAAACGCAGATGCGACCCAAATCCTTTACTGGTTCACTTCCAAAAGGTAACGCTGTTACAAACAGTACAGCAGAAAAATCCTGGGCAACCCAGGTAGAGGAGGAATTTGCACAAGCAACCCTTACTGAGAAAAAGCAACCGAGGCAGCGAAAATTAAAACAGCAACGCCCTGACAAAAGGACACGTGAGAAGCTGTTTTTAGAAAAATCGAATAAGCCTGAAGGACGCAAACCTCAGTTTGAGCTAGCCCGGAACGAAACTCCGCCAAAGGATGATGACCTATACAGTTTCCCTCCTTTTTCATCCATGTCTCCGATCACGAGTGGCTATGGCCAAAACCTCGACTTTTCTGGTGTCACGACATTATTAGAAGTCGTTTATGCAAACATGAGGCAGATAGATGGCAGAATAGAAAGGGCATTACCATACTGCATATTTCAGCATTGCATGACATCCAGACTTAACGCGCACATTTTGAGTTACATGCAGACACATAACAGCGCTAATAGATTAACGGAGGAAGGATCACCATATGACATCATCAAAGATAATTCAGAACTCCTCTTTCCAGCACCTATCTATGAATATTTACATTCCATAGGTAAAATGGTTTTATCAGAAGGTGACTTGGTTAAGACGAACATACCAACCATCGCTATTCCAAGACTCGGCATACCAGCAATAGAAAACAGATCAGCGGCAGGACCCGGTACTTTTGGAATTATCGATGAAACGACACATAATGCCTATGAATGCTATGCTTCTCCATATGTTTCTATGAGTTTAGTAAATGAAGCAATAGCTACCCCCGACGGTCCAGCAGGCGCCTGGCAACCCCTGCCTCGTGGTTTCTTTCCCGAAGGTTCAGTTTTTACCAGGAACTGTATTGGTTATAGAGTGAGAGAACGGATTGCCTATGATTTTAGAAATCAGCTAAATGGCATCACAGCTAAATGGCCACATTAAAGGCCATAGGAGATGCTGCGGCAGCTGTGCAACAGCAAGCGCAGCAACGACAAGGTGGAGGGGAGACCACCACTGGTGCCATCGCCAGGGTGATTACGGGATGCCTGGAAGAAATCCCTACACGCAACTTGGACAAAGCAAGGGCAGAACTGTTGCAGTTTGTTTTCGCATTGAAGGAAAAATATGTAAGTAATTAATACAGTACATATCATTGTTTCATGAATTTATCTAAATTATTTTCCAACAGAAAGAATAATACTGCTGCTGCGACGATAGATAGATATATGTTAAAAAATATGTATAGTTAATAGTTTTATTAAAAATAAAAAAATATAGTTATGTTAAAAATAAAATAATATATATCTATAGTAGTATAGCTATGCGGGTACCAGGCCACAGGGTGATCCAAAAATAGGGTTTGTGTCCAGGGTGTAGTACCCGGCTCACATACAGATGGCGCGCGGGGCGGGCGCCCTGGTTTGCGTCTTGGGTGGATCTTTTTTTGCGTCTTGGATAGAGCTTTGGTCGGGGCGAGAGCGAGATGAACGATATTTCACAATATGGCGCAATGCTGGAGGGGAGTGGTGCTGGAGGGGAGAGGTGCTGGAGGGAAGCTATTTCACAATATGGCGCAATGCTGGAGGGGGAGGGAAGCTATTTCACAATATGACGCAATTCTGAATGCTGGAGGGGAGAAGCAATACTGGACCTCATTCAAGTACAGACCGTGGTGGGGGTAACAGCCCGACTATAAAAGGCCGTGAGACTTACACTTCAGCACAGTTTAAAAACTACCACCGCTCGGAAGAGTTTAAAAAAAAATCGTTAAAATGGATTCGCGTTGCGTTATTAATGAATTGCGAAAAGAAGTTGACGCGTGTTTGGAGCATGGAGATATAGGTGAAAATGCTCGGTTAGATAAATTATGTCGCATGCATGTTAAGAACTTTAAAGCTGCATGCATAGGAGAGAACGGTACCGGGAGAAAGCAGCACCTGCAAACTTGCATTGCCCGCGTAAGAGGATTGCAAGTGCAATTGAGGATCCAGAATCATCGGGGAGCAGGCAGCAGCCGAGAGAAAAGGAGCGACAGAGTGCGTTGGGAGGAATTGTATAATGCTTTTGCGTTAAGGATCCGGACGGGCGTTATAATTAACATAACGCATATAGAGCCCACTAAATTTTTGGAGGATGCTGCAGCGTTATTTATAACCAGAGTGAAGAATGTGTTGAATATTCACCATTGTGCTAACATATCAACAAACTTAACTTGCGAGTTCATAAAGCACAGTTTAAATGATGGTGAAATTGTGAGTGATATAAAATATTTCAACACAAAAACAATGCCAATTGAAAGTGTTGATGACGGACAAATGTGGTTCTTAAAACATGTGCAAGAGGACCTATTGATGCAGCTTGAAGAGTTTCAGGAAAAAGACAGTGGTTGGGCTCTGCACAGAATTATAAACTTAATTGTAAATATAAATAAGTTTGAGCCATTACGCGGATCCTCATTTATACCACTCCCGCGAGAAATTGCAGCAAAGCAGGCATGCATAAATGTGGAGAACAATGACGATGCATGTTTCGCGTGGGCGGTAGTGGCAGCCCTGCATCCAGCAAGCCAGCATACATATAGAGTGTCATCTTATCCCCATTACACGGAAGTTCTTAATATGAGCGGGGTTACATTCCCGGTACCATTGAAGGAAATCGAAACATTTGAAAAAAACAATAATGTGTCTATTAATGTGTTTATTCTAGAAAACAATAGTGATAGTGATAAAAATAAATATAAAACAGTTCCAGTTAGACTAACCAAAGCAAAAGTACTTAAACATATAAACCTATTAATGATTAAATCTAGTTCTGATAACTCCGCATATCATTTTTGCTGGATCAAAGACTTATCGCGACTTGTAAGCGCCCAAGTATCCAAAAGCAAGAGAAAAGTATACACGTGTGATAGATGTTTATTTTATTTTTATAGCGAGGAAAAACTTAATGCCCATGTGCCAGAGTGTGAAAAAATGAATGAGTGTAAAGTGACCTTTCCAGAAAATAAATATGTAGAATTTAAGAATTTCAATCATAAAAACCCAGTACCGTTCAGTGTGTATGCGGATTTAGAATCCATACTGCATCCTTGTGATGATGATAGTGATAGCAGTACGCGAAAAATACAAAAACATGAAGCGCATAGTGTAGGTTTATATTTCCACTGCGCATATAACAAATCGCTATCATTTTACCGGTCAAATCGCAGTGAAACCTGCCTCAAGTGGTTTGCTACACAACTTGCCGAAATAGCGAGTATAGCAGAAACAGAAATGGAGAATATAAGACCTCTAGCGCCATTATCACCGCGGGAAACTTTAATGCAGTTAACTAACCCATGTTGCCACATTTGTGAAAAACCGTTCAATATCGGTGAAATTCGAGTGAGAGATCACTGCCATCTGACTGGGAAATACAGAGGACCTGCACACAACAGCTGTAACATAAACTACAACGATTGTCGCACCATCCCCATCATATTCCACAACTTATCGGGATATGATGCACATTTTATTATCAAGGACGTTGCACTATCCATCCCCGGGAAAGTGGATCTTTTACCGCTAAATAAAGAGCGGTACATTTCATTCACGAAATACATTGAAAATAGCAGCATAAAGTTGCGATTCATTGACTCATTTCGATTCATGGCCGAGTCGCTAGATAAGTTGGTGGGGCTGCTACCAAAACCTGAACTGAAAATAACCCGGAGGGAATGGATGCATTTGGATGATGGCAAATTTGATCTTCTAACGCGAAAAGGAATCTTCCCATATGATTTCCTCGATGGATGGAGCAAGCTCGAATATGATAGACTGCCGGAAGCGGAAGACTTTCACAATAAAATGAATGATACAGCAATTTCCACTGATGACTATGCGCATGCGAAGAATGTCTGGAATGCATTCAATGTTAAGACGCTAGGGGAATACTCAGACTTGTATCTGAAAACTGATGTCCTACTACTTGCGGATGCGTTTGAAAACTTTCGTAGCATATCGATGGCAACATACGGTCTTGACCCCGCACATTATTTCACGATGCCCGGCCTAACATGGGATGCAATGTTGAACTACACTAAAATCTCTTTGGAGCTAATAACAGATGTTGATATGCTGATGTTTGTGGAAAGAGGAGTTCGAGGAGGTATAAGCCAATGCTGCTCCAGGTACAGTCAGGCTAACAACAAGTACATGAGCCACTTTAAGCCAGAAGAGGAGTCAAAGTATCTCATGTACTATGATGTGAACAACTTGTATGGGTGGGCAATGTCTCAACATCTGGCGACTGGGAATTTCACATGGATCAACGACTCCAATATTGATATCATGTCTATACCGGATGATTCGCCAACCGGATACATCTTGGAGGTGGATTTGGAGTACCCTCAAGATTTGCATGATACGCACAAGGACTTCCCATTCGGCCCCATACATTCAACACCGCCCGGATCCACACAAGGAAAGCTGCTAACCACGTTGGAGGCAAAGGAAAAATATATCATCCACTATAGAAATCTGAAGCAGTGCATTACACATGGACTTATTATTAGCAAGATTCACCGCATTTTGCAGTTCACCCAATCGCCCTGGCTTAAGTCGTACATCGATCTAAATACTGCGAAACGAAAGCTTGCTACAAGTAACTATGAGAAAGATAGTTACAAGAAAATTAACAACGCAGTTTTCGGTAAAACAATGGAAAATGTGCGCAAGTATACGAACATTAAGCTCTGTACGAAATGGGAAGGACGATACGGCATTAGTAGCTATGTTGCAGCACCCAACTTCCACAGCAGAACCATTTTCGACGAGAACTTGGTTGCGGTAGAACTGCGAAAACTGGAAGTTAAGTTCAATAAACCGCTATACGTTGGAATGGCTATCCTGGATATATCAAAGATAGCACTTTACAATTTCCACTACGAATTCATGCAGAAAGAATTGCCTGGAAATTGTAAAGTGATGTATATGGATACAGACTCTTTGATATATGAAGTCAAACATGATGATATTTATAGGTTTATGCTGGAACACCTAGATAAATTTGACACCAGTGATTATCCGACCAACAACCTATACAATATTCCTCTAGTGAATAAAAAAGTTCCAGGCCTGATGAAGGATGAACTTAATGGGAAAATTATGACTGCATTTGTCGGCTTGCGCTCCAAAATGTACAGCATTCAGATACAAGGCGAGGACTCCATCAAGAAAGCGAAAGGAGTAAAAAGAAATGTCGTTCAACGCAGCTTGCAATTCAGCGACTATGTGGACTGTCTGGAAAATTCCAAGATCATCACTGCGGAGCAAAAGAGTATGCGCTCATATCTGCATCAGGTGTATACTTTAAATCAGGTTAAAATCGCTTTGAGCCCGCATGATGATAAGCGGCATATAATGGAAAACTCAACAGACACGCTGCCATGGGGACATTATGCTATCGAGTAAAAGCATGCGTATTAGATATATATTATTATTATTAACAGTGTAATTGTATTCTTAGTATTATTAATGTACTTATAGTAATTATGTAATTATTATTAATGTAAATTTATATTATTATTATTATTATTAGTATTATTAGTGTACTTATAGTATTTATGTAATTATTATTATTATTATTAATGTAAATATATATTATTTTTATTAGTATTATTAGTGTACTTATAGTATTTATGTAATTATTATTATTATTATTATTATTATTATTAAAGTAAATATATATATATATAATATATATATATATATATATATTATTTTTATTCACAATAAATTAGTTTTATTAATCCACGAATTGTTTTCAGTTGAGAATCCGAGCCATTTCACATAGACCTTATCACCTTTTTTCTTTAAGACTTTTTCAACCAAATATGTATCCGGATACTTCGTTTTCTGCAGTTCCTGCTCGTAAAATGTTGCCTTTATTTCGGTTCCGGACAAATCTTCCAGCAGATAAGTTGCAGGATTGGTTATTCGTACTTCTCGAACTTTGAATATTTCAGTCGACCATGAGGGTGTGTACCCTTTCTCAAAGAGCGACTTATACTTGCTTATACGTACGAAATCTCCCTTCAAATATTTCCCTTTAGGTGCAATTTTAATATGGTTATAAGCCTTAATTGTGGTACGATCATTCACTGTTGCGGGCTTCATATTTATTGTACGATGCTTTTTGTTATTATAACTTTTAACTAATTGCTGAAGTATATTAATCCAACGGTAATTTCCATTCATGCTAAATTCTTTCCACATAGCGGTTTTTAGTGTTCTATTCCAACTCTCAACAATTGAAGCTTTCAGAGTACTGTATGTTGAATAATGCCTAATTCCATGTTTTTTCATCAAGTTTTGGAAAATACTGTTGTAAAATTCCTTTCCATTGTCAGTTTGCAGATTTTTAGGTGTTCTTCCAGATGTTAAAATGGTTTTCATCGCTTCAGTTACTTCTAGCCCTGTTTTCCTCTTCACAGGTAGAGCCCATGCAAATTTTGAAAACGTATCAATAACAGTTAGCAGATATCGGTATCCTTTATTGCTGGATGCATACTCGCACATTTCAACTAAATCCGCTTGCCATAAATCATCAAAACCCTTAATAATCGCTCGTCTTCGGCGAAAGTTTTTTCGAGCCGGTTTATGCAACTCTTCAACAATACTACGCTTACTCATTTTTACCAGTAATTCTTTTAAATATATAATCTTCGATTTTAGCTATCTCTTCATACAAGTCTTGAATCTCGTGTTTCACTTTTTGGTCAACTTCATGCTTCCAGCTGTTTAAAATAGAATCTGCATAGGCTTTCGTTTTATTTGATACCTCGTCCTCCAAATTGCTATAATTTTCTTTCTTCCAGTTGTTTAAAATAGAATCTATGTAAGCTTTGTTTCTATTTGCTGTCTCACCCTCCAGATCACTTTTCAGACTGTTTATAATTGAGTGTTTTGCAGCGCTTAAAACTGTGTCCACGTAGGCTTTATTTACAGCATCCTTATCATCAACTGGCGGTTGGAGATTTTTCATACGTTTTCCTTTTATGTTGTAGTGTCCATCTGCCGTTAAATCAAAACCATTGCCTGGGGGCCCGCGAAGCTGCCGTTTTCCAGCAAAGTAGCGGCCGAATTTATCTAAAGGCATTTCGGTCCGCTCCGTTAGACAGATGACAGCGTAATGAGGCTTGCATTTATAATATAATATCGGCTTCTCTCAGTTCCTCAATTATGGAGATTATCTCATTATTATGATTATTATTTCCAGCTTGTTTTGAAGCAACAAGTAATTTTAATCGTTCGACAAGCTCATTAGGATCATCCCAGTGAACGTAGTCAATATTGTTTGTACTATATTTCATTAGACCTTTGCCCGAATGTATGAGTTTGGATACAATTTTCGTATACTTTTTACTTCTAGTTCCGTTGACTCTTTCATTCGCATCATAATTCCGTTTGTGTGCATTAGTCTTAAGAACGATGTCGCGGTAAGCTTCTAAATCAGCTTGAGTATATATTTTAAGGCTCTTTCAGGAACAGTAATTCATACAATCCGGGTGTTTCACCGTATTCCATGTCGTTTACGGTTATTCTATTGTTCTTAAATTCAATCATCGAGTTGCCGATCTTCCAAAAATTTCCTGCATCTCGGTATACCCCATACGTACTGTCTAAAGTAGAGCTGCGATCATAGTATTTTTGCATGTAACTGACAGCACCATCATTAAATTTAGACCAATCAAGTTTATCAAGTTTTATTGGTGTTTGAAAGGCATCATCATCATCATCATCATCATGTTCATTATCATCATCATCATCATCATGTTCATTATCATCATGTTCATCATCATCATCATCATCATAATGTTCGTGTTCATCATGTTCACGTTCCTCATCATCATCATCATCATGTTCACCATGCTCACGTTTGCCTGGAAACTTTCGTTTACGCTTCAAAATCCAAGTTTTTCTCGCTCCGGTATTCTCTTTTTTAATATTTAATTTCGGTTGCAATTCTTTTAGAGTCTCAGTTATCGGTTTAAAAGTGTTTTGCAGTATATGTTCTTCAGATATGCGTCCCGTTTTTAAAGCATTATATTTGGCTCTTATAGATTTAGCTGCCTTAGCAATATCTCTTTTAGCCTGGTACTTCATGATTGCATGGAGGTATTATAAAGACTGATCGGTGATGTAAGTATCAAATTTATACCTGTACCGACCGTTGTTTCTAGAGCTTTCTTTATCAATGGCTAAGAAGCCATATTTATCAGCCCAACACTTTGCACACATTCTTTGAAATTCTGGAAATGTTACATCGGAGTTAACATGATCGTTGTATATATGCCTCAAATTCATAGCATCTTGTTTAAATATGATGAGAAAATTGGCATTATCACGTATTAAATGTTTAGGAATCCTAGTATACGTTTGACATAGATAAAAGCTATCAACATGATGATGACGGCCCATACTGAAATATGCACGCACATTATCCTGCTTTTCACATGCAATATCATCGAAAATGAACACGGAATTAGGCTTGGCCTCAGAAGGTGCTAGCACTTCGCTATTATTTGAGAAGGTGTAAAATCCCAATCCAGATATCGCGAATAGTACTTGATGCAGATACTGATATTTTGGCTGATGTAGGGACTTAGAGTACAAGTACACATGTTCAAATGATAAACCATTCGGGTGTTCTAATAGGCTGAGCATAACATTTGTTTTTCCGCAATTAGAAGGACCCACAATAAGCCCTCTGATATTATTCGGCAAGAGAGGCCCATTACGTGGCGGGCCTTCAGGTTCAGTATCAGCGTTTCGAACAGGCAGCGATTGATGTTGTTTCACGAACTTCATTTTAACAACTGACGCGAAATACCTCATTCAGTTGTTATTCAACCCTCCAACATGATTGTTTATTCTTTACCTAGGATCATTCGCAAGAGAACCGTGAAAGGGAAAGGACTCGTTAATAAAATCATCAGTAGTCTACCCATAGAATTACATTTACCTGGATACTCATACTGTGGGCCTGGCACAAAATTAGACCAAAGGCTAAAACGGGGTGATCCAGGCATTAATGAGTTAGATAAAGCTTGTAAAGAGCACGATATCGCCTATAGAAATAATAACGAATTAAGTGAACGGCATAAAGCTGATGCAATTTTAGCTGAAAAGGCTAAGCAGCGCTACAAATCTACAGACGCGGGATTCGGAGAACGTTCAAACGCTTGGCTGGTATCTAAAGCTATGAAAGCTAAATTGAAATTTGGAATGGGAGTCAAAAAGAAGACACCCTGTCTTGGAACAGCTATTCGGAATGTTCGGAAAATTATAAAAGATGCGAAAGTAAAAAATTCTGCAGATGCTGTAAAACTAGGTTTGAAAGCTGTACGGCACGCTCTGAAAGGAAAGCAAAGGAAAGCAATTAAACCGCCGCGGGTTATACCAATACCAAAATCAGGAGGAGTGCTTCCATTAATACCAATCTTAGCAGGGCTCTCTGCTATAGGTAGCTTGGCGGGTGGAGCTGCAGGAATAACCAAAGCCGTGAACGATGTTAAAGAAGCGAGAAAGCAGTTGGCTGAATCTGAGAGACATAATAAAACTATGGAAGCCATAGCTTTAAGAGGAAACGGGCTATATTTAAAACCATACCGCAAGGGGTTGGGACTTTACTTGAATCCCAATCCAAAAAACTAATGCTACCCAATAGACCCTTGAATGAATTGGATATATACAATCACGCGAAGAATTTACCATATTTTCGAGGCGTCTTCATGCGCGATAAGCTGCCGAAAAGACCTTGGAAAAAGGAATGCGGAATTGTGAACTTGGATTTATCTAAAGGACCTGGTACACATTGGGTTGCATATTATAAAAATGCTAATGATATTGAATATTTTGATAGTTTTGGTAATTTAAGATCTCCTCAAGAGATTGTTAATTATTTAGGTGATAATATAGCATATAATTATGTAAAATATCAAAATTACAACACCGTAGTTTGCGGCCATTTATGTTTAAAATTCTTATATGCGCACAAAGTTGCGAATGTCAGGACATGGCCATAACTAATTTTAAGTTTATATATCGAATAAAAGAAATTAAACAAAGTTTTTCTTATTTTTGTATCTTATATATACATATCAACAGGGGCTTCCTCTTAGTTTTTCTACCAACAAGGACTTCCTCCTATTTTCTATCATCACCAGGTTCATGTTCATGTTCACCATGTTCATGTTCATGTTCATGTTCATGTTCATGTTCATGTTCACCATGTTCATGTTCACCATGTTCCTGCTCATGTTCACCATGTTCATGTTCATGTTCAGCATGTTCCTGTTCATGTTCACCATGTTCCTGTTCATGTTCACCATGTTCATGTTCATGTTCACCATGTTCATGTTCATGTTCACCATGTTCCTGTTCATGTTCACCATGTTCATGTTCATGTTCACCATGTTCATGTTCATGTTCACCATGTTCATGTTCATGTTCATGTTCATGTTCACCATGTTCGTGTTCATGTTCACCATGTTCATGTTCATGTTCATGTTCATGTTCACCATGTTCATGTTCATGTTCATGTTCACCATGTTCATGTTCATGTTCACCATGTTCATGTTCATGTTCACCATGTTCATGTTCATGTTCACCATGTTCATGTTCATGTTCGCCATGTTCATGTTCATGTTCACCATGTTCATGTTCATGTTCACCATGTTCATGTTCATGTTCATGATCATGTTCACCATGTTCATGTTCATGTTCACCATGTGTAAAAAACAGTATTTCTATGCTCAAAGGATTGAAGTTCGAGCAATTCTCTTATCGAAGTGAAATTATTTACCAACAACCGATGTAATATACTTCTGAAAACCTTATCTTCTTCTTCTTCATTCTTGTAAAAACACAGAAATTTGCTCAAGTAAATTTATTTATTTTTATTTTACATGTACTTATTACTAATAATTATTATTATAAAATGTAAAATTCTCCTGCGATGGTGCTGGCTCAGTTTTACATAGCCCAAACTCCAAAGCAACTGTTTTCCCTCGCGGACCTCTATTTACGATGAAGTACTTTCCACTGTTGATGTCCTGTAATGCAGCCTCGGACATGGTGTTGTATCGTATTGGCAGATATACTTGGTGATTGTCAAACAATTCTAGGCGAATTCGAGCTCCATATGTTGTATTTTGCCTTCTTGCAGCACATATTTTGTACTCCATCCCGATAGCCATATCAGCCAAATTTAGGTATGGTGTGAAGTCCAAATTCTTTAGTTCTGCGACGGTACTCATCATGAAACTTTGCACTTTACTGCTGGGTCTTTGAAATTAAACTGATGGAAATGTTCAGTGCTGCGTTCAATTTATACTCTAGCTGCAAAAGTGGTGGGGGTAACATGATGACTCACGGCAGACATGTTCAATCATGATTATGATGACTCATAACCACACTTCCCCTTCACGGCAGACATGTTCAATCATGATTATGATGACTCACTCCCCTCCAATATTGTGAAATAAAAGAAATTTTTTTAACATCCGTTTATTTTTTGGGAAAGAGTTCCATAATTCTATGATACAATTTTACAAGTTTTGAAAGTTTTATAAAACAACAATAAATTGTGTGACATGAACAGGTATCGGGTCCTTCCTCTGCATTATCATCAGCCCAAATGCATGATGAGTAATGTTTTCCATGCGCAGATTCAATTATTTGTATGTTCCTGTATGGAGTCAACAGTTCGTAGTAGGATGTAATTTCTTCTCTGTGCTCCTCAATTAGCACTTCATTGTGTAGTTGAAGAAAGGTGTGAAGATCGAAATTATTTATAAACTCCATTGCTCCGCGTCTGATGTTATACTGAGATCTTTTAAATGTTTGTATAATAGAAAGGCATTTTGCAATGCACAATTTCCTTTATGCGTTAAACACTTAATAGTATCTTTGTGTTGTTTTTTGAGTAAGCATAAAGCCGGGAAATCCATCAGGTCCTCAAAATTTTCACAATTTCCGAAGATGTCGGCTATCCATAAAGATTTTTCAGCTCCTTTAGCATAAATGGGCTTTCCTTGAAGCAGTGGTGTGAGCAGCATTTTCATTTCATCTAAATCAGTTAATCCTCCATTCCATGTCAATCCATGATAATTCTGATAAAGCCATTTTGCTTGAACTTTCAAGTTTTCAGGTAATTTGTTAAATTCATATGGCGGTTTTAAAATAAAATGTTGGAATTTGCTTCCATTATATAAAATTGCAACTTCTTTCGGGATAAATTCATTATGAGATCCTTTAAATCCTTGCACATCAATAATTACAGCATCCATTTTATCCAATTCTCCTTACTTCACCCGATAACGGCTTATACTCAAATATATTGTCGTGTAGAAGAAGGCAGAACGCTGATGTTTCAGCTGGTATGTTTTCCAATGTCTTGAATTCTAAACGTACATCCACAGGCCCCGACTTAATTGATTCGTTCTGATGTGAGCAATCTATTACAGCGACGGGAGCAATATCCTTGAACTGATCTCGTGAAAGTAAAGATTGCGAATGACGATGGTAATATGATTGTTGGAATTTTATGTACATTTCATAAAGTAGCGCAAACTGATTTTTATCAAAATTAAGGTTCAAGTCATCATACGGGAATGATTCGGAGTTTAGATGAGCTTTTACATCACAAAGCTTACAATGATCAAATTTGGATGCATCCTTAGTATGTTTGTTTTTTCTAGCAGTTTGCAACGCGAAAATTATGAAGCGAGGCTTTTCAAATTGCGATGCTGTTTTCACAGTCCAAGAATGTTGAGTAGTTAGCGGCAATATCGGGTATTCGTACATGTCCCAACTCCTAAAACTGATTTGTATTGATTGGTTTTTATCAGCTATTTGCAATAAGGAGACTTTGGCTTCATCAGCAACAGATACATGAGGAATTTTCCACTGCAGTTTATTTATTTGAATACTTATGCCAGCATCATCAGTAGTGTTGATTATAGCATTATTATCCGTTCTGCCTCGTCTTAAGATCAATTCATGTTTTGCATTTATAATTATTTTCCTAAAGTCTTCAGCGAAGCCCAATAGCATCTTTAGGGGGATGCACATGTTAAAGTATCCCCCCACACATACAATACTCGAATCTGGAGACCATCCGGAGTTGATGAGAAGCTTGCTTTCGTTATCATTCAGCGACACATAGTTTTTCAACGTTGTTGTGAATCCAGGCTGCCTATTACGATCTATTTCAACTCCGTTGAGCTCATATCGAATTTCATCGAAAAGGAATGCAAAGGCGTTATTGCTCAATTTCGCTGTAAGTGGGTCCTCTCCTTCTGTTTTGTTTATTATTCCATCAATGTATATGAAGCTTTCACTAGGTAGAATATATAGATCTTGATGTTGTACGGAAATCCTGATCTCATCATTGTTGTTGTATGATGTTAAAAACGGTGTGTAAGTATGGTATTCAATTTTCGTTACACTGTTATCATGTACAGCGTTCCTCGTTATATCCAAAATATTAGACATGTTTTATAGTAAATCCGAGTGACTTTAAGAATTCGATGTGGTGTTTCGACAATTTACGTGTTGACTTGCTTGCCTCATTATCATCATTGTACACTAGCATGTTTAAGATGCAATCTTATAGTAATATTTTCCGATCTAAAATTAACTATATCCCCGTCCTGATCGAGGAGCCTTAGAGTAACCGATGTTATACGTCGGGCTTTCACAGGTAAATAGATGACGTTTTTCGGAACCTCCACTATTTTATAGCCGGGCCCCACAGTTGGAGCAAATTCATGAAGCGTATGCACTTTAACATCGTTAATATAAGATCCGTCTATTATATTGCATTCAATACGTATCGCATTGACTTTAATGATGTTCACAGGCATATCTGAATCATGCATAATATTAGCTGGCAATACTCGCTTAGTAAAACCCAACAAAGGTCCAATAGAATGATCTTTATCGAAATTTACGGTAAACAAACTTTTTATTTCACATTTTAATGTATTATTATTCGCTTTTAATATAAGCGATGGTCCAAGTTCTTTACGGATATAATTTGAAATATCTTCGATTTCATATGAGCCTGTGGGTATTTCAATAACTTTATCACCATCATAATGAAACAAATTATTTCGCTCATCGATGTTTGGAATGGAATTATAGGTTTGAAAGTCAACTAAACCGCAGACATAGTCACCCTGTAGTTCCAAGGGTGGAAAATATTCAGCAGTTAGAGTAGATGTGTTCCCAACTAATGTAAGTGTTAACGCCATGATGGCTCCCAGTAAAATGATTTATTGAAAATTACAATCCTCCAGAATTGCGCCAGATTGTGAAATAGCTTTCGTCCAACGCCCACTCCAGTAGTAAGTGGTCACTGCGGACCCAAAAGCTCTATGAGTGCGTGAAGATAGAAAATGTGTCGCCAGTTGCATGGGGTACGTGAGCATCTCGCGGTCCAAAAGCTCTGTGGGTGTGATCAATCGGGTTCAACAGTTTGCAGGTGTGAGGAGGCATGAGTGCACCCACTCGCTCTAGACTTCTGTCGAGTTGATCATGAGACCTGTGGTGGGTAAAAAGCTTTACGTGCGGACTTCTGTTTTTGACTAGAGGCCTGTGGCTGGTAAAAAGTTTTACGTGCGGTCTTTTGTTTTTGACTAGACGTTAACCACTGCGGACCATGCGGGTGGGCGTGTGCTTGGAACAAAGCTATCTTTTGAATGAGGGGAAAAGCGCTGCGGTATGCTGCACTGGTGCATGTGATCATCGGCCGAACTGTGGACCTGGCGGGCGGCCGTGTGCTTGGAGCAAAGCTATCTTTCGAGTGAGGGGAAAGCGCTGTGGCATGCTGCACTGATGCTGTTGTGCATGCGATCATCGGCCAAAGTGCCCCAGATGCAGCACTGTCGAGAACGGGTATTCGGCAAAAAAGAGCATGCTGTTTAAATGGTCACGTCGTGGACGCCTCGATGCAAGATGCTTGGTTGGGTGTTTGCGAGCGATCGACACGGGGCTTTGGTTGACAGGGGGTCGAGAGCATGTCGTTGTTTTGTTTTGTTTCTCAGGGGGAATTCACGTGTACTCATGACGACCACGAAAACTACAAGTTTGCTGCTGCTGCACGGTGCACAGCCGGCCGATGGAAAAAGCGAAAGTGTGCCTGATCAAAAAACGAGAGTAAAAACAAAAAATCATTTCGGGTGCACTTGAACCTGGAAGACAAGACCAAAATGCCGGTGTAGGTCTAAAGTAAAAAATATGGGAGGTATGGTTTATTTTAAATAAAACGCAAGTTAGTTTAAACCTTGTTTTTATTATCAGCAAATGTTTGAAATCTGCCACACTTGACATCTCACTCCTTCTTAAAAAAATTTAGTTTAAGGAGACCTCCTCTGGACTCATCCTTTCCCTCGAAAATCAGAAAATAGTTGGAGTGTTGATTTAGGTCGTCTATCTGTTTTTGTGTTTTAATTTTTTCGGCAAACCTGGGCGGTAAATAAATATAGGTGCCGTTTTTAAAATGCGTGGTCACACGCAAGCCGTAGGTTGTTTTGATTAGTTTGAATATCCTAATGGGATATTCCCTTCCGACTTCCAAGGAAGTCACCGGCACCATGGTGTCGTGGGTGTTTTCCGCCACACTCTTTAAAAGTTCGAAGGTATTCTAAAAGAATTATAACGAAATTTAATAAAAAAGTAACAAAAACTACTTTACCTCGGTTTTTACTTACCATTTTTATTTTCTTCAAAATATCTGGTCTGAATTGTCTGGACCGTTGCAGAAAAGTGTCTAAAGTTTGTCTGGAAACCTATGTATTTATATACTGTTCTGGTACCCACCACTCTTAAAAAATCACAGCACATAAAAAACATGAAGTTACATTGCATCTAGTAAAGCTGTACTTTTAACTAAATGAAAATTTTATTTATGTTTTTGGTATGAAAGATAACTTTCAGACTTATGCCTTTAAAAATTAAATGCGCAAATTAGTTAGCAACATTGTTGAAAATTGTACCAGTCTTGTTCAGGAACCTATACGTTTTACACATTGGTTTTTGATGGTCTCCCTTTTTCTTTTAAAATAACATTTTTGCAAAATTATACCAGCCTTGTTCGGGAGCCTATACGTTTTGCACATGTTTTTGACGGCCTCCCTTTTTCTTTTAAAATATTAATGCAGTAAAAATATTTTATTAAAATTCAACAACATCATGGCAATCATCATAAAGTTCTTAATTTTAGTGGTTTATTCTTCTCATTAAAAAAGAGTTTCATCTAGCCCTGTCTGTCGTGATATAAATTAACGCAGTTAATAGCAGCCGCATTAAAAATAAGTATTCGAATATTCATAATAAAAAATCTATTAAGCGTGTACATTATTTAAACGAGGGTTCGGTATTAAGAAAAATATTTTCAACCCGCAATGTATAGTATTACATTCACTTTTTGAAAATAACAACTTTGTCAAGTTACCCGTCCGTTCAACGTTGACAAATGGAAGAATACCATAAATTTTTCGATTTCGCAGACTTTAAGTTTTGTGTCGTTTTAAAAATGAATAAGTCGTTAAATTTTATCCTGCTGAAAAATTAAGTTGTATAAAATGACGCGCGAAGAGAATGCACGTACTTGTAACATAAACTTTTATTTTATTTGCACCTATCTGGCCGGCCGAAAAACTGTATAAAAACGAAGTGAAAATGTATGAAGAACCATTGTCCCCGCAGCTAGTGCGAACTGAAGTGCCCGCCGTGCAAAAATTAAAGAGTTAACACTGCTAGTGAGTGTGTTTTATCGGGGAAATACAGTGTTAAGAGTGAAATTCAGGCGAACATCCTACAGTTCAAAATATTTTTAAGGTAAGGTAAAATTTTCATTTTTAGAATTTACAAAATTTAGTTAGTGTAAAAATTTTTAATTTTGATTGAAATTCTTTTTGCAGTGCTCAAAACATTGATGGGCATCCCACAGGACCAGGAGGATACCGTCGTCCCGCGTGAAGCCGATTCTGCTGGGGGTGAAGAACCCTCGCCACCCGTAGGGTTCGACCACATACCCCACGACGACACCGTGCCCTTTGAAGGTCCGGAGGACCTAGATTGGCTGCCGGCGTTAAGGGCATTTCTTCAAGAGATTCGTCCGCAACAACTACAACAACAGGGACAATAAAAATAAGGTAGAATACCAATAATAATTAATTATACCATCTAAAATTAGTAGTTAGTGGCCATAAAGAATTCGTGTTTAAAATGGCCGGTGTGATCACCCTACTGAAAACGGCTCTCGATTTTAGTGAGAGCCTGTTTCTAACTACGCTAAAAAGTGTGATTGAGGAACTGTCCCGACGACAGACATCATTCAGCTTTCGGGAGAAATTCGAAATATTAAACCTAATAGCGAACTTCTCCCTTAAAAGTGGGATACCTTTAAACGAACAGCCTTTGAAACATGCAATAACGTTTCTAAACGGCTGCGTTACTGATAATGTTGTCGGGGCTGGATGTAGTGTATCTTCAGACATGCCTTCTACCTCAATCACATTAAAAAAAGCAGCACAAGAACGTACGTTTACAAATAATAAAAACATTGTTCAGTGCGGTTTTGGGTCTGGTGCTACAATTAAGGTATTATCCAAAGAGAAAACATTTTTTAAAAAATTTAATTTAGACGGTATAAAAATCCGTTTTCAATTAAAGGACTTTGGTGCTAGTGACCAGAGCCCTTTGGAATACTTAGAAGGTGTGTTTAACGAAGTTATAAAACAGATCGTTGGTGATTGTGCAAAACACAGTAAAATATGTCTCTCTATATATCCACCCAATGCACCTCATGTAAAACCTATTTGGTGTAGTTTACGTCCGGTCAGTGAGTTGAACGCAAATCAGATTCTCGGTGTGATTTCAAATGTAAGTCAGTCGAACTCAGTGTTTTCATCTTCAGAAGTTCTGGAAGTGTTAGCGAGCGTCATAAATTTTCCTTCGGGTGCTGGGAAAATAAAAATTACAACTTCCAACGAGTGTGAGATTTTAATGAAGAAAAGCAGTGTCATAGATGTCAGTAAAACTGATAGTGTTTTTTGTCTCCCTCGAAGTTTGTGCTATGCCACCGAACTAGCACGTAGGGCACTTAATCGTAATGAAAAAAAGAAATTGCTAAAAAATTTGGATGGCTTATCAGCAAAGCTGTGTAAAAATGCGGGCGTTTTAGTTGATAAAGAGAGGGGCTGCATTTTAAAAGATCTGTATAATTTTCAATCTTTCTTAAAAGATTATCAACTTATAGTATACGATAACATTCACAACCCGAACAACCCGATATTTAAAATGCCGTTTGAGAACCGTTCCCTTAAAAAAATTTTTATTTATTATTCCCAAATGCTGCGCCATTTCTATGTAATTAAGTCATTAAAAGGCTTTTTTAATATGCGTTTTGTTTGTGAGTACTGTGACAGAGTGTCAAATAGCAAATATCACAAATGTGAGCTCAAGTGTTCTTATTGCACTTCTTCACCGCCTTGCTTATTTGTCCCCCAACTAAAAGATTGCTCTAACTGCAATCGCAAGTTTAGAGGGGACAGTTGTTTCAACAACCATCTTCGCAACATCATCAATGGAAAATCTGTGTGTGAGACTCTCCAAATATGTAAAATGTGTGGTAAATTTTTAGATTTCAATAGAAGGACAAGGGCTCAAAAACACATGTGTGACGAGTATTTTTGTCAAAATTGTTACAAAGTAGTTCCGCAAGAACACCAGTGTTTTATTAAGACCTATAATAGAGCGACAAGTAAGAAATTTCTTCTCATATTTTTTGATTGCGAAACCACACAAGACACTCTAAACAAAGACAGTACTTCTACTTATCTACACATCGTGAATCTGATTGTTGCTCAGCAAGTGTGTTTTTCGTGTTATAATGATTTAAATATTAACAATGAATGTAAAGTTTGTGGTGTTAGAGAACATATATTTCAATATCTAGAGGGTGAAGACGTTGTGAAACGCTTTATAAATTATTGTTTTATTCACCGCCCTAATATAACAAATGTGTTTTGCATTGCACATAATTTGCAAGGTTACGATGGCCACTTTTTAATTTCGGAACTTGTACAGAGAAATTTAACTATACACCCAATAATGAATGGCAATAAAATAATGAAACTAACCTGTGAAAATGTCTCGTTCATTGATTCGTTAAACTACCTGCCATTTGCTCTTTCTAAATTCCCAAGTGTTTTTGATATTGCAGATAGTGCAAAAGGGTACTACCCCTATTATTTCAATACACAGGCCAACTACAATTACGTTGGGAAATACCCACCGCCTGAATTATATGGCTGCAATACAATGGGGGTGAAACAGAGAGAGTTATTCCTACAGTGGTATAGTACTAAGTCAAATGAAACATTCAATAACAAAGACCAGTTGCTAGAGTACTGTGTGAACGACACAGCCATTTTACGTGTCGGGTGTATTCGTTTCATGACTGATTTTCTTGATATAACTCAAATAAACCCCTTTGTAGAGTCATTAACTATAGCATCCGCCTGTATGCTTGTTTATAGAAAGAAATTTCTTAAAAGTGATACTTTGGCCATAGCACCTTCAAATGGCTATCTCAAATCGAAGAACTATTCCTTTAATTCATTGAAATGGTTAGCGTTAAAAATGGAGGTAGATAGCGGCATTTTGTGTGCAAATAATGTGGGTGAAGTAAAGTTAGAAAGAGGAGGTCTATACGTAGATGGTTTTAGTCGGGAAAATAATAAAGTTTACGAGTTTTTTGGTTGTTTTCATCACGGGTGTAGAGATTGTTTTAAAACAGAGAACTTGGGCGTGAAGAATGGGTTGTTAGAAACACTGAAACAGAAAAATGAATGCACGGTGAAAAGAATTGAGATAATAAAAAATAACGGCTATCTATTGGAGTTTGTATGGGAGTGTGAGTTCAAAAACTTTTTAAAAAACAACCCTTCCATTGACGATAAGTTAAACAAAAGCCTAGTTAATTTTGTTCTTCCCTTAAACCCTCGTGATGCAATCTTTGGTGGCCGCACAGAAGTTTTCAAACTACATCATAAAATTAATGAAGATGAGGTTATTAGATATCTAGATTTTACCAGTCTATACCCATTCATTAACAAATATTCGCCGTACCCTACAGGACACCCGACAATTTTTAGGGGTGAAAATATACCCCCCGCCCCTGACGTTTTACAGATGCATGGATTTATTTTGTGCTCAATTCTTCCGCCTACAAATTTATTTTTACCCGTGCTACCATTGAGATGTAACAAGAAATTATATTTTACACTTTGCAGAAAATGCACAGCTTTAAATAATCTGTTCGGGTGTAATCACAGTGACGATGAACGACAACTTGTCGGTACTTGGGTGATACCTGAAGTATCTTTAGCCGTTAAAAAGGGGTATCAAATTTTAAAAATATTTGAAGTACACAGATATGACTATACGGTTTTTGATCCAGTTACAAAAGACGGTGGGTTGTTCGCAGAGTATGTAAATACCTTTTTAAAAATTAAGCAGGAGGCAAGTGGTTGGAGCACCACCTGTAAAACTTTGGAAGATAAAAAGAATTTTATAAAATTATACGAAATGAAAGAAAATATCACTTTGGACGAAAACCAAATTAATAAAAATCCCGGTAAGCGTAACCTTGCAAAACTTTGTTTGAACTCACTTTGGGGGAAATTTGCACAACGGGAAGATAGAACACGTACAAAAGTGGTTAATAATTGGCGAGAATTTTGCGATTTTATAGAGTCACCCGGTATACAGATTTCATCACTGTTTCCCATAAATGAAGACACAATGTGGATTAATTGGAAGTACATTGAAGAAAATGCAGGTACATTACCACATGTGAATATACCTGTAGGTGCTTATACTACAGCGTTTGCCAGACTAAAACTTTATGAAGCAGTAGAAAAAGTGGGCAGTTCAATTCTCTACTGTGACACAGATAGTTTAATCTTTGTTGAAAACAGAAATAAATCGCCTCTATTTGAAACTTCAGATTTCTTGGGTGAATTAACTGATGAAATAGAGAGTTATGGCTCTGGCAGCTTTATTTCTGAATTTGTTAGCACAGGACCCAAATCTTACAGTCTTAAAATTGAAAATGGTGATGGGTTGGTTAATTATATCACTAAATGTAAAGGTATAACATTAAATTTTGAAAATGTAAAATTAATAAATTTTGAACTATTTAAAATGATGGTAGACGGTGATAAAGATGTGGTCTGCATCAAAAATAATTGTAAAATTAAACGTAAAAGACCTGGGGTTATAGTTTCTGAACCTGAAGGTAAATGTTTTTCTTTCACTTTTGATAAACGTGTGGTAGCTGAAGGAAATTGTTCATATCCCTATGGATTTAAGAAAATGAAATTAAAATCGTGAATGAAAAATAAAAACCAACTATGTATACCAATAATGTATATAATAATAATGTATGTATAACCATGTATAACTATGTATATAAATAATTTTGCTTTATATAAATGTAATAATAATACGCCTGGGAATTTCGTAGACATAAACTGTTAATTATAATTTCGTAATTGATATTATTAAGATAATTTTTGTAAATGTGCTGAGTATTTAATGTAAATGTATATTTAGTGAACGAACTTGTATATACACGTTAGACAATAAAATACTAGAATGTAAAAGCTTAAACCGCAGTAAGTGTTCAGCGCTCCTATAGAGAGCATATATGTGATATAGACAAGCACATTTTACACGATGCCTGTCGATAACATGGTCAAGTATATTGTGGACATACAGTTCGTTTGCGGCAACAACGGCCAGTACTTTGTTAAAGAGCTTGGAATACTAACTTTTGGGTCCATCTGGCCAAAGATGTACCATTTTTTGCCACCTTTCCCGTATCATGAGTTATCATTAGAAGCACGAAAACAAAACCAGTACGACGTGCAAAAGATCAACAACTTGCACTGGAATGATGGGACTATTTATTATAATCATCTACCAATGGTGTTTTCGACATTAGAAAATGCAACTGCAATATATGTGAAGGGGGAGATAAAGGCTACATTCATCAGGAAATACGTACCAGCTGCGAACATTGTCCAACTGAATAAACTGCCAAAACTAAGCGAACTGCAAAATTTTCAAGCACCTTGTGAAATCCATAAGAATGCTTCCAACCATCGCTGTGCTCTACAAAATTGCATTAATATCTACCTGTATATGTTAGTTAATAAAATTATATAAAAACAAATAACTTTTATGTGTTTTTATTTAAAAACCTTTATTATCAAAAAATAGTAGGCCCTACAATGAAAGGTATTTCATAAAATAATCTTGAGTAATTCAAATGTACATAAGAAGTTCTAGACGGTATGAAAAAGTCTTCATTTGACAAGAAGAACACATTTTTGCTTTTACACTTTTCACAATACTGCCTAAAATATTCCTCAACACCCTCGACTACGTTGTTATTATGGTACATAACCATGTTTATGAAGTCCAATAGGTCAAATAATCTGTACAGCTCGCCTAAAGTCAGCTTAACGGCAGATATTTCGACAGGGATGGTGTATTCTACCAGTAGCTCCTCTTGGTTAGCAGGTATCGTGTCTTTGTTGAGCTCGGTCTTTAAGGCAGTTAGATGTTTGTGAACTGCCTGCCATCCGGAGTAAGATGTTGACACAGGAAAGCGGCCATGGCGGTGGAATACTATCTTCGCTTGAAATGTGTACTTGTCAAACCCAACGGTGACTTTCCGATTGTGGTAATAGTCCAGAAAGTATGTGTAGCTCAGCAATAAGTTTTCACCAGGGACCTCCGACGCCTTTTTGTCTTGCTTCCGGACATTCTTCAATTTTTTAAGCTTTTTCGGCACAACCTCTTCAAGTCCTTCGTTACACAATATCACTTTATGTTTTTTTCCGTTAAATGCTAGCTCCATTTTAAATCACAAGCTTGAACTAAGCGTAGTTTTACCACTATTGCGTATTTATACCCTTATTCTCAGATGTACATAGCTGGTTATAGCAATCCCCACCAGACTGTAAATACGGCTTTGTGTATATGTTGTGATATAAATTCACAACTTTATTGTCATTTAATTTAAAGTCTTGAATGGAGAATTGCTTCAAGAATTGCTTTAAACTTTTCCCTTTGCATCGAAAATATAAATACACACAGCAATAATGACCGCACGTAGATGAAAATGCACTTTGCAGCCGTTGATTATTATTCACAAAAACATTTGAGTTGGTAGTTAAAAAGTGATGAAAAAATGTGTTGCCGGGGTATTTACCATACGAGTCAAAGTACTCTGGAGGTCCTTTGCTTGGGAAATAAAATGCAATCCAATGAGTACCGCCTTTATGTGCAGGGTCTGTATTGGCCACAATACATGCCGGTTTTTTTACATTGCTTGGCAGACGATTACACGGGAATACACCTTTAAAGAATCTCCTTGTTGTAGGATTTGTTGCTAAAGATCTTTCTAGCTCGATCGTGTTCATTCTTGTTCGGCTGGCGGGGTCGTTGTCTCCAAATCAATAACCTTGGTGTAAGAAGTAACATAGTTATTTATAAATTCTTTGGTTGTAGCATCGCTAACGAAGATTGTGGTAAATTTTGCCAGGGTTTTTATCAGATCTTCATCTATACGTCTAAGCTCAATGTTTCCAAATTTATTTGCCTGCAGGTCAATACATCCGGGGGCTGTCGTAGGGTATTTAAAGGTTATCTCCTTTGTGAACAATTTATTTTGTGCTGTGAATCCCGCAAAAGAGACCTTTTTTAAGAAGGTTAAGCACCCTCCATGGAAGTACTCGACGTTTATTAAACAGCTCATCTCGACACGGGGCGACAAAATCAACTTATATTTAATTATGGCGCAGAACTTATATATATATACTTTTTATAAGTTGGTTTAGACATCTTTATTCGTCTAGATATATGGCAGATAGGGTATTAGGGCGGTTTGGCTCGACAGTCTGTGACGTTACATGTGCACGCTCTCTCTCTCTCAAAACCACCTTATCAGAAGCTGGTGAATACATTGCGATCCTTATCAATTTCCAAGGTTGCGTCGTATTCTGTATAGACTATGCAGGTTATAGCCGTTTTTAGAGCCTTTTTAAACATTCCCTCTATGCGTACTGTGCCCTGATTAAGAAGATTAGCACAAGTGGAGTTGTATGAATGGTCACTTGTAAGATCAAACGCAAGCAAAAAACACCCCTTATCGAAAAAATCTTTAGATATTTGATGACCGTTGTCAAAATAATGGATGCCGGTTCCTTTGAATAATGTTAAATAACCTCTGGTGCTTTTGGGGTTTGCACTGGAAAAGTCAAATTCTAAAGGTTGGTTAGGCACCTGCACACCATTCACTGATAAATTTATCCTTGCAATATCGTTATGTTTAAAACAAAATGAATTTTTCGTTCTCTTTCCGTTATATGCATCATTATCCACCATGCCAAAAATTAAAAGATTTGGTAATTGACCAATAACGACGTTATCTAAAGATAGAGAAAATGTGTTTGCGGGTAAAGTATAGCTTTTCACCTCGACACGTTTATACGGGTACACAGCATTTGATCGCTGCAGAACACTTTCATGCGCTAGTAATATGTTGGGATTAACTGTCACATGATTCATATACATTGTCGCCTCTAAAATCTTAATTCTCGGAACATTTTCATCATCTTTTGATAATAAGTAGAATTCTGGTTTCTCCAATGACAACACGATTCTCAAATCTACACCGCTAAGCAGCAATTTATTTTGGTTTAGCATATCGCCATGTAATTTTCCCATTAGTTCAACTGCCTTACTATCCGAAAATAATTTCGCTCTAGCTAAATATCCTGTATTTTCCTCATTAACTTCAACCACCTCCATATTTTCTTTATCTAAATACCATCCGACAGATTCTAAATGTGTTAGCGCAGCATCGTTGCCATAATTCAATAGGTTTTCTATGTATGCCCGATAATTATAATTGTTATCCGTTTGAGCGATTGGTTTGCCGTTGAGGTAAATGGTGCACTGACGAAACAGTGAATGCATAATATTATTGACCGTTCCGGGAGACAATTCATCTTTATTTTTTTCTTTATCATACAATTCTTCTTTTCCCCCTTTATTTTTCACTAGCTGAAGGTTTAAGCGTAAATATACGCTGGATAAATCCAGGCCCGGATTAACCCATTGATGGTGACTAGGCACCGCTCTTCACGCCGCCCTATGAACCAGACATTTTTAAAATTTCCGGGTTCAAGCATTTCACAAAACCGATTCTTCGACTAAGGATATCTCGTAAACAGTATGTTTAGAATTTTTTCACTATTTTTCCCGTGATTGGCGCCCCAAAATTGGAAATCATCAACAAAGTGGAATTCCGCAGTAATCAGTTTCCTGCCTAAATAGCCGTTTGCAGGCTAAATTCAGCATTTAAAATCGCCCTCCCATTTTCTTGCAAAGTGTTAGCAACAGTGTGGATGCAACAAAATTTTTTCTATTGATTGATTGAACTATTGAACTATTGAAGTGGAATTATGCTATACTACAGATCGCAGATGCCGCCGCGCCGCCGCCGCCGGTGCACCGTGCACAGCTAATAAATTTACCCACCAGCCGCCACTTGAGTTCGTCTGAACGTTTTTATTAGAACTTCCATCAATGTGACACAATGTGTAAATAAAGCGGTGAATTAGAAGCATTAGTTTTCACATAAACCAATACACTTAATTTTTTTTATTGTTTTAATTTTTTGTTACAAATTTGCGCCCCTCAAAATTTCGCGCTCTAGGCAACTGCCTAGTCTGCCTATGCCTAAATCCGGGCCTGGATAAATCTCGGTAAGTGTCGCCATGTCCCAACGATACAAATTCTAGTACAGATGAATTGTCCAAGGAGGCAATTGGCTTGTAGGCTACTTCTTCCGTCTTCAAAATATTACTTTGTATAGGTGGTGCTGCAAAAAGATCCAGCTCCGATTTCATACATTCACTATAGGAAGGCATTTTTGGGGGCTATTATTTTCCGAAAATATCCAAAACGCGTTTATTTGATTTACGGCGTCTACGTTTAGTTGTCGTTGTCGTTTTCTTTGCGGCTTTTCGTTTACCTTTTTTCGATGTGTGACGCTTCTTACGCTTGGGTTTAACAGACAGTTGCAAGCTCGTAAATGGGTTTGCTCTTTTTATATGGAAGCGTTTCCGCGACAATCCTGAGCCTTCCATATCGCCAAACATCTTATTTATACCTTTCTGAGTTAGATCCTGTACAGCAACTTTTCCTTGTTCTTTGATTATTTGCTGTATTGGTTTATTAGTGCTGCCGACTTCATGCAATATTGCTTTTCCAGTTTTAAGGGCCTGTTTGGATAGCGTTTTTACTCCAGAGCTAACAAACGGCTTTAAATATCTAAATAAACCGCTGAAGAAACTTCCAATCCCCCTACCGCGCTGGTAAATGTTTGGAGCTCTGTATAAATCGCCAATGTCTGTTAAATACCCACCGCTTTGATTTATATAGTAATGGGTATAATAAGCGTTCATGTTGAAATTTTTTACAGTTATGGTTAGAGTATTATTGTCCCAGCAAGACTATACAAAATATTTGTGTTTTTCCCCTTATTTATAGTCTGTTTTTAAAAAATGAAGCATTACATATGTTGGTATGTAACTTGGTGCAAAGTCAATCAATTCACCTTGATCATTGGTTAGCTTTATAGAAATACTTTCAATGAAACTTTTCTCAACGGGGCAATATTCGACGTGTTCAAAACGCAAAACATTATTATTTTTCGTGAGCAGTGGTAAAACTTTAAGAAATCTTGTGTGCATATTCCCAATTATTCTTGGCTGTATTATGTCAGTGTACACATATATCATATTAAAATCATTTTCTTTTTCCTCGATGCAACGTTTTTCTTGTGCTGGTGGTTTGTTTTTAATTTGCTCGTCCACAGCTTTCTGTAATCCCTCATTAACAGCTTCACTTACAATATCAGGTTTACGTTTACCCACAGGTGTTTGTAAAAATAAGTGTGATAAAAATGTTTCCAGATCGCTAAATTTATTCTCAAATGGTACAGGGGTGGTTTTATATGTACCAGGACCTGTCTTCTCGTACGGTATGTTTAAAATAGATGTGGGTATAAGGACAGGCTCCTCCTGCTCTGCATCCATAGAATTATCATGCAAATTTTTAAAAACGTTTTTTATTTGCTCTTGAACGATGTTAAGCTTTTGTTCTTTTTCATCATCGCTTAAGTCGTCATTATCGAATTTTAAATGGGCGATTAACAAACTGCCGAATTCGTTTAATGTCAATTTTGGTGGTAAAGGTCTTTTTATTTTAATGGTTGCACCGATATCTTTAAGATCAATATAAAACTTGATCTTTTCTTTTTCGTCTTTTTCAACATTGCGTGGTCTTAAAATATTCTCCATCATATTTATCAGGGCGGCATAATCGTTTACATTCATATCATTTTGGCCAAGTAAATCCTCAATAAAATGTTCAATTGTGTCGTAAATCTGACCGCGCCTTAAAACCGCTAACTTATTTGTATTATGTAACTCTAACTGAACTAAAAACTCGCCATCATTTTTTTGGTATTCGACACGGTTTATGTCATTTATCACACTCGCTCGTTTTATCCGGGCAAGAATTCGCGCAGTCAATTCATTTAAATAAGCTTTATGATGCGGTTTTGAGAGTGTTTCTTTCAAATCAGATATAATGGTGGACAATTTAACAACGTTTTTCTGAATTTCTACTTTATGTAAATAATCTACCGTGTAATAAAGATAAGTTTTTCTGAATTGAAACCCAAAATAATTAACTTTGGGTGTGTTTCGTTTCACCTGTTTACTCGAATGGCCAAGATCGTCATTACCGATGCTTCTCTTTGATCTATTTTTAGGTGGTTTTGAAATATCGTAACAGTTAAAGGAAATCTCAGTAATTCCCACTACCCAATCTTTTGTTAATTTTAAAGGGTACTTTAGCAAGTTGGTGTATGCAGATAAAGTATTCTCTGGATAAACGTGATTAGAATTGTTGCTTAACAGGCACACATAAAAACTGCTTTCTTTAATATCGACAGGCATAACTAGATTTTTTATTTTTCGCTGTTTAAAGTCTATCCCAAGCTTGGTCTGTTTCACTTCTTGTTTGTGATTTTTGAGTTTTTAAGCGGCTACTTTGACGCACTGGGGCTTTCCTTACTGGGAATGCAAGAATATTCTGTCTGGGGTTAGATTGCGAAGGTCTTAATATAGACGATGTGCTTTGCGATTTTTTATCCTTTTTGGGGACGCTTGCAAAACTTGCGTCTTTATCCTGGTCAAAAAGGCCGATAGCTTCATCAATGTCCATATCTGCCGGTATAGTGATCTGTGTTATGCCATCGTCTGCAGTAACAACACGATATTCTTTACTTTTCTCTTTTGACGATGGCTTAAGGTTTTTAACGGCAGCACTGGCTGATAAACGTCTGTTTCGGTCAGGGGTTAAAGATTGTTTTGGGGTTGTTTCTTCATCGAATGGTGTTTCAAAAAAATCCTCTATAGGCTCTGGTGTTGGTTGTGCGACTTCTATAGGTTCAGGTACAACTTGTGTGGCCTTGTCCGCCTTAAAAACAAATCTAGTTTGTGTGGCATTATCTCGTAGGTTTTTTTGTTCAACTTCAGGGCCGTGTTTAACGTTAAATATTTCTTTCTTTGGTGTGCTAATAACTTTAAGTTTCCGTTTTAAATTCAAAAATTTTATTAATTCGTTCCGATAGTTATACCATTTTTCCTTATCAGATAATTGCTTGCTATTTAAAATTTTGTTCATAGATTTATCAAATAAAGATTGATTTGCTGTATCTTCCAAGTCGTTTTTCAGTTTTTCATATACCTCTGGTGACAGAAGCAGCATTTTGTTTAAAGATTTATTTCGGTACATATTTCTCGATTAAAGTCCCAATTATTCCTGAAAGCACACTTCCTAGCAAGACTGGCAAAAATCCACCTCTCTGTATTAATATTTTACGCTGTCTCGGCACAGAACGTTTTGCCTTAACTAATTTACGCATATCCTTTTTATACTTGCAAAGTTGTCGGAACATTTTTCCACGAGGTGTGTGATTACCTTTCAAAGTATTGTACGTAATCTCACATAGAGTCTTTATTATTTCTGGGTCAGCATTTTTTAATATTGCATTTCGTAAACACGGTTTAGCTGTTTTAAGAATGTACAACATATGCCTGTTGTCCTTTAACCGTTTCATTCTCGACACCATAATTGCTGTTTAAATTTTCGTATGAACAAAAACACGTTGTGTACTTCTTATTAAATATATCAGATCGAAATCTTAGCGCCTCGTTAATACCTTGCGTCAGGTCGATCAGTAAATATCCGTGTGGCACTTGTGTAATTTCTTTATATATTCTCATTAATTCGGAACTATTTTCAGGATGTATTTGTTTCGCAAGATGATGAAATTGACTCTTATCTCGAGGGTTCTTGAAAACGCATAAATATTTACAATTTAATGATATGTCTCGGCAGAATTTCCCTTGATGGAAAACATTTTGCGTTACAAGAATTACTGAAAAATTACGGTGATGCGAACCTTTTGTAAAAAGCTCACATATTTGCTTAGAGAAAGCATTTAACATCATGTCATCTAGCACAATTAATATTGGGTCATTTGCGTCATTTGGGAATTCTTCAGGTATAAAATTTATATACTCAATATTTTTACAAGCTACATGAACTGGTAGCGCCAGTTTTTCGGCATTACACCACAAAACTTTTTTTATTTGTGGGCGAATCAAAGATATATTATTGTCAAGAAGGTTCTCTATGAATGTTGTCTTTCCACATCCTGACGGCCCAGCAACCATCATTGTAAACGGGTGATTGAATTTCACAACCATTGTTAATAAAGATAGTATATAAACAGTATTCATCTGTACGATCTATTTATACATTTTTATTGAAGATGAGTAGAAGACAAGTTGTAAACGAATTACACAGACCCGCGCGTAAGAATTTCAAACGCCGCCGAGTGACCATCAAAGGTATTGACGATCTATGGCAGGCTGATCTTGTAGATATGACAGCATTTGCATCGGAAAACCGAAACTTTCGCTTCCTGCTAACGGTTATTGACTGTTTTTCAAAATACGCATGGGCAGCCCCGATTAAAAATAAGAGCGGAATTGAGGTTACAAAGGCTATGGAAAATATATTTGAAAAGTCGTCACGATACCCGCGATTTTTACAAACAGATGATGGCAAAGAATTTTACAACAATCAATTCCGCAAGCTAATGAATACTCATTATATTAACCATTATTCCACCTACAGTGCATTGAAGGCTTCCATTGTTGAAAGATTTAATCGTACATTAAAGGGTATGATGTGGAAAGAGTTCAGCATGAATGGTAATTATCAGTGGATAACGATGCTTGACTCACTTGTACATAAGTACAATAAATCATTTCATCGCACTATAAAAATGCGTCCGATTGACGTAACGCATAGAGTCGAGAAACGTTTATATCTGAAAACATATAAATACCCTAAGCGCGCATCCAAAGCACCATCAAGGTATAAAGTTGGCGATTTTGTTCGTATAAGCAGGCACAAACATGTGTTTGAGAAAGGTTATACGCCGAATTGGTCAACGGAAATTTTCACAATAGATCAAGTCAAAGACACAAATCCTGTAACTTATATTCTCAGAGATTATCGACAAAATACAATACAGGGAGGCTTTTATGAGCAGGAGCTGACAACAGTTAAACATCCCGATTTGTACCTCGTTGAGAAGGTTTTAAAACGTCGCGCAAACAAGGCTCTTGTTAAATGGCTTGGTTTCCCAAGTGAACATAATTCCTGGATAAGTATTAAAGACATTGTCTAAGCTCTCATCGGTCAGTTAAAATGTTGAATTTGAAAAGTGAGTACGACCGCCTTAAGACATTCGTTACTTTAAAAAATCTTGACACTAGTAAATGTCAAAATTTTGCAAGAAGCGGATTTTTCTACACTAATCGTAACGACAATATAAAGTGCTATTTCTGCGCCTTAGAAATGAACGCGTTTACTTCACCTTCAAACATCGAACCAGAACATCAGCGACTTTCACCAAACTGCGTATATGCTAGCGGAAAGGACGTGTGCGGGCTGTACGATAGACCCCTCATAAAAGAACCCCCGTCGAAAGTGTTACAATATAGTATGAATATACTTAAAGTATTTGCAGTTATTTTGCTCACCACCGGCATGGCGTGCGAATTTTACCACATTTTTGAATATATTTTGAAGACGCAAATGAAAAAGTAAATTACATTCAGTTCATGTGAGAACTATATACCATAATTATGAAAAAGCAAGTACGCTTTCATAGTCTGGATGCTGTTAAATATTTATATGTATGGAGTTACGCTTACCAAAATGCACGTAAAGGACCGTGGGAAAGTCACGCTTTGGATAGATTTAGATTTAAGATGCGTATTTTGCAAAGCAGTTTGGTTTTAAGTCACATTCTCCACCCGTTACACAGGCGAAACATTTATTATGAAAGATTTCAAACATTTGCTGATAATAAAAACAAGGTTTAAACTAACTTGCGTTTTATTTAAAATAAACCATACCTCCCATATTTTTTACTTTAGACCTACACCGGCATTTTGGTCTTGTCTTCCAGGTTCAAGTGCACCCGAAATGATTTTTTGTTTTTACTCTCGTTTTTTGATCAGGCACACTTTCGCTTTTTCCATCGGCCGGCTGTGCACCGTGCAGCAGCAGCAAACTTGTAGTTTTCGTGGTCGTCATGAGTACACGTGAATTCCCCCTGAGAAACAAAACAAAACAACGACATGCTCTCGACCCCCTGTCAACCAAAGCCCCGTGTCGATCGCTCGCAAACACCCAACCAAGCATCTTGCATCGAGGCGTCCACGACGTGACCATTTAAACAGCATGCTCTTTTTTGCCGAATACCCGTTCTCGACAGTGCTGCATCTGGGGCACTTTGGCCGATGATCGCATGCACAACAGCATCAGTGCAGCATGCCACAGCGCTTTCCCCTCACTCGAAAGATAGCTTTGCTCCAAGCACACGGCCGCCCGCCAGGTCCACAGTTCGGCCGATGATCACATGCACCAGTGCAGCATACCGCAGCGCTTTTCCCCTCATTCAAAAGATAGCTTTGTTCCAAGCACACGCCCACCCGCATGGTCCGCAGTGGTTAACGTCTAGTCAAAAACAAAAGACCGCACGTAAAACTTTTTACCAGCCACAGGCCTCTAGTCAAAAACAGAAGTCCGCACGTAAAGCTTTTTACCCACCACAGGTCTCATGATCAACTCGACAGAAGTCTAGAGCGAGTGGGTGCACTCATGCCTCCTCACACCTGCAAACTGTTGAACCCGATTGATCACACCCACAGAGCTTTTGGACCGCGAGATGCTCACGTACCCCATGCAACTGGCGACACATTTTCTATCTTCACGCACTCATAGAGCTTTTGGGTCCGCAGTGACCACTTACTACTCACTCCCCTACAGAATTGCGCCGTATTGTGAAATAGCTTTCCTCCAGCACCTCTCCCCTCCAGCACCACTCCCCTCCAGCATTGCGCCATATTGTGAAATATCGTTCATCTCGCTCTCGCCCCGACCAAAGCTCTATCCAAGACGCAAAAAAGATCCACCCAAGACGGAAAAAGCTCCACCCAAGACGCAAAAAAGATCCACCCAAGACGCAAAAAGCTCCACCCAAGACACAAAAAGCTCCACCCAAGGCGCAAACCAGGGCGCCCGCCCCGCGCGCCATCTGTATGTGAGCCGGGAACTACACCCTGGACACAAACCCTATTTTTGGATCACCCTGTGGCCTGGTACCCGCATAGCTATACTACTATCTATATGTTAAAAATGAAATAAATGTATTACAATTACTATCAAGGATTATTAATTAAAGTAATTGGTCAACATTTTTCTTATGTCACTCGCTCTGTTCCCGTTGAACCTATGCTGCGATTGCGAAGGTTGAAGCGATGGGAGAGGATTGGCTTCTATCCTCCAGTCCCCTGGTTGGGAAATGCCGTTGCTATCTTCCCAATCAACAAACCTTGGCGGGCAGTATCGTTCTCTGCAATAGTTATCCATCATAATGAAATTATGAAGCGCTATACACGCAAGCACAATTTTGTCTGCATTTTTAGGTTCCATTCTAATGTTATCTAACAAAATTCTGCACCTACATGCCATAATTCAAAAACTATTTTCGATAGTTTGTCGTGCTCTGCAAATTCTTTTATTGTAATTCTCCTGAGCTGGCGACAGGTGATGGCCGCCATAGGGCTTCATAACATGTACTCCCAAGGGAAATGCAGCATCAGCCACAAAATAGGACGATATTTCTTGTTCGCTGTTGGGCAGAGGCTTTGGCCTGGGTAGAGACAACTCTCCCCTCAAAATCTTTCTCTAAGATAATAGACAGATATAAAGTATTCTTACCCCCATCACTGTTTCCACCATAGGATCCGATGCCTACATAGGTAAGCATGTACCGCGCATCACAAGCAGCCAACAGCACAATGCTGTGGTATTTTTTATAATTAAAGAACAATCCTCCTGAATTTTTGGGTTTTTGTATTGCAATATGCTTCCCGTCAATACTGCCAATACAATTTGGAAGATTCCATAAGTTTTGGAAATCATTAGAAATAATTTCTAAATCAGTCTGGTTTGGCTCCGCAACATATATTGGCTGGAGTGTTTCCCAAAATATGTGAGTGCATGTTTCAATTATAATTTTGCGAATTGTTTCCTTCCCAAGCTTATAAGACCATGCTAAATATTGCACCGATACATGTTGTGCTAAATGTCTGTAAATATATAACAATCTTAGATAATAATTTATTAGTATAATTAACTTACGTTAATGGAACAGTTAATCTGCACTCCGGTGAAATAGGTTTTCTGATTGAAGTTTTCTTCAACTTATTCTTTATTATGCTTAACAGAAAATCAAATTTCTCCGAGTTTATTCTACAATTTTTGAAGAATTCTCCGGGGTCTTCTTTCTTCATCTTCAAAAATGTTGTGGTATAATACCCGTGCGCATCCCGATCTCGAAAAAGAGGTCGAATAGAAAAGGCTCTTCTCTTCCGCCTCAATTTTCTTAGCGCCTCCATCAAATTCATTAACGTCAACAATTGTAACAATAAATCTGCAGCTTTTACCATTATGTCGGTATTTCTAGTAAATAATAATAACATTAATAATAATGTACAGCATGCTAAATATAATTAATTTTACCTTTTGAAAAAAGCACGCATCAAATATTGACACTTTGTTTACTTTTATAGCTGTCACTACTCACTTTACTTAAGTTGTCTTAAGAACATAATAGTTTGACTCAAGATTGGCAAAGATTTGACAGTTACTTCATCAATCTTAAGCTAAATTTAACGAAGACTATTGAGCTGTCTTAAGACCATTATAATTAAGGCTATTAAGCGAAGATAAGTGAAGTTTTCTTAAAATTAAGTTTTGTATATTTTCCTTTATGTTACTGTCGGAATACAATCCAAATTAAATAGAAATTTAAATAGAAATAAAATAAGAATGTGAATTGTGTTTTGTGCGATTAAGGTGATTAGGAGTACTCTTCAAAATATAAGTACAATTTTCTGCATTTACTCGAAATACTTCCAATTTTCTTCCATCCAGTACGCATCTTAAATCTCACATCATATTTTCAATATGAATTGCCTTTCATGTTACCTTTTATGGGTTAAAAATGTTTAAACCATTTAGTATCTAGAATCTGGATATATATTATATATCCAACTTTCGGTTAATTTGAATATTACGAAAAATACTGACAATTTTTGGTTCTTAAAGCGTCAAGAAAAAGAAAAGCCATCAAAAACATAACTTGTAAAAAAACCAAGTCTCGCAACTCAATTCTTCTACCGTAAAAAGTTGTGAGATCCATGTAATACCAAGTCCGTTAATTCATTCTTCAGTCCCTACTTAAGGGACGTTCTGTCTTACGTTATTACGTAATTAGCTAACCTAAAAACATCTTATAGTGACCATATTTATATTAAAAATCTTTTTGTTTTAAATAAAAATCGATTGACAAGTACAAGTTCTTTATGTTATACTTTCTTTGACTGGACTGAAATTGCAAAATATTTTAGTTTTTCCATGATTTATACACTAAACACTAATTGCATTCTAAATTTGAAACTTCTATGTCTGCTAGAAGTGCCCTAGAGTTTTGATGATCGGTCAGTCAGTGAGTGAGTGACAAAATTAAGAAACTTTGACTAGTTATAATTCGTAAACTACTGGTTCAAATTGAATGAAAATTGAAATATACCGTGTTTATACAATGCGTGCTTGGTTACTAAAAATTCAGGCTTCTAGTTTTATCCACAACGAAGTTATAGGGGGTCGAAAATGGCCTGAACTGTTTCGAGAAAAGGATGGTACGGCCGTGCCGCTTTTTTGTTTTGCTCGACTTGGCGGGGGCACTGCCGTGCCCCCAGATCTTAGATCTGATAAGATAAATATTAAAATTAATTTGAATGGAAATGATTATTGTAAAATGCAATTTTATTTTATTTTATGGGTTTTCGATCTTTGGAATTCTTAATTTTTGAAGAATATTTAATTTACTCTTCTTTTCAATTAAATTAGAATTTTTTTGCTTAAACTGATTCAAACCAAGAAAAAATAACCGTTCATGGATACATAACACTAAAAAAGATGTTTTGATAGAATTTTAATAAAATCGTATATCTACCATGTATTTTTTAAAGTATTATAAAGTTTTCGCTATTCAATCAAAAGGTTCATTGTTGAAATAATTAATCAGAGAAAATCCAATTCCATAGATTTGATTACAAAATTAAAAACCCCAACTTTTGTCAAAAATCTATATACTATAAGATAAAACTGATATAATCTTTCAATCACTTTTGTTAGATGTCTCAGAAAAGAATAAAGCTTTCTGGTGCAGCAAATAGGAAACGAAGACTTGAAAAAAAAGAAGTCCAGAAAGGAAGTACTTCAATTACGCAATTTTGTCACTCAGTGCCTTCTTCAAGCCATACTGCAAGTCATACAGGTACAATGTCTACTAAAACTGGAGACAAATCGTCAAAGGAGTTCACCCAGCCTCCATACATTATTGTGTTAATTTTGAAAGTGCCGGCCAACTAAAATAAGCTTCATATCATATTAGAGTATAATAAAATAAACACTTTTTATTATTAGACTGACGTTCTAAGTCTATTCTGTGTGATAATATTCAAGGTCAAATTATCTATTCGGTTTGTGGAATAAAACTTACTTATTATTATATTTCTCGTAATAATATGAATGTCAGAATGTAAAAAAGCTAACGGGTATCACAGCAGGTACTGAAATACTTACAAACCTGCTCCTGCGTCACATGCTATTTTGCTCGCACTAACCGCGCGGCTTGCCAGTTATGAGGTTCCATGTTCCATTGCTGTTTATCCCTCCATGCAAATTCTGTTATATCGTTGGGCTACCTTAACTGCGTTCTCAGTTTTATCGTTGTTTTGTTACCGTGTTATTGTTAGTATAATGGCACAAATGTTGTGTATAAACTGTCGTGAACCATGTGAAGGTCGAAGGGCTTATACGTGGAGTTCACGAGAAGAACACCATAGCGACATGACGCAGATCGTTATCGAGGGACTGATTGCAAGACAGGTAACCTATTTTATATTTTTCAATAAAACTCTAATCTCTATAAAAATGCTTAATCTATTCCACAAACATATAAGGTACCTATTACTACTAGGACTATTGTCTTCTCTCCACTAGAAATGGGTTTAGATTTTTAATCAAAGTAGGTGTTTAATAATTTTTATTTATTATTATTTACAGGAACAACCGACAGACTTCATTTGTCAATCATGTGGCAAAGAGTTGAAAGGACTTTTCAGCGACGAGTTCACGAGGCAAATCAAGCAAAGCAAGGCAAAATCTCGTTACACTAGGAATTGTAGTCAAATCAAAATAAACGTTGTAAAAAGTAATAAAAAATAAATTATTTAAAAAAACAAAAAACCCGACTGCATTAAGAAGTATCAACTGAAAAGCGAAAAACAAGTTATATTTAATCTATAGCAATTTGTAAAAGCAATGTATAACACAATATGAAATGTTTATGTGTTCGATACCTCTTGAGCAAATAATAAAATATAGACTATGTATTATATAAATATAACTTAAATGTTGGAAAGGATATTGCAGGACAGCAACACAGCATTTCTGCTGGGATCATAAACTATTTTGAATAATTATTTCTATTGGTCCTTTCCATGAGAGGACACCTCGTGCATGATTATTCATGCACGGGATCTTGTTTGCTCGTTCGGTTTGGCAATCGAAGGCCAAACACCCTGATCGCATTTAGTTGCATTTGGAAATCCTTTGCTGCAGAATCTCTCGGTTATCGCCCACCCCTCTCGCCTTAGGACATGAAAAAACAAGTTCCGTCTTCCTCGGAAGCAGCAGGATCATGGTTAATGACTCAGTGGTTCATGAACGGTGAAACTGAGCGTTTGTTATTCGGTTCATGTAATAAAAGTTTTCTGTTTATGTAACTAGTAAGGAAGCAATTGGTCACACCAATTACGTGATACCCTAGATGTAGAAAAATATACTCATTCTTATATCACCATTTTTGTATAAAAATGACTCATGCTTATATGGCAACACTAAGAAGGAGTTGCCCGATTTTGCTCATCTTCGCACTTGACCTTGCAATTTGAATGAAATATTATTGTACCAAATTACAACTGCCTAGCTACAAGCGTTCTCGAGTTATCGTCTGGACAGACAGACAGACAGACGGACATGCATAAAACGGTTTCTTTTCACTTCCCAAGCATGAATATATAGATCTTTCTTTTCTGTGACGATTATTTCTTGGCGTTGCAAACGTTCGCTCAAAACTAATATACCCTACATCTAGGGTATAAAAATAAAGTTTCCTTTTGGTTCATTGGATATTTTCGTTTTCGTTTTTCATTTGGTTTTTGTTAAATTCATCAAAAACTCTTGGTGAATTATTTCAATGCATTATTATGTTTTATTTAATGATTCATCTAGGGATTCTAATACAACAAATATGGCCAAATCACTTCTAAAAAAAAAAAAATTACGTCATACAAATTTATATGTTCAATAGTTATTTGGTATAACATATTATCCAAATTAAATGTTGTAACTTACACATTTGAAAAGGGTCAAAATTTGGCTCCGATCCACGATGGGCGAAAATAGGCTCAAAGGTACGAATACAAGAAGTGTAAAATATAAAATCCATTCCAATTTTATTAATCGTTGTATTCGTATTAATTCCATTTTAATTTTATCAATTGCAGAGTTTTGCATGCTAAGTGTTCATCGAATGATAGTAGCCGAGAAGAAAACTGAATTGGAAGAAAAAATCTTGAATAAATTCGCTGAAAACCCAAGAAGATTGACTTTTAATTGATTTCATTTGAAACAATGTAATATAATCGTTAAAACAAATAAATATGTGTGTAATAACAACACAAACGAAGCAAAAATTTTTTTCCAAACAAACAGAAATTCCTCGTTTTTTCGTCGTTTTTCCTTGTTTTTTCCTCGTTTTCTTACCTAAAATCAAGGCTGTACAGTGTACAGTGTACACGCCCCTGGTTATAAGCAAATTTTTACCAAAAAGTGATTTAGTCATACCAATTGCAATTGAAATGCTGAAGAACCTCAATAAATATTTACAAGAATGCAGATCAGATGATAATTTTTAAAAATATGTTGAGTGAAGCTCAAAAAATTGCACAGGAGATCGATTGCGAAGCTGAGTTTCCCGAGATTGATGTTGTAAGGCCTCGGTAAAAAAGAGGATGCAAAGAGGATACAATACCAAGCACAGATTTTATTAACGAACTGAAATTCGTCCATAAAAGAATCTTGCGCCCTATAATAAGTAAATTCTTTTGTTTGTATTTATTTCGCAATTAGCACGTCTTTCATGACAAAAACTGAAATTCCTAGGTTTTTGGCAAAAAACAGTTACCGATGTTATGATATGAAAATGTAGATGAAAGTCCTCAATCGCCAGTAGAAAATTATAAAGTTAATTTTTATTTCATTATTTTGGACACGGCATTATCCAAAATAGAGGAACGTTTTGAACTAATCTAATGACTCCATAACGAAACTTTTGATTTTTTAAATAACATTTATTCGTTGGTGGAAGTGAGTAGAGAAGGAAAAATGAAATATTGCACAGATTTGCAAGTTAAACTATCAGATAACAATCGAAATGAATCGAATATAAATGGATTAGGTTTATGTGACGAAATCGAAATTCTGTTCACATACATTAAGCAAGATATGAATGCTTTAGAAGTTTTAAATTATACATTTTCAAATGACCTTACCCCAATTTTTCCAAACCTTGTAATAACATTAAGAATATTATTAACAATTCCTGTGACAGCGGATTCTGGTGAAAGAAGTTTTGCGAAACTTAAATTGATAAAAATTTTAAGATCTAGTATGTCCAAGGAACGATTAACTAACTTAAGTTTAATAAGTATTGAAAACCAAATTAATAAGTATTGAAAACCAAATAGCAACAAAATTAGATATAACAGTGTTAATTAATGAATTTGCGCTAAAAAGGCAAGAAAAGTTAATTTTTAAGAATACCTACATATACACTGTATATGCTGTAAAATTTAATATACTATAATGACTATAATCTATAATAAAAATTTATCCCTCTATATTTACAGCCCTTGGCACGGCCCTGGCCACGCTCCCCGGACTTAAATATACTTGATTTGTTTTATTGGGGATGTTTAAAGGGTGTGGTTTACAAAAAAAACAATTCGGTCAGCGGATGAGTTGCAACAACGAATTAATGAAGCAACACATGAAATATCGAATTTAAGGCTAAGGAGTTTAAAAAACAACTTTTAAAAAGATGTAGACTACAATATGTTTAAGATTCGGTGGTAGACAATTTGAACGTCTGTTGTGATGTTATTGTAAAATACATAATAAATTAAAATAAAAAGTGCAATTTTTTTTTTCTGTTTATTATTTTGGTAATTATCTTTCCACAACAATGAATGAAAGAGAAAAAGCGAATAATGTTTTTTTAGACATTCGTTACAATACCAAGAAAGGATTTTATTAACCAACTGAAATTCGTCCATAAAAGAATCTTGTGCCCTATAATAAGTAAATTCTTTTGTTTCTATTTATTTCGCAATTAGCACGTCTTTCATGACAAAAATTGAAATTCCTAGGCTTTTGACAAAAAATAGTTACCGATGTTATATCATTTTGGAAAGTGCATGACACAGGCTAGTTTTTAAGATCATTTGCTGATTCAGTCCGGTACATTTGTTTTAACAGCATTTAGCCAAAGTTAAGTCCAGGCTTTCACATTGACATAAAATGAAAAAGTTTAGTTCGTTTGCTGAGCATGGCTCACTATTTCTTAATGAAATAATTATTTGATTGTCTAAAGTAACTACACTCAGAAGAAAATTGCATCTTAAAATTTAATACAATCCACTTCAAACTGAAGTTGATACCACTTTAATGAAAAATCTTCATTTTTTTGAAATAGCATCAATTGAATAATGAAACCACTTTGTTAGACAGCAATTTATCGAAACGACTTAAATGTAATGCGAAAAATTCTTTGATTTTATAATGAAAAGCCTTTATTTATCACGATCTTATTGTAAATTGAAGAGGAAAAATTTTTATTTCCAATACAAAATCACTTCATTTTTGGCCTTACTATTATCGTTTTGGAATTGAAGCTATAACAATTGTCTATGGAAATTGAAACTCCTTCGATTTTAATACGTTTCCCTCTCTAGATCGTTATAAACACTTGTGTTTTGTTTTGGGCGAAACAAGTTCTTGCTTGCGGGCCGGTAGTGCCGCTAGATTTTCAGTGCAGTTCTAATCGTGTACGGAGAAAGTCTCGTTTCGACTGCGTAAAGTATTTATCTTTTTAAATTTGATTTGCCTGCGTTTCGAAATGAATGGAGATTGCGAGGAACCGATAATAATTTATGTAATAGACGATAGTGTTTTTGAAGCAACAGAAGACAAAAAAACACTGCAAATTTTACACAACGGTTTATTATTTCCAAAAAATGTGACATTTTTCAAGTCACGGCTAGATGGCAGTAGTGATCATGTGAAATGATTTCACGTTTTTTGATCCACCAACAAATGGAATAATTTATGGAGATTAAAAATTTCAAAATTCTATTACTCAAAAACCAATTGATATAAATCCATACAATAAAATGTGTTCTATTGAGTAATATTAGAGCATTGTATATTCCGAGTTTTATGAAAAAAGCTTGAACGGTTTCGGAAATATGATTTTTTCAATATTTGGTTCCTCAATTTCCCCCCCTCAAAATACGTCGATCGGACCCACGAGCTGTTAGGACCGTTGTCAGATGTCACTTGATTTTTGAACCAAATTTAATTAATTTATCTCCAGTAGTTTCCGAGAAAAAGCCTGGACGGCGGACGGGGGACGGCGGACGGCGGACGGGGGACGGCGGACGGGGGACGGCGGACGGGGGACGGCGGACGGACGGATTTTTTTTTATTCGTTTTTTGAAATCTACAGATCTCAAAACGTAAACTGACAAAATTTCAGGGGGGGTTATAATTTTTTTTTTCGTGTTCGATTACATAGGTTTATTATTGAAAATAATAAACCAATAAGTTAATTAACTTATTGAAAGACTTCAATTTAGAAAGTGTACTTGCTACGCTTAAAGGTAAATTGTGTTGTGTACTTTGTCATTTTGTGCAAAATGTAATTCAGTTTAGTTGCGCCTGTTTAGTTCAGCCTGTTCAGACTGAAACACATGTTTTTCGAAAGTGTTTTTCTAATTCGCAGTGGTTTCCCAGGTGATTGTGTTTGACAGTTTGTTTTTAAGGGTTGAATTAATTATTGTGGTATATTTTTGTGATATCGAGTCACACGATAAGCAAAACTTTTCTTTTGTTAATGCAGCAATGCCATACAATTAACGGCCGATTTCTTTGGCCGCCACATTTTTTTACTATTTCCGAAGGATTTTGGGTCGCTGATCATGGGCAAAATAGTAAAATTAAAGTTATTAATTTATTATTAAAAGGAGTTTAAGTTGATATGAGGTCCTTAAAGTGGTTTGCAGTGATAAGCAACCAGTTTTCTAAACAATTTTGTGAAGTGAATGTACCGTACTGGTCTTTTACGAGAGATATCTCCTAAACGGTACATCCAGGATTTTTTTTACTATTTTTCCCGTGATCAGTGACCCAAAATCCTTCGGAAAAAGTAAAAAAAATATGGCGGCCAATGACATCGGTATCTCCCCCAATTAACTTGTTTGAGGTAATTTACAAATGACTTGAATGTATGGCAAATCAAGTTGTTTTTAGTCTGTTTTTTATTACAATCACATAAACACGGGAAATCTTGTGTTTTTGGCTCAGTCTGAACAGGCTTTGATATAAATTGTAACGAATCATATAAACTCGTTCCACATCCAAAACTTCAACCCACACCCAAAACTTCAACCCTCACCGAACTTTTTCACCAAAACGGTGGCACCGACCGTTAAAAGTTTACTTCTTATAATTCGCGAATAGTAAATGAAGCGAAAATATAAGAAACCGGAACCAATCCAGTGGCGGCGGAAGTATGGTGCTAGGGGGGCAAGTCGCCCCCCATGAAATGATTGGAGGGGGCGAGGCCCCTCCAACATCTGCTGTGGCGAGTTCACAATTGTTTTCATAATAAAATAAAACTGTCCCTTTTAAATGGGGAACAATGAGTTTGAATTGCGCAGAAATTCCATCAAAGTGCCCAAAAATCCCAAAGCTGAATTGAGGAAGAACTTTCTCAGCGTGGGATTTGAGAGTTACAACAAGATCACAAATCCCAGTATTTGCAGGTGCTTTTGATTTCCTTTGGAAAGTTATCACTTCATTTTCTGTTGCCTTTGCATTTTTCGTTTCCTCTTTGCTCATTTTTACAAAGTTCAATAATTTTTGAAAAATTCCCGCCAGGAGCCTACCACATTAATAATTCAGGTATTTACCGTAAAGACTTTACGTCAAATCAAATGTCACGCTTTTACTGTCTAAATCTGACAGCCCAATTAATATCTGCATCTGCAATCAAACTGTGTAAGTAAATATTCTTTGGTTTTATATACATGTGTTAAATAGAGAGTAAGTTAAATAGTTAATAAGAGAGTTAAGTAGAGAATACTTTCAGTTCCTCCGCGAATTTCGGGATGGATAAGTTTTTAATCAGAAAAACGGAAAATTCTAAAGAAAATCCTCAACCTGGACTTAGTAGTGGAAAACCCCAATGCGCATCCTCCGTAAGCACTCTTAACTTAAAGTTAGGACCTTTCAAGGAACAATTTCTGCCTCCTGAAAATTTCAAATTCCCTAAGAACTCCAACAAAAGAAGTTTTTCAAGAGGTTGGCTTAAAGATTTTCCGTGGCTTCATTATGTCAAAGAACACGACGTCACCTTATGTTTTACTTGTCACTCGGCGCAAGTGAATGGTATTGTGCAGAAGGGTAGATTCGAAAACGCATTTTCGTCTAGAGGATTTAACAACTGGAAGAAAGCAGTTGAAAAGTTCACTACTCATCAAATAGGAATTCAGCACAAAGAAAGTGAACAGTTCCTGCTACAGAAATATAATGGCCCAAATGTTGTTTCGTTGCTCGGAAGCCAATCGAAAAAGGAACAAACCGATGCTCGGCGGGCGATGACGGCAATAGTAAGTTCGCTGCGTTACTTGGCCCTGACTGGAAGTTCCATCAGAGGACACGAAGAATTTTCTGGAAACCTGGAAGAACTAATGAAAGAGCGTGCTGCAGATATTCCTCAGCTGGAGAAGTGGTTGAAAAAAAGGGACAAATGGTTAAGTCATGATATCCAAAATGAAATTCTTCAGCTGTTATCTGATTCTGTCCTAAGGGAAGTATTAAGTGAAGTAAGGGAGGCAGGTTTTTTTGCAATCTCTGCTGATGGTACAACAGATATTGCGGGAGAGGAGCAATTTTGTTTTAGTGTCCGTTATGTGGACAGGGACTCTTTTACCCCTAAAGAAGTTTTTCTAGGTATGTACAGACCTTCTGATGGAACCGCTCAAACTTTGTACAAAGCAATTGTGGATATGATGTTATCGTTAAATTTAGACTCATTGCAACTACGTGGGCATTGTTTTGATGGCGCAGCCAACATGTCCGGAAAGTTTAATGGTGTACAAAAGAAAATCAGTGATCTTCAGCCAAAATCACTATTTGTTCATTGTTCCAACCACTCTCTTGATCTAATACTCCAAGAAGCGGCTAGGAAGAGCGATTTATTGTGTGATGTTTTGACAATGGTGAGGGAAGTATCGACCAGCATTCTAGAATCTTCAAAGCGTCAAAAAATATATGCAGACATTGTTATCTCACCGAGCAACGACGACTCCATTTCTACCAAAGGGCTGACCAAACTGTTACCATTATGTCCCACCAGATGGACAGTACGTGCAAAGGCCATAGATCGATTTGTGACAAATTATAAACGAATTAGAGAGACTATATCAGTTATAGCCAATGACAAGTGTTCTGTCATATCGGACAACAGACGATCTGCGCTGAGAGGCTATGTCAAACTGATGGGCAAACTCCGTACATACGTTGCTCTACGTTTATCACTGACCGTTTTCCAACCCTGTGAGGCTTTGGCAAAAGCATTGCAAAGCCCTAAGTGTACAGCATCAGGGGCTAAACACAGCGCTGATCTCTTGTATAGCACATTATCAAAAATAGGACAGAATGAATTTGAAAATGCGTGGAAAGAGGCAGAGAATAAAGAGGCAGAACTCAATTTATCACGTACAGAAAAAAGGCTTAAAAAAACTCCGAAACGGTTTGAGCACAGTAGTACTGCCAGTAAGGATGCTAATTTGTCGGAAAAGGACGAACTACGTCGGGAATTCATCGAAATAGTCGACTTGCTTAAGTCCGCTCTGAATGAACGATTCAAACAGCCTGGAATGGAAAAGTTGATAGAATTAGAAAAGATCATTTTAGGGGAAAGTCAAATTAGACAGAAAGAAGATTTGGAGAAAGTTTTGGGTCATTTTAAAACTGACTTCGCAACTGACAAGCTGCTGTGCCAGTTGCAGATGAAAGACACTGTCTTTGACAAAAGTACTGGAACTTTAAGCGAATTCGCCGATTTGTTTTCAAAGTTACCACCAACTTCAAAAATACTTTTAAGTGAAGTAGAAACACTGTTAAAGTTACTTCTGACCATACCGGCATGCTCTACCACTCCAGAGAGGTCCTTCAGTGCCTTGAAGAGGATAAAAACGAAGCTGAGATCCACAATGGGACAAATGAGACTTAATCATCTACTGATTCTTCACATACACAAAGAAAAGACGAGAAACATTAATTTAAACGAAATTGTTGCAGAGTTTGTAAAGCGCACAGCGGAACGAAGCAAAGTTTTTGGCTAATTAAACTAAGATAAAAAAAATTTTCGTTCTTTTATAGTCTGTTCATATAAAAACATATTATGTATAAAGGTTCTTTAGTAGTGAATTATATTATTATTTAGTAGTGAATAATTTATGAACTCGACAACTCGTCTTTTATTTCATGTAAGCTTCGACATTTGTGAAGTAGACACATGTAGGTACAGTTGGTAGATACGTGCATAAATCATAAATGAGAAAAGATTGTGGCCCCCCCATTTAAAAAGAACTTCCGCCGCCACTGAACCAATCCCCAAGAAAGTTTGTGTCTCCCCAGCAGTGGCAAGACCAAAAGTCGAGATAAACAGGCGTAGGCCGTTAGTCAAACGACTATTTTTGGAATACACACCGACATTTAACCGGCGTAGGCCGTCGTACAGGCCGTACTTAGAGGAATAAGTTTAGGTTAAGATATTAGTTATAAATAAATATTCATAAAACTAAAACGAAAGCGTGGTATTATTCAACAACCTTGGACAACTCATGAGCCCCCCCAATACCACTCCGCTCAGCGTAATCTACCCAGGTTGAGGTAAACGGGTGACTACAAAATGCTTATTTCAGCTGATCGATTTCATCATAAAAGTTCAAGTAATTTAATCACAGTCATTCAATAAACATTATATAAACAACTAATTGGTAAAATAATAAAAGTAATAATAAGTAAAAGAATGTATTGTCATCTGCGCACCCAAATTATGACCGAAAGACAAAAGCGATCAAGCAATTCCCATGCGCCTCAACAAAACCATTAAAACATAATTTATGATCATATCCAAAGACAAAAGAAGCTGTGAAATTTGATCTGTAATAGCAGGGCTTAATTTTAGCCGGAGCACACCGGAGCCCAGCTCCGGTACCTTTTAGGACCACCTGGTGAGATGGTATGGACCTAGTATTCGGTGACAGACATATGGTATTTACGCAGTATTGAGATGAGATAGTATCAATACCACATGTCTGTCAATGGTATTAAGTTTTTGACTTTGGCAGTTATAGTTTTCAAGTTTCGTCAAAATCGTTTCAAAGACCGATTCTTTACTTCAGGTCAATGCACAAGTATACTGTACTACGATGTTCAGTCTGCCACTGAGTCACTGTCCACTGAATATTGCGTGCTGCGTCAGTGGTGAGTGTGATTGGAGCGGCGGTGTCGCTGCGCTATTCCTGCGACGAGAGTGTCAACTAACATACACAACAAACAAAACAAGTGTGCTTGTTTCGTCGTCAGATCAGTGTTTAGATTGTTCATTGTTCATTGTTCGATATTGTGAACTTATTTATGTGTGATATGAATAATAACCAGGCTACCGGTATGTCTAAGAAAATTACCACCTTTTTAATTTGTGCCCAAATAAACGGGCAAAGTTTGAGAACGTTACGGTTACGGTGAACAGTACTCATCCTACTACTACTCTGCCTAGGCCTAGTACGTCTAGCTCTGAGACCACTTCAAAACCAACCTTTTGGTCGGAGCATCGGTGCATTGATTTCAAAGTTAAAAATCCATGGCTTGTTGCAGAAGAGCAGTTAGCCTGCAACATTTGTAGAAGTGTTTCTAATTTAGATGCTGAAAAATACCCAGGGCCTTAAACTCAGTCAACAGTGGGTTTTGGGAACTGTAGGGTCCTACCGAAAGGACAAGGCTGAACAACAAAAGTCCTTGAGGAAAAAAAATAGTTAAGCAGAGGTTCTGCAGCGCATAAAGCAACAGAAAAAATTTTTTCCCTTCCAAAGAGCAACAAGAAACGATTGAGCGAGTCTTTAGAACAGCATATAAGCAGGCTAAACTGAATAGACCGTTTTATGAATTTGAGTCAGAAATTGACCTTCAGATTTGCAACGGACTTGATATGGAACGAATCTTACATTCAAACGTAGCATGTTCCAATATTGTTCTCAGCCGAAATGCAGGCTGATTTAGTTAAAAAAAATTTAGAGAGTAATTCAGTGTTTTCCCTCATTCTAGACGAATCCACGTCGCTAAGTAACAAGACATGTTTGATTGTGTATATCAGGACGCAAATAGAAGGGATGGAAAAACCCAAAAATATTTTTTTAACTCTTCTTGAGCTAACTTCATTATCAGCGTCTGAAATTTTAAAAGACCTGTTGAATGAACTCTACCGCCTAGAACTCAGCTCTGAATTCATCAAAAACCATTTGATATCAGTAACGTGCGACGGCGCTGCAGTCATGCTGGGTAAAAAAAGCGTTTAAAATGCACCGATTCAAGTGTAATTTTCATATACAAATACGACAGTTCATGTTAAGAGTGACTCGAGAACAGAAGATAACATTTAATTAAGCGGGATCAACGCAACATGAAAGATCTAACATTTAATTTTGTTAGTTATATTTGTGAAAAATGTCAGAAAATTTTTGCTCGATTCTTCTCATTAAAATGTCATATGCAATCAATCCATAATACGATCGAACTGTGTGAAGTTTGTGGTGAATTTTTCGAATCTATGACGAGCTTACAGGATCACAAGAAACTTAAACATAACGAAACTTGTTATAATATGAATAATTCGAATGGAAATTTAAGTGAAGCTATGAATATTCCATTTGAAGATTTAATGGATGCTGGACTCTCAAAAATATTTAAGAGGTGCTGCAGTGCTGGACCGTCAAAAATTCAAAATGATTCAGTGAGATATTGCGAATTTTGTGAGTTAGAAGTTAATTTGAAAGATCGGAAATTTCACCTCCTGTTGTCAAAAAAATAAAAGAGAGATTGTTGTGGTCGGCTCAGCTATGAGGAAATATTCGAATCTCGGAAGAGAAAAATCACCTCACAGCTGACCAAATATCAGACCCAACGATGACTTCGCTGCGATCGGTGTGACGGAGGAGAACCTTCCTGCACCTGACAGCTGAACCACTGTCAGCTGACCGACAACTCAACGAGAAATTTTCACGGTCATCGGTGGCTGAATAAGCTAACCTCTCAAATCAGCTACGCACGTGCAGGATTTCTTCTCCGACAGTTGACAGCACCGGCATGACAGTCGATTGAGGGGAAGCAGTCCCATCTCGGCGGCCATGATCTGGCCGATCCCTATTGGCCAAATGTGGCCTGACTGGTAGCGAACCGGGACTGACATTCCGATTCGAGAATGTTCGATCCGATGCGCATGCGGGAGGGAAGAAGAAAGACTGATGCGACTGCGTGGGGAATCGGGCACCGGCGAGTCTGGGTAGCGGGCAGTCAGCGCTGAACCCACGGAAGGAGCAATACGTTTTTTTTGGTTTTGAGACGATCAAGCCGGGATATTGTGCGGTAATAAAACCCAAAAAAAAAAAAAAAAAGAAAAAAAAAAAAAGAAGGGAAAACAAAAACGCGAGTACGAAAGCTGAAAAAAAAAAAAAAAAAAAAAAACAAACTCAGAAATCAGTGGCCTTTTCGACCATCCGATAAACCAAAAATTTTTCCGAAAAAGAGTGAACATTAATAGGTTAATAGAAGGCAAATAAAAACAGAGTTCCGGCAGAGTGACCGAAAGAGCCCGCGAGTCAGGCGCCCACGTGAGTCCCTGTGCTACTTGTGCAGTTGCGGTGCGACCCGTTTCCAGACCGCCCCGGAAATCAGTGAAAAAAAAAGCATCGGCGTGCCTTCCCGCCCCCCCCCCCCCTCGTTGAGGATCCACGATCGCTGGAAGAGACACCCCAATCAACCCCCCCCCCCCCCCCCCCCCCCGGACGAGAACAGGAGACCGGCAAGTCCTCCTTTATTTAGCTAACGCATGACTGTACTAAAGTTTCTTCTAAGTTTCGTTTAACGTAGAAATTGTTTCCTTTTTGCTTTTCTTTCTCGCTCCTCCTAGAATTTGCATCTTTTCTTTTTGGTAGATCACATCATTAGTTTTCAGAGCATTATTTAATCAAAGTGATTAACATAAGTACGAATATACACCTCAAAATAATAACTCAAGTGTACATCTCAAATAACGATTGTGAGTGAAGTGGTGACACTTGCGGTGCGCCAAAACCCTCCTCCCGCGAATGGGTGATCCGGCGTGATCCGCATACGAAATCCCATCCCCAGACGCGGCCAAGGGATCAATCTCCCCCCAATTGACGACGACAAATTTTCCTTAATGTGTATGACAGTTTCACACGAAACAAGTAGCGACGAAATGTGATCACACTTCGGCCCCTTTCGTTTTATTTTGTCAATAATTTTTCTGCGACGTTGAATTCGGATCAAATTAACCGTGATTACTTGGGAGGAGATATACGCGGCTGTAACAGCCCTTCACATTTTTGATAGTTTTTTTTTAAATTTGCGTAATGAGTTTGTAAAGGAGGAGTATAAAGTAACGATACACGGCTGAATTAAAAGTAAAATCTTTTTGTAAAAATAAAGGAGGACAATATGGAGTAAACGTTTGCTTTTGAGTTTCTCCCTTCCCACCTCTTTTATCGCATGCCTATATAAACTTTAATTTTCAGAGGGGGTTGACACCAATAGGATTCCCTTCCCAATTAGGGACATGGAAGGGAATAGAGGGAGGATAGGGGCAGTCCAAGGGGACTTCATCATCTTCGTCCCCCCTCAGTGCAGGTAGGTCCGGCCATGTTTTCCCCCCGCCGTCATCGTTTTCTTCCAGGTACCCCCGTCGCGAACCTCGGTGGTTCGTTCCCCTCCAGCACGAGACTCTTCGTTATGCGGGTCAAGGCCCTGGTCGGCGCGGACGTTTTTGGGCCAACCCCCCCACACCTACCGCCACGCTAGCCGTCAAGCTCGTGCGCGTCCCATTGCCGACAGGGGGAAGTTCTTTAGCCGGGCGCTTCCTGGCAACAGCTGTCTTGACGGGACTGTCATCTGGCGGCCGTAAGGAACAGCCTCCAGGTGCTAGTCCCTGCGTGCCCATTAGCGCAGGCACCAACAGCATGTTGCAAAGCAACGTGCTACGTCATAACAAGATGTATAAGGCCAAAACATTTGTAATGGTTAGTAAAAGTAGTTGTAAGGTTTCGTGTAAAAGATCGGAGCTCGTCGTAGGAAGAAGAAGAAAAGAGGAGGAAAGAGACACTAGCTCATTGAATGTCATGACGAGAGGAAGTATTTTTGCAAAGTTAATAATTCAGAGTTCAGGTTAGTGGAGTATTTTGTTAGGGAAGAATAATTAGTGATTAGTTAAGAAAGAATACGATATAATATAAAGTTATTGAGTGCAAATAAAGTAAAGTTAGAAAACAGAAGAACGACTTTATGTGTATAATTGTTTGAGTCCGGAGTTAAAGAAGGAGTTCCTGCCCCAAAAGTTTACCTGCTACACTCCGTACAAACAAACATAAGAAAAATGCGGCAGAGTTTTCGATATAAACTTCAAAAGTACAAAAAGTGTTTTTAAAGAAAGATTAGAGACACTTATGATAGACAATCCAGATGAAGGTTTATTAGATGTTGCGAAATTTTTTGATATAAAGAAAATAAAGATTTTAAATTTATTGGAAAAAATGTTTGAAAAACATGAATCTTACAAATATAACTGTTCCGAATGGCAACGCTTTTGCCACCCGAAGTGTAAAACATAGAAGAAAAATTGTATGAGTAAAATAGGGAGGCGTGAAATAAGTCAGTCGCGTCGTGCCACGACAGGCGAGAGGAGTGATGGAAATATAGAAAATAGAATTATATAAAATTAGTGCTAGTGCTATTAGTCGCTAGTGGAGGAGTCTTTAGACAGGAAAAGGAAAGGGATAATTTAAGGTACGATGCGCATATCAACACATTTTGGCACGGATTGAAAGTGCCGGCAAATTGATTTGTATTCGGAGCAAATTGATTTGCAATTGTGTAATTTCATTCCAGAAGAAGGATGTTTAGGCTGGGTTTCCAACATCAATAGAATCGGAAGAAGAATTAATGTGAGAGTGTATGTACACCGCATTTAAAGGAATAATATTAGAATTGCATGTCCAAACTAATTCAAGAAATGTTTAGTGCACATATGCGTAGGTAATTCGGCAAATTAATTTGAGGTGTAATAGGAGAGAATTAACGAATATAGGAAGTTGTTTCAAATAGAAAAGTTTAATTTAGATACGTGTACCGGGTAGGACACATAACACGGTAGAGTCCAGATTAGGGAATCGGAAATGGAAATTGGTCAGAAGGCTCAAGATTGGAATAATTTACAAATAAAGAAATTAGAAATAAATTGTTTTATTTCAATATTTATTTATATTCTCTCACCACCCTCATTCCTCCGACTTTCGTGCCAGGCATATGTAGGGGAATGTTCCCAAGGTTGGGCCACACCCAAGGTCGGGCCACCGCCTTGATCTCGCAATTTTTCCACTAGCGACATCTAGGTTTTGATATAAAAATGTGTCTTTTTACGTCCGCATATTTTTTGTGACATTTCATGACAGTCGCAGTTGAAAACTCAAGTAGTAAGTACGTTTATCGAAATAAAGTGTGTGAGTTTCTAGCTAAAACTTTTTTCGAGTGTTTTTGAAAACAAATAAATCCCAAAGTAAACATGCCACGATTAAAGTAAGTAGACAAAAATTATTCGTTGATGTATTTTCGACAAAGTTTGCGGGTATATTTTGAGAACATAACACGGGCAACTTCGGAATACAAACGAAGAACAGAGCGTGGAAATTCGAATTTTATAAACATTGTTGATGCCGTTAGATCTGTATTACTTAATTAGGGGACAATTCGAGCAGCTGGACGTCACTACAGCATCCCACGAACATCGTTGACGCGGTATATTAACGCGGTTCAGCAAGAATATGAAAATATAGCCGAAGTAAACGACGAAAAATTAGAGGCAGCCATTAAGAAATTTAGCACTTATAGTGTTTGTGCTACAGTAAAACAAGTAAGTTTAAATATGATAAATTATTGTACTGTCCAACATTGGTCCATTGCAGTCAGTAGCACCAATTAAAAAAAGTAACCGTGGCCGACGACCGATGAAAAGCACTATTCTGACGTCAACGGAAAACCTCACAGAACTCCGAGATAAAGAAGAAAAACGGAAGTCTCGTTCAAAATCACGGTCAGCAACACCGCAAAGAAACATTAAAACGCCACTGAAAACGACAAAACCAATACAGAAAAAAAACTCAAAAAAGTCTTCGACTGACGAAGATGAAGACTTCTGCATCATCTGCCTGAAACAAATGCCAAGCCATCTGAATCATAACAACTCGGTCGCTTGCATCGAATGCAAACGAGAAGTGCTTTAAAATGCGCCAATATGACGCGCAGTTATTTTATTTGCCAGAATTGTGACTCCGATTGATTTTCATTGATGTAATTAAAATTTACTTTTGTTTTTGTAAAAAAAAATAAAACCTTGTTTCTAATTCCACACAGGAGGCTTTTTATTTCAAGTTCAAAATAATTTTTTTATTTTATTTTATCCTTTTTCTCTCATTTGTATGTCAATTTCAATCTTTTCCTCGATTTTACATTAATTTACTAAGGTGGCCCAACCTTGGGAGCAATGGCCCGACCTTGGGTATTTTTACTTTTTTTTCGAACATTAATAGTTCCAAAACTACTTGTCAGAATATAATGCAATGTTCAGCATAAACCATTGCAAATTCATCGATGTTTTCAACGATATGAATTAATAAAATAGATTCCGCCTAGAACGGCAGTTATGAGCAAAATTCAAAGTGTGGGGTACACTCCCTTACATATGTGAATCTATTATATAAAAATTAACCATTTCATTGAACTCGTTTCCATTGTATATTACTCCAGTTTTTAGAAATCGTAGAAATCGTCACGTAACGAAATGTGTGTATGTGTGCGTGTATACTCGAGCAGACTCCAAACGAGCAGGCCTGCTCGCCTTGCCGCCGCGACTGACGCGTCAACTGGACAGCTGACAACAAAGTGACATTTATTCTGTTATATCGTAATAATAAATTAAAACAATGGCAATGTTAGAACAAATAACTTGCTAATTTTTTACTTATCGACTTTCGCAGCTGAACTAAATTCGGCTTTAAAGTTGCTCTCCAATTTTGCACTGAATCTGTTAAAAATTCAATATTGTAAGCAAGAAAGAAGCAGGACCGAAATCCCTGGTCTTGGATAGATAAAAATAATCCCAACAAAAACACTCCGTGTAAAAAAGGTGGCCAAGTCCCCTCAATCAATCGATCTTGCAAAAAGTTTCGCCATCTTATGTATTGAGATAAAAAGAGCCAAGTTCTTTAGCCAAACAAATTACTGAAATAAAAGGAGCCAAGTTCTTTGGCCAAGGAAAGTAGTGATATGAAAGTGGCCAAGTTCTTCATCTCATAAGCAAATTTTAACTTGGCCAGTTTTTTTAGCGTGAAGAATAGCTTAAATTCATTGGAGCCTTCGATTATGTTGATATATTTCGCAGAGGTGAAAGAGTACGGTAACTATAGGAAATATTCCATTCACTAAGAATATAGAAAGAATACTTGAAGAAGGAACGCTGGCCAAGTTAATATTTGCTTATGAGATGAAGAACTTGGCCACTTTCATATCACTACTTTCCTTGGCCAAAGAACTTGGCTCCTTTTATTTCAGTAATTTGTTTGGCTAAAGAACTTGGCTCTTTTTATCTCAATACATAAGATGGCGAAACTTTTTGCAAGATCGATTGATTGAGGGGACTTGGCCACCTTTTTTACACGGAGTGTTTTTGTTGGGATCTCAATAATTTTTGTAGAAAAAAACTAAAAAAGAAATTAAGATTCGGAGTGATTTTTGATATCTTAGCCGTCGACTAAGAAAAGTGGGATGGACCGCGCTAACACTACTACCTGTAGGAGAATTAAATAGCAACAGCCGGCACAGGAGTAGCATAGGAGCGGCCCTCCACCACCCCCTTGCCGGCAAGATTTCTAATCTGCAACTTAAACCCGAGGCACACGGGAGTTATTAAACGAGTTAATTACGTCACAATGATGTAGTTCATATAAATTTCCTATTCCGAATTTTTAACCCATTGCATTGGGTTAAAAACCCACATGCTGGAACAGAGTTAAACAGAGTTTCCTGCTGCCAGCGCCAGCAGTGAAATTTGGAAGAATTATTGAATATGACGGAAAAAGTAATTAAAAATATATTTTAATTTTATTTGTAATAAAAGACTCAATTTTCAGTAAACACGTACGTTTTGCATAGACAGAGTCTTTTCTAAGCCTTCTCCTGGATGCAAGCTAACTCAGTTTCAAGTACGGCCTGGACACACGACGTGTTGAACGGTTTACGTGACGTCATTAACTACTCCTATGTATTGATGTATTCAAGGTATTAAATGCATTACACCTAACTCAAATAAAATGCGTAAATATAGTCAAAGATTTTTAGTGAGAAGGAGGGCTTAACCAGTGAGAACTGAGAAGAGATAGTTAATGTTAGAAAATTACAAAAAAACATAGAATATAGAGAAAGAGGGTCAGGGGAAAAAGAGCAAAAAAACTTTTTCAAACTTTGAAATTGCAGTCGTTACTATTTTTATAGCGTTCAGTTATTCAGTAGTAGTAGTAGTCAGTTCAACTGTTAAATTTCAGTGTTCAATTTCAAATTTCTGGTAGTTAAGGAGGTCTGAGGAGGACTAACTGGACTTCTGAACACTCAATAACAAATCTTTACCTTCGCCACTGCAGCCAGGCAGTTTAAAATAAAAACGTACTTTCTTAGGCCTACTCTATAATTATAAGTTCTAATTTCGATTTTAGCCCCCCAATTAAAATTCTATCCCCCCACAGCCCCATGGGCGAAAAAAATTAAAATGGACTAGAATTTCGATTTTAGCCTCAAATGAAAGTTCAACCTCCTCCCCCTCCCCAAAAAACTCCCCAGGACCACGAAAAATCAGTGTAAAACTCGCAACCTATATCTTATTACACAAAATGCACTCAAAATTCGATTTTAGCCAAAAAAAAAAAAAATTACCCCCTCCCCCAAATTGCGCCCCCCCCCCCCCCCCTCGCCAAACAAGACATTATTAATTAATAGACAGTACAATACTACATAATCTCACGCCCGAAATCCGAAAGGATATCTCAATGTGTCTCGATGTGAAAGCAGTACCGATAGCGCAATTAGACTAGGCCTGCAAACCCTTTCATGAGAACATTTTATGCTATAGTTTAGGTACGAAGACACTTTTTCCAAATTTTCGTTTTTTCTCAGTCTCGCAGGGTAGGGTTCTACATTTGTGCAAAATTTCATTTTTCTAGGTATCATGGAAGTACCCGAACATTTGTGTCAGTGAGTCTCTGTCTATATATATATATTATGAATGGTCGATTCACATTTTTCGCTAATTTTAGGGTGCTCTATTTTGGCCCCTAAAGAAGCCAGAAAGTTGTATTTGCAAAATTTGGTAGATTGGCCCCAGGCAGGGCCAAGAAAAAAATTTGGTTGACCTAGGTCGAACAGGAGCGCTACAGCAACAGCTCAAAAATGCCAATTTTGCGGTTTTCTCTGGTTCGAGAATATCTACTGGGCAGCGCACGAGGCAACTTGGCGCGTGCGCTACCGCGCACGTTGATAATAAAACTACACCCAAGAAGTAGGGGTAGGCTGACGGTGCGACTAAGTTCCTTGATGGTCGTTGAGAAGCGCAGTCGCGAAGTGCTGGTGAATTGTGTTTCCAGGAAAGTGCGATGAGATCGGGGGTACTGAGTGAAAGGGCGCATCGTCAGGTTCGCCACCAAAGATCAACTTGGGTTCCAGATAAGTATTTAGTTTTAAGAAAAGCTTTTTTTGTGTTACATTTTCAGAAGTGGGATTCGAGGCTCACGAGTTTATGACAAGTTTTGTTCATGTTACAACATGGTCAAGTCTCGACATACTATTTCATTTTCTTTAGCCGAGCAAGCTGCGCAGAATTCGAATAAGAAGAGCACGGGACTGTCAACTGAAGTCGGTAAGATTTATGACAGGCGTTTTTTCTTGTGTCGGCACAGGATTGATTTATTCTTGAAAGGTTGTCTAGCTCGGCATGAATCGAATGGGGCGAGTTGCACACTTGTCCCTTTATTTCTGTCCTCTTTTCGGTAAACGTGCCAAGATTGTACATTAGTTCAGAGCAAGACTTATGAAAAGCCTGAAACTATTGTTTTTTGTTTTGCAATCGTGGGCTTGCTGGAAATTTAAATGTTTTGCAAGGGAGAGAATTGTGAACGGTGAAAGAACGGTTGGAGTAGTGAACGACAGTAGTAAAGCGCCCACCTCCGGTTTAAAATTCACGTTGAGGCGTAGGGACAGCAACAGTGGTAGCCCACCGGTGAGTTTTGTGCAGATAGCGCCCACCGCTGGTAAGTTCTGTGTGAGGTGGGAGCAGGAAAGACACGTCCTTGTTGCCCTTCATGAGTGGTGTGGAATCGAGTGCATGATTTTGTTAAGAAAATTGTGTTGATCGATGTAAAAAGACAGGGAATGAAGACTGGTTGTAAAGTGCAGAGCTATTTGCAGTTACTGGGTGCGAGGAGATCTGGTCGTTGTGAGAAATAGAAGAAAAGTGTGTGTAAAGCAAACGTGGTCACCGAGTATGCGCCGTGGTCATGATAGCAAGCGAGAAAAGTGGCTTGTGATCGTCACGCCACGTGCATATGATCGACGTAAACAAAGCGCGTCACGTGCATGGAGAACAAGAACAAGATTTGTCGAGCACATGGGCTTCGCAGCTAAAACATCCACAACAACCGGTCAAAAAGAATGCAGCAAAAAATGTGCCTGATCGCAAAGATGATAAGTGTAAAACAACAACGTGGTGGCCGGTCTTGCGATGGGCACTGGCCATGCGCGGTAAACAAATCCTGTAAATGGTTCGATTACCGATCGGGGTAAGAGAAATAAAACGGCGTGGCAGCAGGTGCTTGAACTTGGTTGATGAGCACGAGACGACCGCCGCATGGGCAACGATGATGCGTCGTTGAGAAATGGGGCGGAGAATGTTGTTGGGCTAGGTCAAGATTAAAAAGGATGGCGGGATGTGGCTATGTAAATAAAAGACCAATTAGTTTGAATGATTGTCTTCACCTCTATATTATTATTTCAAACAAATGATTTTGAATTTTAATTTTTTTTCAAAAAGCTTAAAGCTAGAAACCCACCCTTAGAGTCGTCCTTTCCGCCATAGACCAAGTACAGACCTTCGTGTTGGTTTAGATCGTCGATCTGCTTTTGAGTTTTAATTTTTTCTGAGAATCTGGACGGCAGAAAAATGTATGTTTTATTTTCCAGGTGAGTCGTCACCCGAAGTCCATATTTTGTCTTCACCAGTTTGAAGGCTCGGATCGGGTACTCCTTCCCGATTTCCAACTCGGTAATTGGCACCATCGTGTCGTAGCTGGGGCCGGAAATTGTCTGGAGTAGCTCAAAGGTATTCTGTAAAAATTAACCTTGTTAGACATCTTACACCTAATTATTAAATTTTGTTCTTACCATTTTTCACCACCTGGTTGTTTGCTTTGCTGGGTTGAAATTTTAACTATCTTCTAGTCGCACTGCTTGAAACTTTTTGAGATTCGTTAGAAAGGGTCTTGGCTTTTATACTGTTCTGCCATGCCAGTCTTTCAAAAAGGTTGTAAAACAAAATATCTATACTTCATCTAATTTGTAGTTATTCTAAACCTAGCGGCTACTATGTCGTAAACTAATTACAAGTTCTTAAGGCAGCTGCAACTTTGTTGCCAACTAATATTGCAGGATGTCTATGAGGACGCACATAGGCCGTGATTAGGGCTAGAAGTAATATTCAGAAAATCGTAAGGTTGTAATGTCAAGTTATCGGACATTTTATTTTTGCAATTAATCCACATCCTGGCCTTGTAAAGATACAATGAAATGTATGGCTATTACAAACGCAATTATTCTAAAGGTAATCGTGGCTTTGTCGTAAACTAATTACAAGTTCTTAAGGCAGCTGCAACTTTGTTGCCAACTAATATTCCAGGATTTCTATGAGGAGGCACATAGGCCGTGATTAGGGCTACAAGTAATATTCAGGAAATCGTAAGGCTGTAATGTCAAGTTATCGGTCATTTTAATTTTGCAATTAATCCACATCCTGGCTTTGTAAAGACACATGGAAATGTATGGCTATTGCAAGCATAATTATTCTAAAGGCAATCGTGGCTATGTCGTAAACTAATTGTATGTTCTTAAGTCAGGTGCAACTTTATTGCAGTTCTGATATAATCGGTCTTGGACGTGGTTTAGACCTACAAAATCGCTTAGGTAAAAATGTAATATTCAGGATGGCTCAAAATGTAAAATAATTATCGGTAAATTTAAAGTTATCTTATTATCGGGTTGCCGATGCCGTAGTTTTTATTGAGCAGGTAGATGGTGGGGTATGCTATTTTCCTTCTATTAAAACTGTATAAAAGGCCAGGACGAAATTGTAAGAAAACAGTCTTCGGGTGAGCACACCCGTTCTAAAAAGCTCGACAAGTGGTCATTTACTTAGTGAAAACGTGTGTACACCCTATACCAGGCAACAACTATTCTGGTAAAAAGTGGCAGTAAAAAAGAGTGGGTAAGTTCGTCAAATTTTATTCTATATTATGTTAAACTGACTTTTACCAGTCAGGTAAGTCATGGTTTACACATGACTGCAGGCATAAAATAAAAATAATATCTGTAATTAATTTTTGTTTTTTTTGTTTTTTTTTTAAAAAGAAAAAGCAGTTACGAGGTCCGACACCAAAGCAAAGAAACTGGCAGAGGCTGAGGCTTGGGCCTATTTAACAAAACCGAGGACAGATAAAGAGTGGGCGGAACAGGACACAGTGGATTTTAGTGAGTGGTTTCTTAATAAGAGAATAGTTTTTTATAAGAATAAGTGTAAGACATCTGAAGAATAAAACCCTGTTTTTTTAAAATGAATGCAAGCGCTATTGTTGTACATTTAAAGAGCTCGGTTTCGTTAAATGCGGATATCTTTTTGGCCGCGCTAGATATCTGCATTAGAACGGTGCGAAAACACCGCATCAAATTTTCTGACAGTGAAAAGTTTTCGTTGTTATCATTGATTACAAATTTTTCAATTCAACATAATGTACCCCTCGCGAATACAGTGATCAAAAACGCATTAAATTTTTTAAACGATACTGAGGTGATTGAAATAGCTCAGAGTTGTACTCTGGATTGTGTGGCAGGCACCAGCACCTCCCCACAACAGGGGACTGTTGGTGAAGTGGAAATAATTCAGGCTGGTGGAGGTGCAGACGGTGTTCAAAACAAGTGTTTTAAACTGTTATCAAAACAGACATCTTTTTTTAAGAAATTTAATTTGAAAGGCGTTAAATTAGTATTTCAACTGAAAGATTTTGGTACCGGTGGTAAGAGCTCCGTCGAAATATTGGAACAGGCGTTTGACGATGTGGTTAAAGAAGTCGTTAAAAATTCTGTGGATGGTAGTAAAATAAGTTTTTTAATTTCGCTACCCAGCTCACCACACGTAAAGCCCATATGGTCAGGTCTCAGACCGATTAAAAATTTATCGGGAGAGTATATTATCGGGTTAATCGCCAGTGTAAACCAGTCCAATGCGGTTTTTCTTTCCGACGAAGTTATGCAATTAAATGCAGATATAATTAACTTTCCTTTCGCAGCCGGTAAAATTAATCCTAAATTTGTGGAGGAGAGCACGGTTTTAGCCAGAAAAACAAGCGTGATAGATGTTGGGAAGGAGAATGATGTAAATTGTCTACCGCGAAGTATATGTTATGCTGTTGAAATGGTCTAGGAAAATTTTAATAGGCAGAGAGGTCTTTCTATTTTACCGGAATTAGATAAATTAGCACAACAACTGTGCAAAAATGCAGGTGTAGTGGTGGGTAAAAATGGCTGTGTTTTAAAAGACCTCTATAAATTTCAAAAATTCCTAACAAATTACCAGATTATTGTGTTTGATGATTTGAAAAACTCAAACTCTGTTTTATTCAAGTTATCATATGAGAACGGTGTTCATAAAAAGATTTATTTCTATTATTCAAAAACTTTAAAACACTTTTATGTCATCAAATCGTTGACAGGTTTTTTTAATAAAAAGTATGTGTGTTCGTTTTGTGACAAATTATCACAAGAAAAGGTGCATAAATGCCCGATGAAATGTACGTATTGTAACACCTCTCCACCATGCAAGTTTGTTCAACAAGTTCAGGGTTGTGAAAATTGCAATCGTACATTCAGAGGTGAAATCTGTTTTACCAACCATCTTCAAAATAAAATAAAGACCAAAAGTGTTTGCGATACCTTTAAAATTTGTGTTGCATGTGGTAAATTTCTTAATCTTGTGAGAAGAGATTTAAACAGTCACACATGCAATGAATATTTATGTCAAATTTGCACAAAAATTGTCCCACCGGAACATCTCTGTTACATCAAACCCTACACGGGTAAGAAAAATAAAAATTTCCTGTTAATATTTTTTGATTGTGAAAGTACACAGAATACTTTGTATGGTAGTACTGAAAACACCTTCCGCCATATTGTTAATTTAATTGTTGCCCAACAGGCGTGTTATAATTGCTACAGTCGGTCAGACATTACAGTGAAATGTGACATATGTGGTGATAGAGAACACATTTTTATATATAATAATGGGGAAAGGTGTGTTGTGAAAGAATTTGTAGATTATTGTTTGAGGCTTCGACCTTTGATAACCAATGTGTATTGCATTGCACATAATCTGCAGGGATATGACGGCCACTTTCTGATTTCTGAACTGTTATCTAGAAATTTAAAAATAGAACCAATAATGAACGGTATGAAGATAATGAAATTAAAATGTGGAAACTTAACATTTATTGATTCATTAAATTTTCTGGCATTACCTCTTTCTAAGTTTCCCGAGGTGTTTGATATTAAAGATCATGTGAAAGGGTATTACCCTTTTTACTTTAACACAGCAGAAAATATTAATTTTATTGGCAGTTTCCCACCTCCTGAGCTATATGGTTTCACAACCATGAAAATAAGTGAGAGAAAAGAGTTTCAAAAATGGTATGACGCCGCCTCCAAAGGGGTTTTCAATAACAAGGTGGAGTTATTAAAATATTGTATAAATGACGTTAACATTTTGCGATTGGGGTGTACGCGATTTATGCAGGAGTTTCTTGACATAACGCAAATAAATCCCTTTGTGGAGGCTTTAACAATAGCATCAGCCTGTATGCTAGTTTTCCGAAAAAATTATTTAGAGAAAAATGTGTTGGGCATAATGCCCAAGAATGGTTATTTTAAATTCAAAAATCATTCATTAGCTGCGGCCAAATGGCTTGTTTGGGAAAACATGAAAACTGACCACACGATAGTCTCTTTAAATAAAAAAGGTGAGGTGAAGTTGGAAAGAGGCGGTCTGTACGTAGATGGTTTTATTTCAGAGACCAACACTGTGTACGAATTCTTCGGTTGTTTTTATCACGGTTGCAACGATTGTTTTAAGGTTCGAAAGTTTACAAACCGTACAACTCAAAGGGCAGAAACTATTAACCAGAGATACGAGAGTACTATACAAAGAATCCAGATTATCAAACAACATGGTTATAAATTGATTTACATTTGGGAATGTGAATTTAATAAATTTCTTAAGCAAAACCCTGACATAAATCAGAGGTTAAATGATATTGTCGCATATTTTTCAATTCCGCTTAACCCACGTAGCGCTATTTTTGGCGGGCGCACCGAAGTGTTTAAACTATATCACAAGGTGTTAAAAGAAAGCGAAATAATTCGTTATTTGGACTTTACAAGTCTGTATCCGTATATTAACAAATATTTACCCTACCCTATCGGACACCCACAAATATTTCGAAATGATGACATACCTGCTCTATCGGAAATTGAAACAATGCACGGCTTTATTAAGTGCTCCGTTGTAGCACCACCTGATTTATTTTTACCCGTACTACCCTTTAAAACTAACTTAAAACTATACTTTGCACTTTGTAAAAAATGTGCAGACGAAAATAAAATTAACCCCTGCGAGCATAATGAAGATGAGAGACAAATTATCGGTACCTGGATTATCCCTGAAGTTGTTTTAGCCGTTAAAAAGGGCTATAAGATTAAAAAAGTCTTTGAAGTTTGGAAATATGATTATACCGTATATGACCCGGTGGGAAAAAATGGCGGTCTATTTACAGAGTATGTAAATACATTTCTAAAAATTAAACAAGAGGCTAGCGGTTGGGGTAGCAATTATACTACTGATGAGGCTAAAGATAACTTCCTAAAAGCCTATGCGGAAAAAGAAAATATAGTTTTGGATAAAGAACAAATTCAGAAAAACACTGGCCGTCGGAACACAGCAAAAATTTGTTTAAATTCTTTATGGGGTAAATTTGGTCAAAGAAATGACATAACCTACACCGAAGTCGTTAATAATTTTAAAGAATTTTGTGATTTTATACAATCACCCGGAATCGAAATTTGTTCTTTACATGCGATTAATGAAAACTGCGTATGGGTAACGTGGAGATATCTACTGGAAAATTTAAATGTGTTACCACACGTTAACATACCAGTTGCCGCCTACACAACAGCATTTGCGAGACTTAAGCTTTACGAGGCCTTAGAAAAAGTAGGTGAAAATATTTTATATTGTGACACAGATAGTATTATATTTGTTGATAACAAAGACAGTCCCATATCTTTTACAATTTCCGACTTTCTGGGCGACTTAACTGACGAAATTGAATGTTTTGGATCTAATGCCTTTATTTCAGAATTTGTAAGCACTGGCCCTAAAACTTATAGTCTTAAAGTTGAGACAGAGAAAGGTCCAGAGTACATCACCAAATGTAAAGGTATCACGATGAATTTTCAAAATTCTAAAATTGTCAATTTTGAGTGTTTGAAATCGATGGTTACCGACGAAACTTTTCAAAATAATGTATGCGTAAAAAATGAGAAAAAAATCAAACGAAAGCACCCGGGGGTAATTGTATCTTCAACGGAGAAAAAACATTTGTCATTTACTTTTGATAAAAGAGTTGTAAATCATGATTTTTCTTCTTATCCATATGGCTTCAAAAGAAAGCGCTGTTAACTTTAATAATGATAGTCACATTATAATGTAAATTAATATTTGTGAATTAACTATTTAAGATTTTTAGATCATTTATTCTATAGTCTTTAGAATTTTGTAAGTGTATTTTTGTAATGTAGGGTGCTAAACCGTTTATAACATGTTGTAGCTACTAGAAATAATAAGATATAGTGACACACACACATACCCACACGCACACGCACACAGACACACACGCATATACATATCCATATGTAATGTTGTTGTGGTCGGCCGTATTGAACATCGAACGCCTGGCCGTCGACCATGATGTGCTCAGTTGATTGAACCCTGGCGACAAGGCCAAGGTCAGCTGAGACACATCAGTGGCAGCACTAGTCGCCTGCACGGACAAGCACATGCGCCCAACGCATGCCTTCTAGAGGTTAGCTGGGCACAAATTCGGAGAAAAACGTGCTTCCGGCGAAACTTCTAGAAGGCTGACGCGCATGTGTGAGTGAGAAAAGCCGTGTGGGACGACTGGCGACGGGCACCGGCGCGGCTGACGAGTCAGTCGAGGAGACAGAGAGTCAGCGAAAAGATCGGGACAAAAACGGAAACCGGAGAAAGAAAAAATCGAGTACTAAGGTAAACGAAAAAAAAAAAAAAAAAAGAAAAAAAAGAAAAGAACTAGTGAATTCGTGGTGAAATTACGAATTACCAATAAGGTCCGCTCCGCTTTAGAATATTGCGAGAATTTGTCACGTTTGCGCGGAAACCCTCGCGAGGAAAAATTAGTTTCAGCACGCAAACTTTAGTAGCAGTGTTTTTTTTGTGTGCCCCAGTGGCGGCCCCAAATTTGGACGGGGCGTGAGAAAAAAAAAAAAGGGGGAACCAGTGAAAAGGCCTTATTCCTAGCGGAAGATACCCGCCGGCCCAGAAAAGGTGCCTCCTAAGTGTTCCCGTTCAACCAGTACGTGCCCACGTGATCAGTTTCGGTGGAAAGTGACGTGTTCAAAGTGACGTGTTCAACGCTTGGCGGACGAGCGGCGCCTTGTCCCCGCGTATCCGGATCCACCGGAACCCGAGGACAGCAGGACAGGATAACACCGACAGGACGACGACGACCCCCCCCCCCCCCCCCCCTCAGACGAGCGAGACGAAGGAAGAACATAGGACCCCGGCAAGTCCGACCCAAAATACACATACATTTATCGTTTTCTATTTTTTTTTGTTGTTGTTTGCATTCAGTTTTTTCTTCTACTGTTATTTTTTGCTTTGATTTAGTTATAAGTCCCTTTAGAATCTGGAAGATCGTTCCGACAGAGTGAACGAAGTTTTTTGTTTGTTTTCATTTCGGGTATTTAATTCAAGTAAAGCTCCGACAGTTTCCTTCTCATTCATCAGGTTATGAGTTTGCTTATGAAATACGTTGTCAAGATCGTTGTAAGGGGGAGAAAGCCCCGTCTTGCGCTCTATTAATCACAAAAGAACAGAAAGAAAAAAAAAAAAAAAAAAACACAAACACAAGTGAACCCAGAGATGGAAATGTGGCCACAGTTCTCCCCTCTGCGTACCCAAAAAAAAAAATAAATTGCATTAGTGTCTATTTTAGTTCTATCACAGAATTATAGTGCGTGCGCTGGGATTCGGGCCTCCTCACCCAAGGATTAGTTAGTTTCTTGTTTTTTTTTGTTGATTTTGAGTTAGTCGGAGTTAATTTCGAATTACAGGGTTTAAAGTAGAGAAAGACAAAAATTAATGATGAGTAAATTTATATGAGCGAAATAAAAATGAATTATATGGGTTAGACTTAATCCTCGAGTCTTTCTTTCTCGACCCCTCGTTCCCCGTTTGATTTTGTTTCAGCGCATGAGCGCTTAACTTTTTGTTTTCAGCGGGTTGACACCAACTAAGGATTCCCTTCCACAAAATGGGCAAGGAGGGAATAGAGGGAGGACAGAGGGCTGCCCAAGGGGATAACTCCATCTAATCCCCCCTCAGCACAGGTAAGTTGGGACATGTCTCCCCCCCGTACTGTCATTTGCCCCTTTTACCCTTCGCGATTTTTTTGTCGTTCCCTTCGCGCGAGATTTCGTTGCGCGGGATGAAGCCTGGGGACGGCGAGGGAGTTTTGGCTACCCCCCCACACTACCGCAATGCTAGCCGAACAAGCTCGCGCCTCCCACTGCTGTCTCCGGGGGAAGTATTTTAGCCGGGTACTTCCTGGCAACAGCCGCTTCATCGAGGCTGATTTCTGTCGGATGAATGGATCATCCTGCAGGAATCAGCCTCTGCCTGCAGATTTGCAGGCACCAAATTTTTGCTTCGCAACATAAAGTGGCGCCCAACGTGGTGTCCGAATGTTGCGAAAAAGGAATTTGCAACATAAAGTGGCGCCCAACGTGGGGCCAAGTGTTTGCGTTCGCGCAGAGCATGCGTGTGAGTCGACACCCCAAATTTTTTGTCACGGTTGATCTGAGTGATCACAATTAATTTTCCACTTAGATTTTTTTTCGATTTGTTTACTTTTGTTGGTGCAGCGTTTGCACAACAAAATTTTCTGATTGCAATTAACTTTGTTTACGTTTTCACACAAGTCGACTCATGATTGCTCTGGGCGAATGCAATCACTTTCTACTCCCTTCCCTTTGAGCTTTTGGCTCCCATTACTAAATCCTTATCATTTCCTATCGAGGACTCAACGGCCTGTGTTTCACTCCGGACCAATTTCAACTTATGTTGTTTGTTAATTGATTTCAATTATGCGAGTTGCAGCGTGTTGGCAACGGTACTGGCTTAGACTGACTCGTTTCTCTTTTTTATGCGGAGGTCCGGGCTGCAACACCGATCATTGAGCGGGATCTTTTTCGGAGTAGAAGGAGGAAGTACTTGCTGTCTGTCCCCCCTTCGATTTACCTCACTTGGCTATGGAGCTGGCTGCAGGTCTAGGGGTGGCATAGGCAGTAAAGTTGTGCCATGAGTAGCACTGGATTGATGAGACTCCGATAAAATCCCTCTGCCTCAACTTATCCTTTCCTTGGGAGGAAACATGTGCTGACAGTGCTGAGAAAATTTTAAAAAAGGTGTCAACCCTCAGCGGGTGAAGAGGAAGAGAGAGAGAGACTCTACATGAAGAAGTTTTTCTTTGGAACATTTTTTCGATTCATAAAATTTCTAATCGAGATTGTTTTTCTTGAAGTTGAATAGGACTTCTGATTTTTGATTTTGCACAAATTATTTGAGTTTTGCGTTGGTGAAAATTAATTTTCGTACTTTTGCGATTGATTTAGTTTTGGACTGAAGTTTTTTTTATTTTTGCTGAGTTTTTTTTTTTTTTGTGGAACTTTTTTTTGCGTGCAACTTAATTTTTTTAATTTTTTATTTTTGCAGTGATGATTTTTATATAATATCTACATATCATAGGTACGGTGATTAATAATTTCGGAGTTGAATTCTCTTTTCTTGTGAATTCGATTATTTTGATTTTAATCAAATAAATTTAGTTAAAATCTTTTCGTTAGACTACAATTAAATGCTACGAAAATTTACGGATGCAAATATCGTTGTTCAATGTACAGTTATCATCTATAAATAGCTGCGACGTTTCTCGAAAAATTAAATAGCGTTATTGGTTTTACTGTACATTGCCCATTCTCAGACCTACTACTGAAAATTAAAATTTATATATCGATTGTCAAATTGCTTTTACTTTTGTCTTATTTGAAATAATTAATTCGTGACCTCGAATTGAGGTATCTGTTGCAGGAATTTTATCTTTAGCACTAACTTTTCTTCCAGCCGCGCACCGGGATAAGCAGTGACGGTGGAAGTTTATTTTTTTTATGAACTTTTTATTATTATTATTTACGTTTAGCAGGATCATTTGCCCAGTAGCGGCGTGAATTTTTTTTTGGATTCAAGTCTTCGTGGGACTTCATTCGCCCAGTAGCGGCGTAAGTTTATCCTTAGTATAAACTTTCGGCGATAATTTATATTGGATTTTCTCTAATATTCGCTCGATTTGGAAGCAAGGAAGCGTGAACCCCCCCGCTAATCAACTTACGACGACGACAGCTAATAAACCAGCATGGTCAATCCCAACAAAGGAGCAATCCCGAAAGGAGGAGGTAACGTGCAACACTCGCCACCACCGATCCAGCCTAATCCTCTCGGACTGCCAGTCACCACGACAACTTCAAACGTAACCTGGAGTGGGGACACGTTAACGACGACAAGGGATGTCACCGACCCGAACCCAATAACAGATCCTTGGGATGGTACCGGTGGTGACCCCCAAAAGCAAACCAGGGAGGAAAGATACCGGGCCCGGGAAGAACAGAGGAGACAGATGGAAGAGATGCGCCTACAAGAGGAAAGAGAGATGCTGAAAGATGAACAACGGCGACTCAGGGAGGAGCAAGACCGATTACGAGTGGAACAAGAGAAGCTGGCGGCAGCCCGCAGTAGCAAGACGAAGTCGTTCGGCGCGAAGGGGTTAAACCCACATGCCGACGATTACCTTCCCCCTAGCATTCAGAACTGGATGGAAACCATCCAGAAGAAGATGACAGAAATGGCGTACATCGAAGGAAAAAAATTGGGTCTAGCAACAAGCAATAATAGTCCTGAGTCCACTCGTTCCGTAGCCGGTCCTCAACGGAGCAATCCTCCACAACATCATAGGTCCGCCCAAAGTTTGGACCAATACTCAGTGGCGGGTACGGTCCCAATCTACGACGGAGATTCGCCCCCTCCATATCGTCAACAAGGGAATACACAGCGACTCCCCCCTCAAAGGCAAGATCATCCGCCGAATTACGGTAGTAATCGCCCCCGAAGGTCATGCAGTCCGATCAGGAACTGGCGACTACATTACGATGGCGATAACCATAGACTGAGTGTCGATGAATTTATTTTTCGGGCAGAAACTCTCACACATAACACCTTGGGAGGAGACTTCCGCACTCTCATGCAAGGGATGCATCAGCTACTGGTCGGTCCCTTGTCGGACTGGTATTGGACCTACTTGCGACGAAACAGGACACCGACTTGGGAAGGCATTAAGTATGCCCTACGCTCTGATTGGGGAGAACAGTTGAGGGACGTCGACATAAGGCGACGGATGTTGGCACGACGACAGCAGCCGAGGGAAACCTTCGCCGCATACCACCAAGAGATGATGCGATGGTGCAATCAGCTGCAAACCCCCATGAGCGAGCTAGAATTCGTAGAGACGTTGCGAGCGAACCTCCTGCCGTACGTACAAGAGCAAATATGTCTACAACAAATCACGACGGTCACTCAATTGAGAGAGCTGGTAAACCTGGTCATGACAACGCGATCTAGAACTCGGACAGGACCGTTGCCGTCGTACCAACGTCCGCCGCGAGTTGAGGAAGCGATACACCCCGAATCGGAAGAGGAGTCCTACCAATCGGAGTCCACTGTTGACGCAGAACTGGAAGAGAGACTTGAAGCTGTCCGATCGGAAGTAAACAGAACCAATTGGAAATGCTGGAACTGTGACCAGATGGGACACGGATATCAGGAGTGCCCACAGGAACCAACGTGTTTCTTTTGTTACGGCTGCGGTCGTAAAGGAGTAGTGAAGCCACGATGTCCCATCTGCGTAGAAAAAAACGGACGAAGAGTCGGGAGCAACAACACCAGCCCCCGACAGAGACAACAACCCCAATAAGACTTCAGGGTCAGCCAATGGATCCGGATGACGCTTTAAACGACCCCGATCAGAACCAGGATCCATTCGGCCAAACTGACCTCCCCGAGACGACAACTTTCAACGATAAGACACCACCAAATTGCACACCAACAATGACAATATTGTCAAAATCACCGGACGTAACACCTCGAACCCCATTGCAGTTCCCCTTGAAGCCATACCATGTACGACTTCAAGAGTACATGGCGACGAGAGAGCGGTTCTTTACCGAAGAAATTAGCGTCCCCAAATTGGATTCAACATCGACTGACGATTCTAGAAACAGGAAAATAAAACCGTCAACGCTTCGCCTTCGCAATTTTTGGAAAAGAGTGCGCGCCAACAACAGGAAACTAGCAACAGTGTTTCTGTCGGTCCCCGGTGACGTACGCCCCTATGCTGAAGTATCGATTCTCGGCGAGAAAATCGTTGGACTTCTGGACAGCGGAGCAAGCATCAGCATATTGGGGAAGGGAGCAAAAGACCGACTCGACAAAGCAAATATCACCTGGCCAAAGTACAGAGGCAAAATCGCAGTTGCGAACGGAGCCCAACCGGAAGTTCACGGTCATGCCCAATTGGACGTCACCTTCAGAGGCGAAACTAAATCGCTGAAATTATATATTGTCCCTGAACTCACACAGGAGTTATATTTGGGCGTGGACTTTTGGAAGACCTTCGGATTGGCTCCGGACGTACTTGGAAGTAATGCAGCTGTAGAGGGAATTATCGCACCGAAAGACGCAGGGATCAAAGAACACACCCTAACTCCTCAACAGCAGCGAAGGCTGAACTACACCAAGGCCTTGTTCCCATCGTTTTCCGAACGAGGACTGGGAAAAACGAACCTGCTGGAGCACAGAATCGATGTTGGAGACGCTAATCCAATTAAACAGAGATTTTATCCGATTTCGCCCGCCGTGCAGAAACTTATGTATGAAGAACTAGACAGGATGTTGTCCCTGGGAGTGATCGAGGAAAGTGAAAGCCCGTGGAGTTCTCCCGTCGTATTAGTGCGTAAACCTGGAAAGGTACGCTTGTGTTTTGATGCACGGAAGGTAAATGCGGTTACGAAGAAAGACGCCTATCCGTTGCCACACATTGACGGAATACTTAGCCGTTTACCGCCGGCGAAGTATATAACGAGCTTGGATTTAAAAGACGCATTTTGGCAAATACCATTGGACAAGGAGTCAAGAGAAAAGACAGCTTTTACGGTACCCGGACGTCCACTGTACCAGTACACCGTGATGCCATTCGGCCTGTGTAATGCACCACAGACGATGTGCCGGCTGATGGACAAGGTCATTCCCCATGATCTACGAGACCGGGTTCTGGTATACTTGGACGACCTCCTAGTACTGTCCCAGGACTTTGATTCGCACCTCGCACTACTCGCACGGGTGGCGGAGTGCTTGGAGAGGGCCGGTCTGACAATCAATGTCGAAAAGAGTAAATTTTGTCTAACGGAAACTAAATATTTGGGCTTCATCGTAGGAGAGGACGGTGTCAGAGTTGATCCAGGAAAGGTCCAAGCCATTGTCGAGTACCCCGCCCCGAAAACCGTACGCCAAGTCAGGCGCTTTTTAGGGATGGCCGGATGGTACAGGAGATTCATTCCCAACTTTGCGGACCTGACTGGACCAATCACCGACACGTTAAAAAAATCCTCCCAATTTACGTGGACCGCCGACGCCCAAGAAGCTTTCGACAAACTGAAAACACAGATGACATCTGCACCCTTATTGGTCGGACCCGATTTCTCCAAGCCGTTCATTATCCAATGCGACGCCAGTCAACATGGCGTAGGAGGAGTCCTGGCACAGCTAGATGACGAAGGGAATGAAAGACCGATCGCCTATGTGTCCCAAAAGCTAAATCCAGCCCAGAGAAATTATTCCGTTACGGAACAGGAATGTCTTGCCGCCTTACTCAGCGTGGAGAAATTCCGTCCGTACATCGAGTTGCAGCCCTTCAAAATTATTACGGACCATGCGAGTCTGAAGTGGCTCATGACGCAAAAGGATCTGAGTGGTCGTCTGGCGAGATGGAGTCTGAAGCTCCACCGCTTCGACTTCACCATCGAACACCGGAAGGGGAGCTTAAACGTCGTACCGGACGCTTTATCGCGCACGGAGTGCAGCGAGCTGTCAGCCATAGACGAAGTAGGACCGGAGATAGATTTATCCTCGGTGGCATTCCAATCGGAGAGTTATTTGGAACTCATCGAGAGGATCAATGACAACCAATCCCGATTGCCTGACCTGACAGTGCGTGACGGCTATGTATACCGACGAACGTTACCCCGAACTGGAAATCCGATGGAGGAAGAAGAGGCCTGGAAACTTTGGGTCCCTGAAGATCTAGTCCAGGACACCATTTCTCGAGCACACGATACACCGACTGCTTCCCATGGAGGGATTGGCAAAACGTTGGCTCGACTCAAGCGTTGGTTCTTTTGGCCCAAAATGGCCCTTGATGTACGACGGTATGTTCTCAGCTGCGACACCTGCAAGGAATGTAAAGCACCAAACACTATTCTGCGACCACCCATGGGAGCGCGGGTGGAAACAGAGAGGCCCTGGCAGAGGATATTCATAGATCTGCTCGGCCCATACCCTCGATCCACTAGAGGACACTCGTACATCTTTATCGTGTTGGATCATCTCACCAAGTTTGTCATGTTAAAACCACTCTGTAAAGCGTCAATAGCCAGCATCAGCCGTTACTTAGAGGAAGACGTTTTTCACATGATGGGAACCCCTGAAACGGTCATCACTGATAATGGCACCCAATTCAAAGCAGGACTGTTCGCTAAATTAAATGTGCGATATGGGATCAAGCATGTCAAGACAGCGTTGTATTCACCGCAAGCAAACGCTTCCGAACGGGTGAACCGCTCAATCCTAACTGGCATACGCGCCTACATAAAGAACGAGCACAACAAGTGGGATATCCATTTGGGCTTGATAGCGAGCTCACTGCGAAGTGCTATACACCGAGCGACCGGGTTCTCACCATATGAACTCCTCTTCGGACAAAAGATGGTCACTCACGGTTCAAGTTATGAACTATTGCGAAAACTGGGATGCTTGAACGAACCGTTAGAGGTTGACCATGCTGATAGGCTGAAAATTTATAGAGAGAAGGCGCAAACAGCAATGGCACACGCCTACGAACAGGCTGCGAAAACTTATAACACACGGGCCAAACCGGTATCTTTTGCCCCAGGTCAGGAAGTATTTCGACGAAACTTCCAATTGAGTTCGTCCAGCAAACAACACAGCGCCAAATTCTTTCGAAAGTTTCTCAAATGTCGAGTCCGAGCTAGGAAGGGAAATTCACTATACGAGTTAGAGGACCTGAAAGGAAAACTAATAGGAGTTTTTCACGCGAAAGACATCAGAGCGTAACACTACAGAGTTAATCGCAATGTCACACCTGACCGGACTTTGGGAATCGGCTTCAGAGACGCAGGAAAAAGACCGGATGGAGGAGGATGACAGGAGCAACGAAGGAGGACAACCCCTTGCATACACCACCACCAGTACCAGTACGGCCGGACATTCCAGCCTACCTCTCATTAGGGTAGAGGAAGAGTGTCCGCCGACGGGGATGGCCATGTCAGGACCACTTCTTACCCTCTCATTAGGGGCCCGGAAGGTCGAAGTCCTGATATGAGCCCGGCTAACTCAGTCTGAGCATGAGAGCTCAGGGGTGGGTCGAGCCACACATAAGGCGCACGGAAGGAGCCGGACGACCATTCTTTCAACTCTCCGGAGTCGCAGGCTTTCCGGCGAGCTGATCCTGTTGTGGTCGGCCGTATTGAACATCGAACGCCTGGCCGTCGACCATGATGTGCTCAGTTGATTGAACCCTGGCGACAAGGCCAAGGTCAGCTGAGACACATCAGTGGCAGCACTAGTCGCCTGCACGGACAAGCACATGCGCCCAACGCATGCCTTCTAGAGGTTAGCTGGGCACAAATTCGGAGAAAAACGTGCTTCCGGCGAAACTTCTAGAAGGCTGACGCGCATGTGTGAGTGAGAAAAGCCGTGTGGGACGACTGGCGACGGGCACCGGCGCGGCTGACGAGTCAGTCGAGGAGACAGAGAGTCAGCGAAAAGATCGGGACAAAAACGGAAACCGGAGAAAGAAAAAATCGAGTACTAAGGTAAACGAAAAAAAAAAAAAAAGAAAAAAAAAAGAAAAGAACTAGTGAATTCGTGGTGAAATTACGAATTACCAATAAGGTCCGCTCC